>OZ020190.1:85104598-85508238 GCA_963971165.1 Philopedon plagiatum
CACATCCAGAGCTGGAAACATCCCTTGGGATTTCACCAGCCCTTTAAGAGGATGTGTGTGGTGGTACCACCTCGGTCGAGGAAGAATTCCTCTACCACCTTCCAATGACAATCACAAAATATCCACGGTCGAAGCGGGATTCGAACCCGCGCCTCTCGATTGCAAAGCTGGCGGCGTATCAACTCGGCCACCGGAGACACCAGCCTATACGTTACAAATTTCTAAAAGTTTTCTTATACCACACATTTAAACTGATCAGTGCGTGTTTTTATGATAATACATACGGCGATATACGACTCTTTGGGAAGCATTTATCAAATTCCTAACGCAGAAATATTTTACGTATATCTTTCTCACAAATCAAAGTTCAATCAAAATTGCATATAAGTTGAAAACCATCAGAAAAAATCTTAGTTCCATTTTAACCGTTGACTGATGCAGTTGAGTTTTTATATGCTCTGCTAGTATTTTGCAAATTTATTCTTTGAATGATAATAAATTACCTACCTCGATAAAATGGAATTGTAATCAAAGATGCGGAAGAACACGTCAGACACTTTAATTTATGTGGTCGCACCATCGATTTTAAATTAAAATGAGGAGCCTGTTTCATGGCTTAAAAACGCATTATCGGATGTTTTAGAGTACAGTACAGCTGATCTAAATCCCAAGGATAAAGTTGGTCTTAGCTTTTGCTCTAAAGATTTTTCAAGAGGACAAGGCTGGATTCCGTTTAAAGAAGTTAGTCAGATATGCATAAATGATATTTGGTCTATAATTCAAGGACTACACCAGTCAAATTCTACAGGCCTTAATACCGACACGTTTTGTTTTGGAATCACCAGTGTACGTCTGCCTGGAGGAAGAGTGTAACCCGTTATCAGTAGAACACACCAATGAACTAATAAAATGTAAAATTTTACCATCTTCAGTGTTGTACCACACAGTTTTACAGTTAAAAATGAACAATAAACTAATGTTTGTTTTGTGTAAACATGTGTAGGTGGAGAGAACATGAATTATATGGCGTGTACTCACGATGATAATGACCATGCCCTTTAGTAATCATGAATCACCCCATTTGGATTTAAGAAGCTCAGGCAAGAATAGAGATTGTATTTAAATGTAAATAAAATCTGAGAATAGAATATGTAGAATAACCAATATTAATTAAGATCAAATTATTCATCAGTATATTAAATTATGTATGCACCAGTATATATATATATATATATATATATATATATATATATATATATATATATATACACTATTTAACATTCTAAAAATCTTTTTTATAAATACGATTATATAATTGCAGCTTAAGATATTCAGTATCTAGTTATTAATTGATAATTGTGAACATTATAAATTGATATTAAAAAACATCTTGGCGTGTATTATCTTCTCGCAGTTATTCAATAACTCTAAACAAAACGTATAGTTATCTAACAACGCCGTTATTACTTGTTATATGAATAATAAAAATATAAAAACACCTTATGATATACATATCCACATATGTGCCTGGTTAAGGTCTTTAAACAGCTCAATTTCTTTATCTTCGCAAAACTTACACATTCTTTGATGTGACACACTTTATTTTCCCTTTCTACCTGTATTCGAAAATGAAAGTAATCTGACCTATATCAGCATAAATATTTATGCCGTTTAATTCGTATTCTTCCTAACTATTAGGAACAGTTTTCGAGCTATTCTTCATGTATGCCTCTTGAGCTGTTTTACGGTTAAGTGTAGTTTATCTGATGATCTCGTAAGACACAAAAACTAGTCATTCACATTTTTTGGAAAATTTCATGGTTAGGGGGGAAATATAATAGTTTTATCTGTAATAAATTATTCCCTGCAGATAATGTAATAAGATTTCACGTCTTTGACGTTGTGTTATACCTTTTGTAGTGTTTTTATGAAACTATGTTATCATGATTATTTTAACACCCATGTTTATTCTTTTCTTATAATCAGGCCAAAAATTCTACGATATTGTAGGCTTTTTCTATAAAACAGCTAATTTATTCCGTAATCGTAGTATCTCTGAGTTGTTTATACAGGGTGGTGCAACCAAGATGTGGTGGACGATTGTGAGTAAACGGTGAGGAATTTCGAAAAATTTTTTTTTGGATATTATCGAGAGTCAAGCACGCTATGTTTTAAAATTATAGCCATAATACAGGGTGGTCCGAAAACTCATGGCGAACCAAACTTGTATTTTTTTAAATGGGACACCCTGTATATAACTGTTCCAATTGATTCTCCTGTTCGTTACGATCGTTTTGATATAGGGTTTATTGGGTCTAAAACTTATAGTAAAGGAATGGGACGCGGTTAAAGTTGAAAAAATGCTCATAGTTCGGCCATTTTTTTAAAAAATTTGAAACAGGTATGGAAAAACCAAATATTCCATAAAACGTTACATATCCTTGAATACATTAATCGCTTGCAATTTGTTTAAAATTATTCACCGTTATACAGGGTGGTCAAGTTTTGCAAATACGCCCTGGACTCATTTTTTTTAAATGGAACACCCTATATATTTTATTTTCATGTTAAAGATAACATTACTAGCTTTTAAAAAATACCATACATGATGCCTTTCTGACCAACAGTTTTTTAGTAAACTAGCCGTGAAAGCAAAGTTTATTCATTCTAATACGATTATACTGAATTTACGTTGTTTATTATTAAATATCTAATATTAGGAGGCCATGACACTATCATAAATGAAACAAAAGATTGACGAACTTGTCAAAGCTACGCCGCATAATCTATTATTTACAAGTTAAGCGTAGGTGAGGTAAGAAAACTGAGACCCGAAACCTTTACATGTTTATTAGAGATATTTCAAAAAACAGAAAATATTGTTTTTAGGAAATGTAAAGTAATTAAACCGTAAAACGTAAATTCAGTATAATCGTATTAGAATGAAGAAACCTTGGTTTCACGGCTGGTTTACTAAAAAACTGTTGGTCAGAAAAGCATCATGTAAGGTATTTTTTGAAAGCTAGAAATGTTATCTTTAAGATAAAAATAAAATATACAGGGTGTTCCATTTAAAAAAAATGTGTCCAGGGCGTATTTGCAAAACTTCACCACCCTGTATAACAGTGAATAATTTTAAACAAATTGCAAGGGATTAATGTATATGTAATGATATGTAACGTTTTATGGAGTATTTGGTTTTTCCATACCTGTTTCAAATTTTTTTAAAAAATGGCCGAACTGTGAGCATTTTTTCAACTTTAACCACGTCCCATTCCCTTACTATAAGTTTTAGACCCAATAAACCCTATATCAAAATGATCGTAACGAACAGGAGAATCAATTGAAACAATTATATACAGGGTGTCCCTTTTTAAAAAACAGAAGTTTGGTTCGCCACGAGTTTTTCGCACCACCCTGTATTATGGCTATAATTTTAAAACATAGCGGGTTTGACTATCGATAATATCCAAAAAAAAAATGTTCGAAATTCCTCACCGTTTACTCACAATCGTCCACCCCATCTTGGTTGCACCACCCTGTATAGGTTCAGTAAAGAAAATTGGGGTTATTTTAATAGAAATGTAAGTACATTCGTGAAAATATAAACATTGTTTACAAAATTACAAACCCAGACAAAGTCTGCTCAAATTATATAAGTTGAGATACAACAGCATGATTTCAGAATAAAGGCAAATTGACTATTGATTTTTTAAAAATAGAATACTACATTTAAATTTAAAAACATTTGAATTAGAAATATCTCTACGCCTTTAAAGACCACTGACATGTTTGTGGTAAACGTGTTGTGGTAAACTGAAATAATCTTAATTAATCCTGATTATTTTAACGTTCAGATCTATTCTGTCCTTATAAGTGCAAAAATTCAGCGATACTGTAGGATTTTTCTAAAAAAACTGTTAATTTGCTTTCGTAAACTTAATATCTCTGTATTACCTATATAGAGTCTGCCATTCTATGAATAGCTTTTAAACATATATTTCCATTGCATAATATATAAAAAAGGCCATCGATGTGAAACTTACATCATTAATACTTCAGCCCCCTTTTAAATGAACCCCATATTTGAGAAACCTACATAACCTGCAATTCCTGCTCTGAGAAAAATTGAAAAACCGTTTTTTTGTTACGTAACATAATTTAGAAAAAACATTGAAACCGATATTTAATAGAACCATGAACGCATGATATATTTTCTTAAATTTATGAAGTCTTAGTGTTTTTATAAAGCTAAATTATCCGAAAATGGCTACTGGACATGTGAAGGTTTTCCAAATACTCGATTATTGAACCACATTTGCGTTATTTTTTAATTTTATTTAAAATCAAACTCATTTTTGCATATATTCAACAATAAACGAATAAATTTCTAGTGTCTGGAAAAACTGTCAAAACGGTGTTAAAAGTGAAAAGAACTTTTTTAAATTTATGTCAATTATCTTCGCTACGCCATAACTTTTTCTTGTTACTTCTCCGATCGACACATGTCAATCCCCGCATAATTAATAGCTTCATCTATTTTCAAATAGTAATGTGAATAAAAGTTGTATTATTTATTGTCTTTTCATTGAGACGTACGTACTTTAAACGGTGTTAACAATATCGTAGGCGTCACGGCTGTCTTTAACGTAGAACTGAGGGTAAAATTTACGTTACAAAAAAATATTTTATTTTGACTGTCTGGCTGACTGTATAATCAGCAGTCCGGCTAGTTGGTTGTCTATCTGTTGGTTTATTTCAACTTATGTCTGGCTATCTGTCAGCCTGTCTGGCCGGCTGACTGACTAATTGTTTTCCTGTTTGTCTGTCTGACTGTTCGCCTATCTAGATCCCCCTTCCCATGTGAAAGCGAGAGCTCTAGAAAAAAATTTACAAATTCTCTACAATACGCTTAAGTCTTATTTTAAGATCGAATTTTTCTATTATCACACTATAGTATATTCTGGTCACTGAATGACTTTTTGAATACATCTAGAACAAAAAAAATAAACATCAAAACTTGTATATTAGTTTATTATTTTATTGTACCAACATATTATTATGTTATTCCTACATGTTTTACAATTTTATTATCTATATGTCTAATTTTAGGACTGCAAATATAAATCTCTATTGCGCAGTAATTTGGATCTCCACTTTTTAGTGCTAAGTATATTAACGCAGCATCCATCTCGCCCAGGGATTCCTGTTCATCGATAATGCTAGTTCTTTATATGTTCTTTTAGCCTCTGATTTAATATATTTTCTTTTGGATGGAAATAACTTAGATATAATATTTAAATATTTCCAGCTTTAACTGGAGCGCGTATGCTTATTTCTTTGAAATCCCTATCTGTGTGCATCAGATAATAAGAGAATTTCCTTATACTGGTTCAATTCATAACTCGTATATTTCTTAGACTGGAGCTGTGTTAACAAATTCAGTAACCCCTCAGTTAACATATACTTTTCTTCATCAATCAACAAGACATTTCCATTGAACTCTATATGGTGACTGCCGATAAAACATCCAGTTTCCGTCTTTCTAAACCCAAAAATAATTTTCATCGGGCATTGCCAGGAGCTTAAATTTAATTTCACGGTGCATCTTACTCTGCGGACCTCTGGATTACAAATGACATTCTTAAAATATAAACAGTGCTTTTATCATATTATTATAACCGTACTCTACCCCAAAGTAACAAAGTGTTAATGATCGTATAACGCAACACATACGCCGCGAAATTTATTAAAGCGTACAGCTGAGTGGAGGGAGGCCGGCCCCTATCAATGTATCTGTACCTTGACGCTGTGATATGGCTTAAGGTCAACTGTCCGAACTAAGGAAGATACAATATCTTCCTAATTTAAATTAATCTGTAGTTAAAGCACCTTTGCGTTATTTTTTAAATTTTATTTAAATCAAACTCATTTTCGCTTAAATTCTACAATAATACGGATAAAAATTGCTTGTGTTTGGAAAACCGTCAAAAGGGGTACACGTGAAAATATCTTTTTTAATGTATGGACATTATCTTCGTTACATCATAAATTTTTCTTGGTACCTCTACGATCGACACATATCAATCCCAGTATAATTAACAACTTCATTGCATTAAAAGTCGTAGTAATCAGGTATACCTAAGGGTTTATAGTCTTGTCATTGAGGCGTACGTACTTTAAACGGTGTTAATAATATAGTAGGCCTTGCGATTGTTTTTATATATTGAACTGAGGGCAAAATTTACGTTATAAATTTTTTTGTAGGATGCATAGCTATCTGGCAGTCTGTCTAGTTCACTGTCTATCTGTCTGTCTGTTTGTCTGGTTGATAGATCCGCGGTTTGTCGGTCTGTCCGCCAGTCCATTTGTCTGTCTGTGGGCTTCAGAAAACGACTGAATTGGCTTGGATGTACTAATTTTAAATTCGTTCTTTTAAACTTCTTGTGTGTAACTGGATTTAGTCACTTTTTCGTTTAATCGACTTATTTTCGTACGGCTTGTGTTCCTCAGATGACGATATTTTGGTGCGCCAACCCGTCATTGGTGTCACTGCGTATGAAAAGACCGTGTTGGAAAGGATTTTTCATGAAAAACCCATATGTCCAACATATGGGCATGTGGAGTTTCTCAAATATGTGATTCAAATAGAAGCTATACATTAAAAAGTTGTATTATACAGGTACACCTAAAACTTCTATATTCTTTTCCTTGATGTCTGCTTTTAAACATGAGTTACATATTTCATATATTGTTGCATTGTGAATGATTTTATACATAGAACTGAGTGTAAAATTTACATTATAAATTTTTTTTTGCCCGCTCTGTCTTACTGTCTGCTTAACTGGCAGACTGACTAGTTGGTAGTCCATCTGTTTGCATATTTGTACATCTATATGCATGGATATCTGACTCTCTGACTGATTGTTTGCCTGTTAGTTCGGTTGCCTATTTGGTAAGAGGCTCTAAATTACAAATACTGTTACACACACACGCAGACACGTATGACTGTTTGGCTGACTGTCTGACTGTCTATGGAGCTAACTAAAAACTAGCTATCAGACAGTCTATCCGGATGCCGCTCCGTCTATCTATTTGACTATCTGCACCACATTTTCCCATCTAACTGGTCATCTCCCCACCAGCCTATTTGGTACGATGCTCTAAATTACGCTTACACACGTACACATCCATTCACCAAAATTTGTGGAAATCATATCTTACGCACGAGATCTATAATCACATAATAACGTTATCATTGATCTCAACCTACACACGCAAAAGGGAAAATCATATAGTAGCCGTGGACAATAGCTCGTACACGTGAGCTAATATATACCACAACCTCGTCGTTGTATTATTTTTTTTTTTCGTTAAGAAATACAAAGTTTGCATATATTCGCATAAATATTTCTATTGTATCACCGCGGATAACTTAATCTTTACCATCATCAGATAAGAATAATATAAGGAAACTTAATACTATTACTAATTTACTACCCTTTTTCTATTTTTTTTTATAACCTATACACCTTTATCTCCCCTACGTGAACAGCAAATCTGGGCAGGCAATAAATTTCAGGAGAAAACGTGTCCTTATTTTTTTAAAATGTATATCACCAGCGTTCCTTCATTATTTTTAATTAATAAATCTCAATACCTATACTTACTATCCTTTTTATTCTTTAATATCCTATAAATCTCTATCTACCACGCGTAACCCCACACACCGTAAAATCTAAAAGAATTGAAAAGCCTCATTGTAAAATATATATCATATACTTTTGCTCGGCATAACATAAAAATCAAACCCTCTTTTACGCTTGACAGGTAATAAATCCATCCGCTCGACGACACCATGAATTATAGACTGCTCCATGCCGGTAAAATCGATACAAAAGGTACCGCTGGCATTGCGCCGGTCGGCACCGCGAATCTCAATCGCTGTAGCGTACGTAGACTATAATTAATTACTACATTAATCATCTGTCTGGCATATATGGTCGGTGGTCGGTGGTCTGAACTAGAGTAACGCACTACTATTTTTTTGTTGGACCCCGCCTCGGACTTTCACTGTGGCTAAGGGTCTGTCTCGGACAAGGGAGGATAATGATTAAAATAAAAAATTGTCCTGCTTCACACTTAAAAGTAGTGTTTTTCAACCACAACCAGGGCGTTATAAACGAGCCCAATTCGATTTATTTAAAAGCACCGCCGTCAATAGCAGGAACGTCATCGCGAGTCAAATGTCAAGCGCCAATGACGTCACGGCAGCCGTGACGTCACCGCACGAGGTGCTCAATTTACCGCCTCCTCAGACCGATAAAGCTCCTGCTTACACACTGTCACACAGGTCACACCAACGAATACTAATACAGAAAGAATACCAACTAGCGTTGTTATTTGTCGCAGCATATGAAATGTCAATCAAACGTCAAATTACAGCGACAATTGGTCTGGTCGTGCCTGGCGATTGAACTAAAGGTGGCGCAGGCGCAATTTAAAACTTCATATTTTTGGTTATATTAAATATTTTAAAGTAGCAAATAAAACTTAAAAATTTATTTGGAATCAAAACCAAATAGGTTTAATGCCAAATAAATTTTTAAGTTTTAAATCCACTTTAAAATATCACGTCTAGCATGAATATGAATAGGAAAATCAAACTTAATGGAGTTGAGATCTGTAACTTTATAATCAAAAAGAAACCCAATCAAACACAAATATAAACAGCACCCATACAGTGCCGGCTTATGAAATTTCAAAGTTGTATATCTCTGTTCCTACTTACAGGACCCGTACCAAATGTAGGTGTTTCAATAGTGAGCCCCCTGGGAATGTTTTGGTAAAGAAAAAAGAATTTGATATTTGCGAAAAAAAGCTGAATTTTTTTTAGCCCCCCCCCCCCGGGAAAAAAATGAAGGCGTTTAGGTATTTTATTTATTATTTTATTATGTTAGTAGAAAGTTATCGTCATTTGAATTTTTTTAAACCTAAAATATAATTTAAAAAAAATTAAAATGACTAACTTTCTACTAACACATTTTGTTCTCTTAAAATTCAAAAACTCTCGACAAAATGATGTTATGATGAAATTTGTTTAGAAAAAATAATAAATGAAATACCTACACGCCTTCATTTTTTCCCGGGGGGGGGGGGGGGGTGCTAAACAAAATTCAACTTTTTTTCGCAAATATCAAATCCTTTTTCTTTACCAAAGCGTTCCCAGGGGGCTCACTATTAAAACAACTAAATTTGCTACGGGTCCTGTAAGTAGGAACAGAGATATACAACTTTCAAATTTCATAAGCCGGCACTGTATGGGGGCTGTTTTAAGCTATTTCTGAAATGTTTATATTTGTGTTTCTTTTTGATAATAAAGTTACAGATCTCAACTCCATTAAGTGTGATTTTCCTATTCATATTCATGCTAGACGTGATATTTTAAAGTGGATTTAAAACTCAAAAATTTATTTGCCATTTGCCTATTTGGTTTTGATTCCAAATAAATTTTTAAGTTTTATTTGCTACTTTAAAATATTTAAAATAACCAAAAATATGAAGTTTTAAATTGCGCCTGCGCCACCTTTAGTTCAATCGCCAGGCACGGCCAGACCAATTGTCGCTGTAATTTGACGTTTGATTGACATTTCATATGCTGCGACAAATAACAACGCTAGTTGGTATTCTTTCTGTAATAGTATTCGTTGGTGTGACCTGTGTGACAGTGTGTAAGCAGCAGCTTTATCGGTCTGAGGAGGCGGTAAATTGAGCACCTCGTGCGGTGACGTCACGGCTGCCGTGACGTCATTGGCGCTTGACATTTGACTCGCGATGACGTTCCTGCTATTGACGGCGGTGCTTTTAAATAAATCGAATTGGGCTCGTTTATAACGCCCTGGTTGTGGTTGAAAAACACTACTTTTAAGTGTGAAGCAGGACAATTTTTTATTTTAATCATTATCCTCCCTTGTCCGAGACAGACCCTGTTCTGGGAGGTTTTACTTGTCTCTCAGACATATGCGGGGTGTGCGAACTTGCTTTTGTTGCGCACGAGAATTTACTTTGTGGTTCCAAATAAAAGCCTTGTGCTCCTATTTTATCTTTATTATAGGCTAAACCACCTCTATTACTTTTACATTTGGAAGAACTGACTTCCAATATATTATTAAAAATAGGTTAGGTACTCTTAACCCACGAAGTCCATTTCCTATGCACCACTCGCTTTACACTTCACTATTCCACAATACTTTAGTTAGTTATTGCTCACAAATTACTCATTATACAATCGTCGTGAATGTACACTATATAAATCAGTTTACATTAAAATCAAAAGTTGAAATTAAACAACCAAAACAGGTGTTACGTAGTAGGTATATAGTTCAGTAATTGTAATCCCTCTGACTATAGGGAACTCGGGCTTATCACAACGGGAACCAGTGCAAACATATGCGTGTAGATATTAGCGGGGATGTTACTGATTTCAGTACTTATTTGTTGGGGCACACGCGTTACAGACAATGCAAACCACACCGGGAATTAACAACATACAGGGGAACTTCCGGGCACGAGACAACGGGTGAAACTACTATTAGAGTTCACACACTTCGGGGATTACCGTGGTACTATACTGTACAAACATACGGGGAAACTTCCGGGAACAAAACAACGGGTGAAACTACTATCAGAGTTCACACACTTCGAGAATTACCGTAGTACTATACTGTACAAACATACGGGGAAACTTCCGGGAACAAAACAACAGGTGAACAATTTACTCGAGAAAATATCCTTAAACTTCGGGAGCTACTGTGTGACTACTTCTCTATATTTCGCGATCGTCCGGGACATATCAAATTGCTGTTTGCGGGGTACCGAACGGAGCGACCACTCAAGGTGAGTGTTTCACTCAGTCAGCAAAATAATGTGGGAAACAAACAAAACGGTTAGCAATAAGAGAAAACGATACGCGGGGAATGGCGTAAGGGGTAGGTGAATTATAGCTGGCTCATATTATAGCTGCGGTGGCTCCGGCGTTGAGATAAAGAATTTTTGGGAAAGATTAAATCTGTACTGTGTTTAAACGGTGTTTGAACATACTCCCCCCTTTGAAGTTAGGGAAACTCCAAAACAAATGGGTTAGTAAGCGCATTAGAGGTTCGGGGAATCTTGTTGGGGTAAAGGACAAACCTTAGTAATACTTCGCGTAAATTCACCGTCCTGAGTTTTGAGTTTAATGACTCTAACTTTACCGTCCAGTCCGGGCATAACTTTAGTTATTCGCGCTCTAGGCCAAGCCAATGCCGGAGTGTTATCATCCCTTAACAACACCAGATCGCCTTCCTTCAGATTTTCCGAGGCATTAATCCACTTTGGTCTATTTTGCAACCTGTGCAAGTATTCTACAGCCCACCGTTGCCAAAACTGCTGTTGCATTTGCGAGCACCTTTGCCAGAACGATATTCTATTTTCGGGTATATCAGTTAAATTCTATTCAGGATATGCTGTCATAGTTGTCCCTATAAGAAAATGTCCTGGAGAAAGATAGTCTAGGTCCGCGGGGTCGTTTGATAGAGCGCATAGAGGACGCGAATTCATAATACTTTCAATTTGGGTAAATACGGTAGTTATCTCTTCAAACGTCAAATTAGCGTTACCTACAATACGAACTAAATGGTACTTAGCGCTCTTAACTGCCGCTTCCCAAAGTCCGCCCCAGTGTGGGCTGCGCGGAGGTATATAATTGCCATTTAATTTCTAGCGAAGTCAAACAATCTTTTACATGATTAAAATTTTGTTGGTCTCTGAGGAAGTCGCGTAATTCCATTAAATAATTTTTGGCTCCTAAAAAGTTAGTACCGTTATCGCTAAAGATCATAGAGGGATTTCCCCTCCGCGAAATAAATCTCTTAAGCGCTGCGAGAAATGCTTGGGTAGATAAATCTGACACGGCTTCTATATGAATCGCTTTAGTAGTCATGCAGATAAAAATAGCGGCGTAGCTCTTTTGAATTGGAGCCTTTCTTAATCGAGAGGATTTCATAAAAAATGGACCAGCGTAATCTACGCCCACCTTCTGAAATGGTCGAGAAAGGGACACTCTATCTTTTGGTAGATCACTCATAACTTGTTGACTGGGTTTTGCGCGAAATCTAAAACAAGTTAAGCACTTTCCAACTATGCGTTTTATTTCTCGCAAACCATCTAAAGGCCAAAAATTCAACCGTACATTGGACAACACAGTTTGAGCTCCTGCGTGTCCTAATCTAATGTGTTCCTTTTTTAAAAACAATGACACAACATGATTTTTTGAGGGTAAAAAAATCGGATGTTTTTGATCATAAAGAATTTCGGCATTTGACAGGCGACCGCCTACGCGTATCAAACCTAATTCATCTATAAAGGGTTTAAGACCGATAATATTTTTATTAGTCAGAGGTTTACTGCTTTTAAGTTCTGAGATTTCTCGAGAAAAATATTTTTCTTGTAAAATTTTTACTATCATATTTAAAGCGGATTTTATTTCATCAGCCGTGAGAGCGCCTGTTATTTTATCGGAATTTATTTTGGAATTATGTATAAATCTTTGACACCACGCCACTGCTCGTTGCACTCTATTAAATGACGAAAATTTGGAAAATACCGTATCCCAAAATTCGTTCGTCACTGCGACCATAACCTTTTTGCGTTCTTCAGGGAGTTGATCTAATTTGAATTTAGTGTCGATTTTACTAAAATCTGTCTGTACTTGCAAAAACTTAGGTCCGTGAAACCATAGATCCGAGTTTATTATGTCTTTAGGAGACATGCCGCGCGAAAGAATATCGGCTGGGTTGTTAGATGATCTAACATGACGCCAATCAAAATTCGAAGTCAAATCTTGTATTTGGCTTACTCTATTTGACACAAAAGTAGTCCAACGCGACGGGCGAGATTTAATCCAGCATAACGCGATCTGCGAATCTGTCCAAAGATTTACTGAGTCAAAGATAAGATTAAAAAACACTGACGTAATTTTTTGTGCTAATTCTGCTAAAACTACCATAGCACACAATTCTAGCCTCGACAGCGATATTGTTTTTATAGGTGCACTTCTTGATTTTGCGGTCACTAAATTACTAGATATAGAGTGATCAGAATAAATAGCCCGAATATAAAAACACGCACCGTAATTTAAGGCTAGCATCTGCAAAGCCGTATAGTTCGAGTCGTAAAATTTTGTTACCCTTGAAGAAATACCTTGGGATTTTTAATTGGGATAAATATAAAAAGACTATCTACAAGGTTTTTCCATTCATCTAGCAATTCTGGTGTTAATGGATCACCCATTTAAGTCGACTAAGCCAAATTTTTTGCATCAAATGCTTACCAAGGACAATTACAGGATTAATTAATCCAAGTGGATCATACATTTGAGCTATTTTAGAAAGTACTTCGCGATTTGTGTATTTCTGACTCTCAGAATTTTTTGGGAGTGTAACTAAAAAATAATCCAGATTGGGGTTCCACGAGATGCCTAAAACTCTACTAGAGTGGGTTTCAAAGTTTATGTCATAATTAGAATCTTGTTCATTATTATAAAGTTTTTCCAAAAATTCTTTGGAGTTAGAGCAAAATTTATGTAGTTTAAATCCTGCAGATTTTAAAACCGTATTTAACTGGGTATAAGTTTCAACCAACTCTTCATAACTATCGCACGAACATAAAATGTCATCTACATACGTAGAATTTAATAAAGCGCCCGAGGCCGAGGGAAAATCATTTTTAACCCTGAGAGCAATGTCATTCAAAACGCGAGTTGCGACATATGGGACGAAATTGGTTCCGAAAATAACCGTTGTTAACTCTATACATTTAAACTCATCGTTCGGGTTATCTCTCCATATAATGTTTTGAAGAAATGTCTGATCCGGGTTAATTTTAAATTGCAAATACATTTTTTCGATATCCGAGGTCATAACAAATTTTGAGGTTCTAAACCTACACAAAATGTCGTATAGTTCGGGTTGAGCGGGAAAACCCTTTAACGAGATATCGTTAAGTGATAAACTTGTGGACGTTTTGCATGACGCATCGTACACAACTCTTAATTTAGTAGAGGTATTACTTTCTTTAATAACGCAGTGGTGAGGAATATAATATTTATTTTCATTATTCTCATTCTTGAGAGTGAGCGGGATATATCTACCATAATGATTCGACGTAATTATCTATAAAATTTTTATAGTCACAGAATAATTGGGTATCTTTCTCAAACCGTTTCTCTAAGTGCAAAAATCGGTTTTTCGCAATAGAAAGGGAGTTTCCTACCTGTAAATTTTCCTCTTCTGACTTTAAGGGTATGTTTACTTGATATCTACCATTTTCTAAGATCTTCGTGGTATTTAAAAATATATGCTCGGCTAATTCGTCTTGAAGTGTTAAAATCGGTTTATTCGGGATTTCTTCCAAGTCCCAAAATTTTGTTAGCAAATGATCAACATTTTCTGAAATGCGTTCTTTTCGTAAAAATAAGGAAACGTTATTACTAGTTGTCGCGCTTACTGTGGTATTTACTAACGAGTGGGACGATACACTTTGGTAAGGCACATTACCTGCGATAACCCAACCTAAATGTGTATTATGCAATATCGGAAGGGCATTTCCGAGTTTTATAAGTCCATCGGATAGTAAATTATAATAGACGTCCGCGCCAATTAATATGTCGATGGTAGAGGGGTTATAAAATGTAGGATCGGCCAGTGTTAAACATTGGGGAATTTTTAATTTACCGGTATCAATTCGTGTTTGAGGTAACTTACAGGTTATTTTATCCAAGAATGCACAAGAAATTTTAAAACTTAAATTGGGGTTTACGTTAGAAAAAATATTGAGATTAACCCTTTTATTAGACATAGTGCTTCTTTCAGATATTCCTGATATTTGTAAATTTTTATTATAAGTTTTATTTTTAAGTCTTCGTACTAAACTTTCTGTAGCTATAGAAGACTGTGAGCCACTGTCTAAAAGAGCTTTTACCTTTACGGGCTGATTTTCTATATCGTATAAAATTACTTCCGCGGTTGCCAACAGAACTTCGGAATTTTTAGTCGAAAAGGCTGTCACTTGAGAATGATTATTAGCCTGATTTCTAATTTGTTCATTATTTTGTGGGGGTGTCGGTCCGTTCTGTCTAACGTAATATCTGGGATTTTGTGCGGGTGTTTGTGATGGTGAATTAATATGTAATGAAGTGTGATGTCGTCCGGAGCAAACATAGCAGGTTTTTGAAGTACAACTTTCCAGAGAATGCTTACTTCCTAAACAATTTCTGCACATTTTATTTGTTTGGACAAATCTTAACTTTTCAGAGTGGGTCAGTCTACTAAATTTATCACACGCGTATATTTTGTGATTGTCTGATTTACAGTACGAGCAAAATGTAGTGATTTTGGGATTAAATTTATTTGTAGTCTGAGATTGAGAGTGTGACGAGAAATGTGAACGAGCCTGAGTAGTGGGAATTTGAGAACCGCGTATCTTATTTAAAGTTTGTGCTTCGGGGTTTAATATTTCTAAAGAAACACATTTGCTGTTTAGAAAATCAAAAAAATCGTCTAAAACCGGGAGATTAGTTGGGACTCTGTGTAATTCAAACCCTTTACGCGTGTTAAAATCTAATTTGTGCTCCAGCAAATAAAACATGAGTAAATCACATAACTCCTCTTTAGTTACCAAGTTAGTTAGTGACTCTACACTTTGTCTACATTGCGTTAAAAAATCTCCCAAATTGTGAGCAGTACACTTTGTTAACGCGGGCATGTCAAAAAGTGATCTAATATGAGTGTTTATCAATAATAATTTATTCGAATATCTTTTGATCAGAGTATTGATTGCGATATCAAAATTATCACTGGTTAACTGTAAATTACTTATTAAGCGCAGAGGTTCCTGTCTTAAATAGCCCTTAAGGTACATAAACCGTTGAATATTTGTTAAGTCAGGATTACTAATTATTAGAGTAGTAAAAAGTTCATAAAATGACACCCACTCAGAGGGATTGCCAGAAAAAGGAGGAATATCAATATTAGGTAATTTTACAGGTGGCGTATTTGGACGAATAATCGGGGTCGTCTGTGAGCTGCGAGAAGCTGCTTCAATAATTTCGTTTAAATGCGATAAAACTGTGTAAAACCTATTTTCTACATGTTCCCTTTCAGTTAATTGGGTATCAGACTTATCAAGTAATTCAATTTCATCATGAGTATCAGAAAAAACCACAAAAACTTCACTCAGACGTTTCTGCCGCGTTAGAATTCAGAAATTGACACATTCGGGTTATTTACATTTTTGTTTATGTTATTTTCTATTCGGGTAAGAATACTCTTGCAAGACGTTGGTTTTTTTATTAAATCATCCATGATTTTTGTGATTCTTTTATACTGAAACCTACAAAAAACACTACAAAATAAATGTCTTAAAAATCATAAAATACAATCAAAATTTAAACCGCAAAAATATTATGCTTGTTTCGACAAATATTAAATCCAAACATCCTACACTATAAAACTGTTTATTTATAATATAAACGAGTATAAACCAAAACAATGCTAGAGATAATATGCTATTTTATTTGGTTGCGTTGGAGAAATGTAAACCTACACTGCGATATAAATATAGAGAATAATTATTAGATTTCTTGAAAGCGCTATCTCAAAACCCGTAGTGTTAAATACAATACCTACCATTAAAAAATTAATTTAATGTTTATACGACAAATTAAACAAAAACACAGTTACACTTGACAGTTTTTCCTTGTTTAAGTATTAAACAGCAAAGATAAAAAATAAATTGAAAAGATCTGACCTTAAGAGTCCTATATTGCAGATTTTCTTTCCGACGGGAAGTGAACTTTGAACTGCTTTGCTCCGACGGCACGTGAATCCAACTCTTGGTTTGAGTGACGAGGTATTTTCTTTGAGCTTCTAGGGCTTTATCTTCGGGGTTTCTGGTGGTTTTAGCCCTTTAAATCCGGCTCGAAGGACCATTATATGTTCTGGGAGGTTTTACTTGTCTCTCAGACATATGAGGGGTGTGCGAACTTGCTTTTGTTGCGCCCGAGAATTTACTTTGTGGTTCCAAATAAAAGTCTTGTGCTCCTATTTTATCTTTATTCTAGGCTAAACCACCTCTATTACTTTTACATTTGGAAGAACTGACTTCCAATATATTATTAAAAATAGGTTAGGTACTCTTAACCCACGAAGTCCATTTCATATGCACTACTCGCTTTACACTTCACTATTCCACAATACTTTAGTTAGTTATTGCTCACAAATTACTCATTATACAATCGTCGTGAATGTACACTATACAGGGTGTTTCATAATTGAATGCTGATCCTTAAGGGTGATAATCTTTGGATGATTTTAAGAAAAATTCTTTATATGAACATAGGTCCGCAACAGCTTTATTTCTGAGATACAGGGTGTTGAAATTTAAGAAAAAAATCTGTTTTTCTTCAATATCTCTAAAACCGCTTTGTATTTTTGTTTTAAATTTTGGTAGGTGCAAAGTACGCTTAAAAATACATTTTCTTCAGGATAAAGGTTTTTTTAATTTTCATCAGTGGCGTCCCTGTTAACATGCCCTGCAATATTTTTAATCAAAAAAATGATCCGCCACTGTTTTTTTTTAAATAAATGTTATTTTTATAATTGCCTTCTATCTTCTCATAAAAATGGTCTCTTGACTTTTTTTTTATCCGGCGTACGGTTTTCGAAATAAAGTTCATTCATTTGCTTGTCCCTATGTGATTTTTTTCTTGTAGTCTCAATTTCGCAATTTGTGGTAACCAAAGCATCTAGGCTAGATTTTTATATTTTATAGTAACTAACTATTATTTAGTTCTAATAATAAGCACGCATAAAAATACATTTTTTATTTGTAAAAACTTAACCATTTTGGACAAAATATACCAAAATTAAATTAACTGTTTGCGTTTATAAAACAACGAAATGTGTTGTTAGCATACTAGATGTTTCTAGCTTACAAAATAATCCCACTCTTTAACGGCTTTAATTACTAGAACTAAATAATAGTTACTATAAAATATAAAAATCTAGCCTAGATGCTTAGGTTACCACAAATTGTGAAATTGAGACTACTAGATAAAATCACATAGGGACAAGCAAATGAATGAACTTTATTTCGAAAACCGTACGCCGGATAAAAAAAAGTCAAGGGACCATTTTTATGAGAAGATAGAAGGCAATTATAAAAATAACATTTATTTAAAAAAAAACAGTGGCGTATCATTTTTTTGATTAAAAATATTGCAGGGCATGTTAACAGGGACGCCACTGGTGAAAATTAAAAAAACCTTTATCCCGAAGAAAATGTATTTTTAAGCGTACTTTGCACCTACCAAAATTTAAAACAAAAATACAAAGCGGTTTTAGAGATATTGAAGAAAAACAGATTTTTTTCTTAAATTTCAACACCCTGTATCTCAGAAATAAAGCTGTTGCGGACCTATGTTCATATAAAGAATTTTTTTTAAATCATCCAAAGATTATCACCCTTAAGGATCAGCATTCAATTATGAAACACCCTGTATAAATCAGTTTACATTAAAATCAAAAGTTGAAATTAAACAACCAAAACAGGTGTTACGTAGTAGGTATATAGTTCAGTAATTATAATCCCTCTGACTATACACGCGTTACAGACAATGCAAACCACACCGGGAATTAACAACATACAGGGGAACTTCCGGGCACGAGACAACGGGTGAAACTACTATTAGAGTTCACACACTTCGGGGATTACCGTGGTACTATACTGTACAAACATACGGGGAAACTTCCGGGAACAAAACAACGGGTGAAACTACTATCAGAGTTCACACACTTCGAGAATTACCGTAGTACTATACTGTACAAACATACGGGGAAACTTCCGGGAACAAAACAACGGGTGAACAATTTACTCGAGAAAATATCCTTAAACTTCGGGAGCTACTGTGTGACTACTTCTCTATATTTCGCGATCGTCCGGGACATATCAAATTGCTGTTTGTGGGGTACCGAACGGAGCGACCACTCAAGGTGAGTGTTTCACTCAGTCAGCAAAATAATGTGGGAAACAAACAAAACGGTTAGCAATAAGAGAAAACGATACGCGGGGAATGGCGTAAGGGGTAGGTGAATTATAGCTGGCTCATATTATAGCTGCGGTGGCTCCGGCGTTGAGATAAAGAATTTTTGGGAAAGATTAAATCTGTACTGTGTTTAAACGGTGTTTGAACAAACCCTTAGCCACAGTGAAAGTCCGAGGCGGGGTCCAACAAAAAAATAGTAGTGCATTACCCTAGTTCAGACCACCGACCATATATGCCAGACAGATGATTAATGTAGTAATTAATTATAGTCTACGTACGCTACAGCGATTGAGATTCGCGGTGCCGACCGACCGGCGCGATGACAGCGGTACCTTTTGTATCGATTTTACCGGCTTGGGGCAGTCTATAATTTATGGTGTACCTTTCGGTCGTCGAGCGGATGGATTTATTACCTGTCAAGCGTAAAAGAGGGTTTGATTTTTATGTTATGCCGAGCAAAAGTATGTGATATATATTTTACAATGAGGCCTTTCAATTCTTTTAGATTTTACGGTGTGTGAGGTTACGCGTGGTAGATAGAGATTTATAGGATATTAAAGAATAAAAAGGATAGTAAGTATAAGTATTGAGATTTATTAATTAAAAATAATGAAGGAACGCTGGTGATATACATTTTAAAAAAATAAGGACACGTTTTCTGTTGAAATTTATTGCCTCCAGATTTGCTGTTCACGTGGGGGAGATAAAGGTGTATATCAGGCGCGGCCCGTGAAATTTCAAAGTTGCATATCTCTGTTGCTACGTATGGGACCCATACCAAATTCAGGATTTTTAATAGTGAGCCTACTAGGAATGTTTGGGTACAGAAAAAAAATATTTAGCAATTTACGAAAAAAAGTTGATTTTTTGAATTGACCCACCTATGTAAAAAATTAACACGCTTAGATATTTTATTTATTATGTTTTCTAAACAAATTTTACATCATTTTGTCGACAATTCTTAAATTTGAAGAGAAAAAAATGTGTTAGTAGAAAGTTATAGTCATTTGAATTTTTTCAACCGAAAAATAATTTAAATTTTCGGTTGCAAAAAATTCAAATGACTATAACTTTCTACTAACACATTTTTTTCTCTTAAAATTTAAGAATTGTCGACAAAATGATGTAAAATTTGTTTAGAAAAAATACGAAATAAAATATCTAAGCGTGTTAATTTTTTACCCAGGTGGGTCAATTCACAAAATCAACTTTTTTTCGCAAATTACAAAATATTTTTTTTCTTTACCAAAACATTCCTAGTAGGCTCACTATTAAAAAACCTGAATTTGGTATGGGTCCCATAAGTAGCAACAGAGATAAGCAACTGTAAAATTTCACGGGCCGCGCCTGGTGTATATGTTATAAAAAGAATTAGAAAAAGGGGAGTAAATTAGTAATAGTATTAAGTGTCCTAATATTATTCTTAACTGATGATGGTAACGATTAAGTTATCCGCGGTGATACAATAGAAATATTTATGCTAATACATGCAATCTTTGTCTTTCTTAACGAAAAAATGTAATAAAACAGCGAGTGTGTTGGATATATTAGCTCACGTGTACGAGCTATTGTCCACGGCTACTATATGATTTTCCCTTTTGCGTGTGTAGGTTGAGATTAATGATAACGTTATTATGTGATTATAGATCTCGTGCGTAAGATATGATTTCCACAAATTTTGGTGTATGGATGTGTACGTGTGTAAGCGTAATTTAGAGCATCGTACCAAATAGGCTGGTGGGGAGATGACCAGTTAGATGGGAAAATGTGGTGCAGATAGTCAAATAGATAGACGGAGCGGCATCCGGATAGACAGTCTGATAGCTAGTTTTCAGATAGCTCCATAGTCAGTCAGACAGTCAACCAGACAGTCATACGTGTGTGCGTGTTCAGCCAGACAGTCATACGTGTGTGTAAGAGTATTTGTAATTTAGAGCCTCGTACCAAATAGGCAACCGAACTAACAGACAAACAATCAGTCAGAGAGTCAGATATCCATGCATATAGATGTACAAATATACAAACAGATCGACTACCACCTAGTCAGTCTGCCAGTTAAACAGACAGTAAGACCGAGTGGGCAAAAAAAAATTTATAACGTAAATTTTACACTCAGTTCTATGTATAAAATCATTCACAATGCAACAATATATGAAATATGTAACTCATGTTTAAAAGTAGACATCAAGGAAAAGAATATAGAAGTTTTAGGTGTACCTGTATAATACAACTTTTTAATGTATAGCTTCTATTTGAATCACATATTTGGGAAACTCCACATGTCCATATGTTGGACATATGGGTTTTTCATGAAAAATCCTTTCCAACACGGCTTTTTCATACGCAGTGACACCAATGACGGGTTGGCGCAACCAAAATATCGTCGTCTGAGGAACACAAGCCGTACGAAAATAAGCCGATTAAACGAAAAAGTGACTAAATCCAGTTACACACAAGAAGTTTAAAAATAACAAATTTAAAATTAGTACATCCAAGCCAATTCAGTCGTTTTCTGAAGAACACAGACAGACAAACGGGCTGGCGGACAGACCGACAAACCGTGGATCTGTCAACCAGACAAACAGACAGACAGATAGACAGTGAACTAGACCGACTTCCAGATAGCTATGCATACTACAAAAAAAAATTTATAAAGTAAATTCTACCCTCAGTTTTATGTATAAAAACAATCGCAAGGCCTACTATATTATTAACACCGTTTAAAATACGTACGTCTCAAAGAAAAGACTATAAACCCTTAGGTATACCTGAATACTACAACTTTTAATGTAATGACGTTATTAATTATACTGGGATTGATATGTGTCGATCGTAGAAGTACCAAGAAAAATTTATGATGTAACGAAGATAATGTCCATACATTAAAAAAGATATTTTCACGTGTACCCCTTTTGACGGTTTTCCAAACACTAGCAATTTTTATCCGTGTTATTGTAGAATTTAAGCGAAAATGAGTTTGATTTAATAATAAATAAAATACCTAAACGCCTTAATTTTGTTCCGGGGGGGGGGGGGGTTGCTAAACAAAATTCAACTTTTTTCGCAAATTACAAAATGTTTTTTTTTCTTTACCAAAGCATTTCCAGGGAGCTCACTATTAAAACCCCTAAAGGTACGGGTCCTGTAAGTAGGAACAGAGATATACAACTTCGAAATTTCATGAGCCGGCACTGCACGCATACCTAAATTTTAAAACAACAAAATTTACAGAAATCAAAATTAAACAATATACATTGCATTCTGGTCATTTTTTTTAACATAAACCAAGAACCTGATTTTCTCAAAATTATATTAAGGCATACAGAAGAAATAAGACAATGTAAACTGAGTATAACTATGAAAAAGGCCATAATCACAATCCTGTCAAAAAAACAGACATAACTTGTCTTGATAATGTCAAACCAAATAAGTTAGTCTTCGATTGGGTAGTCTGTGCTTTTGGACTCCTCATATGACATGAAAAAGAAAAAAGTATTTCAGGTTTTTTTAATACAATACATTACATTACAGTCTGATATTCTTCTATGAAACTAATTGGAATTTTTGTCAAAGAATATTTGCAATACTTTTTTAGAGTTTTGAAAGCTGTAAAACCTAGACACAGACACATTACCGTGGTTCGTAGGTCGATTCTTTCTGTTTTGATAAAAACAATAACATCTATAATAGTCCCTGCTGCAATATACTTGTTTACCTGTTGTGATCCTTCCCACAATTCAACAAGAAACCGAAAATTAATGATAACATGACAATTAACACTTTAAGTACCTAAATTATAACACGCAACTTATTTGGGAAAGACACTGGAAGGTTACTTTTACAACACTTTTAACTGTATAATAAAATAAAAATTTGCTAAATACATGTTGATGGCTACAACTGATCTATTACTACTACTGCCAAGAAAAAAGTTATGTTCATTGCACAGGTTTCGTACAAGGCTGATCCATTATATATCGACTTTTTTTCAGGTAATATGAAGGTGCAGAAGAAAATTGCTGCCGGAATATATATATGTATATATATATATATATATATATATATATATATATATATATATATATATATATATATATATATACATATACCAACCAAACCTTTTAGTAGCTTACCTTATTTTTGCTTTAAAGAAAACAAGTTATATGCCATCATAATAAAACAAGATAGGTATTTTATTTAAAAGATTTCACTGAAACACTACTTTAAAAATTCTACCGGCAGCCTTGTCGAGCACTCAATTGGCAACACACGAAATCATTGGTGCAATATTCGAATTGTTTGTTTTTGAAGCTTAACAGGAAAGTTTAAATAAGGTGTCCTAACTATTATTTGCTTATACTCGTAAATGAAAAATTCCATCACTTCCTTTCCTTCTAAAGTTAGTCATGATGATACATTTCGGAGCATTTCACTTGAAAAACAATGGTATTGTAATAAAAGTAACCCATACTACACACAAAATATTTTAATTACTTACCTGGAAGAGAAAAATAATCCATCTTCTTGTTAAAATGCTATAATTAAATAAAAAGCTACAGCAAAATCAAAAATGCCACTTTACATGTACAAAGAAATTGTGGACGAATCCACTTTAGCTTCCAGACAAGCCAGACCGGAAAGTAGGGTGGTAAAATAATTAAATTGTTGCATTGGTCGCATAACGCACCCATCTCTTTCTGTAGTATCGTTGGTTGGACATTTAAAAAGAGATCAAGAGATGTCGGACGTGGTAAGCCTATTAACGGTATGCTCCTTTTACTTACAACGAAGACAAAGAAAAAATTGTATGTCCGAACATTATTCGAACCAAGTCGGGCCGGTATACGTATGTCGTAAGTAAGCGTGTTGCGATACTTGCCATAAGAAGTTTCATGGGGCTGGGTCACACTGAGCAATCGCCGTACTCAGGCAAAATTTGTGTTTGCACTAATCTTACGATCAGGATCGTGTAAATATAAAGTTAAATAAGATAAATGTCCAACTATGAAAGTTCAATTATGGTTTTTCTTATGCTTGTGTTGAAATTGGAAGAAAAATAACATGTTTTAGAATCTCTTTAGGAAAGAAAACTACCAAATACAATAAATAATACATACTTTTTTCATGGAAATAATGACTAAGTAAAACCTGCGGGAACACTGTCAGGGAATTGGTCCGCCGTTAGCGACCTCTGAAATGGGAAGCCTTCATAAGAATATATAGATTTACTATTGTCTCCAAATGGCGATCAAACCAACTCCAATCGGGGTTGTCAATTCTGCTGCCTTGTTAGGCTTTCTTTACCTATATCCAAATTTAATGGTATGACGTTTTTACCTAAAATTTCAGCAAACTAGCCTGGATTTCAAAAGACGCAGTTGTTATTATGGCGTCCTTCCACAAAATCAGTGCCACGCGTTTGTGGTAACTATCGACACTTTTTCTATTAAGACGATCTTGAACATAATTAAGACAACACAACGCGGACGCTCGCAAGTCAATTTAAGAACTGACGTTCTTCCGCATAGAGTAGTTGGCAGTTTGGTGACTGATTGAAACGACACTGCCGCCATCTATCGTTAGTGTGTAGATACAACACTTATGACGATCTTTCATATATGATATCTTTTAAATGTTGTATGATGTTATCTCAAAAAATAGATTTTTTGGGCCGTGACGCTCTTCCATAAATGGAGCGAAATAGTTTTTAAGTGTTTGATCCAATATACAGACAATCAGCTCGACAAACAGACAGACCCACGGAAAGGAGAAACCACGTTTTTCGTATTTTAGGATCTCCGAAACGTAAGGATCTGAAAAAATCTCGAAAGGTGATTTTTCCATGAATACATTACTTGCAATAGTTTCTGAACACAATGTTGAAAATTAGTAATTATCGTTCAGATTCACTAAGAAGGTTTAAGATTTAGTACTGGTTTAAATTAAGATCCTATAGTTGATCAGTTATGTTTTGACAAATTTTTGTTATTGCGAATAAGTCATCATTAAAAACTTATGAATTATTCTGATATTTCAGCGATTTTCTTGGTTTCCAAATGATTTTCATCTTGGAACGATTTGCTAGAATGAATTCGGTTCTATTATTGTCGAAAATACGTACTGAAATTGCCCTTTTCTTTATAAATTTTGCGAAAAACCTCAGAAGCAAATTTATAGTATAAAACTTAGTTGTCTTATTCTTACACTTGTCAGTTTAAAACTTAAAATCGCTGGTAAAGCTTTTCACAAAAGTTGCCAAAATTTTACATTTTAATACAAAAAGTCAAAGATACGTCAGTCTTTTAAAATAAAATTATATACTTTTTCATTGCAGAAAGGCATCTAATTTATCATAATACTTACTAAGTAGGTACCTAACTTTGCACCAGAGTATGCACATTATAGTAAAAAACGTATGAAAAATGAAGTTATTTTATAATGTGGATTTTATCAAAAAATATGCCCTTTATTTTCAATACTATCCAAAATTACTCTGTTTAACATTATATTTAATCATAGTCACCTTTTTTGGCAGACTTGTTCAAAAATAATATATTTCTGGAATTCCTGTTGTTCAGTTTTATGCAGCTGCTCTCTAATCATGTGCGTGGTCAAGGAGAAAAAAAATATACGGTCCCCTTCGTGCGGTAGTATCTGGAAAGGTACGAATTCTACGGCGGGAAAATAATCTAATCTTGAATCACCAAGGAAGACCCATCGAGTAAAATTGATTCTAAAATTGGAAGAATTAGGCATTCCCAAAAATGAATGTTTACATTAATATTTTCTCTACAAACAGCCGTTTATTAATTTTTAAAATTAACGATATTGTTAAATAAATATAAACCATCGCGGTAGCCGTCTATCATACCGACATTAAATTGGAGGGGATAACAAGTTCAGTATCCACTTCTGGAATGAACGAAGTCATTGAACCGTTCTTATACTGCCGTATTAAGACTTAATTGCTACCCAAAAGAGACGAATTCATGTTGATTCTTAGAATTGGTCATATAACGAGTATAGTGTATCCATTTTATTTCTTAACATTTTTTGGTATTCTGAAAAACAAGCAACATAAAAATCTTATTGCCTTGCCTTGTTAGCGGGCAGCAAGCCATAACAGAGTCGGAATTTCGAATTTTAGCTTGGTTCACAACGCATTCCGTGTTACGAAAGCGTATTGGGGCCACCGAAAAAAATATTTTAACTACAAATTTACAGATAATAAGTGTAATTTTAAAGATAATAAGTGTAAATGTACAGATAGTAACTATAAATATACAGATAATACGTGTAAATTTACACTTAATAACTGTAAATTTACAGATAATAACTGTCAATTTACAGGTAATAAATGAAAATTTACAGATAGTAATTGTAAATTTACAGATAATAACTGTCAATCTACTAAGTTTTTAATAAGTGTAAATACTCATATTTGGTAAATAAATATTTTGTGGCTTTTTAAATCACAAATTTTAGTATTTTAAAGGTCCTACAAGCGGTACAGTGCAAGTTTTTTAGTTGTGTAGAAAATATAAATTATCGGGATAAACCTGACAAACTTATAATTGATTATTACTCTCTAGCTTTAAGTTATGCTAATATATTAATTCATTTGCGTTTGCGTCACAATATTCATATTAATAAAAGGACTTTTAAACGACTGTTAAAACGTCATAACTTATACAGAAGGTGAACTCACACCAGTTTTAACGATCCCTATGCTTTTCTTAACGACGAGCTTTCAAAGTCTGGACAGTGTCACGGCTACAAATGGATTCATTTGAAGTGCTTACACGCGGGATTAGTTATGCCACAAGAAGCTGTTTGTTTAGCTTTGCACATTTTGAATCGAGTAGGTGTTTCTATCAAAAGCAAAAGAAAGTTGCGCAGGAGACCTCATTTCAGTAAAAGTCAAATTTCTTATGGCACATAGGCACATAGATTCATATAATAAATTGAAACCTTACGGTATTGCCATTAATGGGTTTATAGATGGTTTTTCGCTATATGTCTTGTGGCAAAAAAATTATACCCTATAATTTTCTTTGCTTGTGGCTTACAGCTGCTCATACAAATAACGACCCAGCTGTAAACGGAGCATATTTCATAGAAGTTGTAAATAATCAATTAGATGGTTGTCCAAAAATGCTCCGAGCAGATATGGGATCCGGAAATAGATTTGTTGAACAAATGCAAACAGTTTTTTTGGAGAACAGCGCCATTTGCAGCGAATATTATTTTTTTATGGAAAAAGTACAGCAGATCAACGCATCAAGGCATGGCCGTTAATACTCAGGCCGCATTCAGTACAGTTTTGGATGAATTTTTGTGATGGCATAAAAAACAATGGGTAATTCAAAGGATCATTTCTGGATAAATCGCTTATTCAGTTTGTTTTTATGGACGTAAGTTACTTAATTTTCAGTTCCACTAACAAATTTAAGGAACACGACATGAGGTCGTTTGTACAGGTTTTCCGTAAGCAAACTTAAGCTTAGCGAAACTCTTCACTTACCAGAATGCACTAGCATCAATAAGTTTTGCTTAAATGGAACTTGTACCAATTGCTTTAAGTCTCTTTTAAATATTAAATTAACTAATAAGTTTGGCAATCATCTCATGCCTATAAAAATTGTTTTATGCCTCGATTAACTAGATAATAATTCTGGATAAAAAGTACTCTGGTTTTGCACGCATAACCCCTTTTTCTTTTTCCATTAAGTTTTTCATAATTCCTTTGATTATGCATAAAAATAAAATATAAATAATATGAATGAGTACTTATGCCATTATTGTATAATAATATAAAATTGTTGGTACCTGCCATCTCTGGGTCAGCAGTGTTTATTATGATTTATTACGAACTTGAAATAAAGCAAAATTATGTAAGCTTTTGATAACAAAAAATAATTTTTAAACCTTAGACGTATAACAATTACGTCTAATAATATTTAATATTCCTTTAAGCGCAAGCAATAATAACAAAATTTTAAATTGTTGACTGGTTAGTTATTTAAGAAATATTTAATTTTAAAACAAACTTCTGAAATTGAAAAGAAAATTGTCACTGGCTATTATATTAAAAATACAACACATTAATGCCCTTATTTACCAGTGGTCTTCGTTAATGATTGCGTGAAACTTGATTTATTCTTTTTTCGCATGATAAAACATATTTTAAAACTTGTAACTAGTACTAAAACTAAATTAGTACTAAATTAAAAATAAAAATCTAATCAAATTGTTCTATTATTTTTCTTGCATAACGCCTATGTGCATATGTTTAATTGCAAATAAATTACACATCAGAAGTAGGTTTTCTACGGCACAAAAATTGAAAGTATAAACAAGCAATATAATTTGGATTTTGTCTTCCAACTTAAAAAAACATAGAAAATGTATCAAGAGAAGACTGACGAATTGTACTGTGGACATTAAAAAAAAATACAATTTCTGCGTAAAAATATTGACTTGGAACTAAAATAGTATGCAATGTTAGATAAATAAAAAAAATCAATTTTACACTAAATTTTAAACCAAAGAAAAATCAGTGCAAATTAAAACGAGAAATATCTCAGGTGTTAGATAGGTACTTGAACTCATAATACTTTGATACTCATACTTGTTTGAAATCTTACATTCAACTAGAAAAATTATTTATAAAAGAAGCATTTTCCGGTATAACTAAGCACCTTTTTTGGTAACGTATTTTATATTCTGAAATAAAAGTTTAGTAGAGCAACAAATGTGAAGAAACGTAGATACATACATACGTACGTACATATGTATATGTATATGCACACTTTAACAAACGCTTTGACTTAGTTCTTTGTTACTGTAATTACATTTAAAGCTTCTTCCAAAATCATTTTGTACTTCTCTTTAAGGGACAAACTTGTATATTATATTTAAAATAAACACTCAATGTGAAAAAATGTATCGTAATATAGTTTTATTTTAAATAAAAGCAAAAATTGTACCTATATAATTTTCCATTAAAATTTCAGAATACTTTTTGAAGCGGCCGAGTTTGGAAAATTAAAATTAACTTGAACCACGTATTCTATTATAGACGTAAAGTAAAAAATTGCCAACTCTTATTTTATACAATTTAATTAAAATATACTTCATTCCCTCAGATTCTAATCAAATGTTTATCTATACTTAAAGAAAATTTTTGCCTACTGTAACATCGCGATTTTGCAACCGTTCAAATCTCTTCAAAATGTTGGGTGCCAGTGTTAAGCTTTCCCCCCTTAAAGTGAGTAGGTTACAAAGCCAATGTTGCCAAAGGTTGCTAAAAATAAATCGCCCAAAACTTGTTATCCTACAGATAACAACTGTGACCTAGGTACGCCCTGAGAAGGTTATCTACCTACAACTCTTACCTAATCGACCAAATCAAGCTGCTTGTAGAACACCTCCATACGCTAGCTCTATCTCAGGTATAGGTTCTTTTAGTGACAGATGAGCGTTTAGCTTTTAAAGTCAAAATCGGTATTTTAGTCCAAATTTAGAGAGGCGCCACCATAGTTTTACTTTCTAAAATTAAGGCTCCAAATGGTGGTCCGTTTAGCCATTAACGTTGAAACAAAACCAGGAAAAGAAAACTACTATGTCAAGTCCGGTATTAAAAATTACTGGGTAAGAAAACAAATTATTGTTTAAGGCCAATACATTTAATCCGTGGAAATGTAGGATAAAATAACAAGTCCTTTTTCTCTTTAATTAAATGCAAGCTCCTTTGAGACAAAACATTGGAATTACTTACGTAATTTACAGAGTTGATGAATGATAAACTCACCCAGTAGAATTGATCCTAGTTTGTTTGACGGTAGTCACTATACCCACACAATAAAGTCAGCTGTGCTTTAATGGTATAGTGACCACATAGACCAGACATCTGGAATTTCCGCGTGGTCAAACACACTTGGAACAAGACTGTTGACCGCCCAAAAGTAAGATATATTTACAAGAAAGTTCTTGGTTTGACAAGAAAATCAGTTAAGTTTTAAAGTTACGGTAATGAAAAATTTACAGTTACTGAAGGAAAAAAATATACAAGGTTATTTCCAAAAAGGTCCAAATGGTTGTGGACACTAGCACGCTTGACGGTGACTATACCCCCTGCAAGAAAAATCCAACTGTGCTTCCACAGGGTACAGTCACAAGTACCGGCCCTGGGTCAGCTTAACTACCCCAGCACCGATAGGTCCACTAGGCCAAAACGATACTAGAATCCACCTCCCTCTATTACCCGATGAAAATAAATGCTTCCCCTGTATTTACACTTAAAACTTAAGTCCAAGTAAAAATGTAGTTACTTGACTACACGTATCGATTCTAATATTTGAATTTAGTTACATGAAAATTTTATAAAATACCAAAAATTAAATGTCCAGCTTGGACTAACGAGGCCTGGTAATACGCATGCGTGTTGTCGACAAACCGCCCACGTTTACAGTCACCGGGACTTTACATTTGTTCGAACGCACAAGAGAAAAGGTTATTAAAAAGGTAAAACATAATGATTATATTATTATTATTATAGCAAATTAAGTGTCTGAAGGACTCCGCCGGTAAAGTTCGTAACATTGATTCCTCGATAAGGCCTCCCAAAATAAAAGAACCTCGATGAGGTACAAACAATATTGCTCCAGGTAAATAAAAGATAGGGAAAATTGCCCCTCGACAAGAATCAATGTTGGTAACTACACCGGTAAGTGAAATTCTAAAAGCTACACTTAGCTGTCTGCAACTATCGGAGTTGCCTCTCGGTGCGTTGAAACCATGGAGAGGGTTCCCTGCAGAACCTTGTTGTCCCGACGTGGACAGGAGAAAGAATTTTGTACCAAAACTGACAACCATCTAGTCCCAAGGTCATTCGAGGTCATGTCAAAACTTTCCAATGGAATTTTAGGCTCTAAAATACTAGCCCCAATGTGTCCAAACCATAAATTCGGGTACTTTAACCCAAACGTAAAACATTTGATCCAAAATTAGGTAGTTACAATTTAGTCCAAGCCTAAACTTTATCTAAACAAAAAAGGGTTTAGGCCCTTGCAAAATACTTAGTCCATCCTAAAAACCCTACAAAAGAAATACCCTATATAAGTAAAATCCTTTCATACTAGAACTACTTAAATCAATTTTGAATTTACAAATTTACAACCCTAAATCTGATCTATACAGTTTCGCTTACCTTAAATTAATAAGGGTTTTTCTGTCTCCGAAGAAAACACATTTTTATCGGCATCATAGCCAAGGAATGTATACCATCAAAAAACTACTAAAAACATTCCAAAGGGGAATGTTCCCAAAAATTATATTTGCCCATGTGGCATTTTCCAAAAGAAATTTAACTGGGGTTATATCCCCATGTGCTCTTGACGACGGTCAACAAAGGAAAAGGGAAGAAGAAAACGTTGTCCCTTCCTAAGCTAATAACAAAACTTATGATTTCCATGACCAACTGTCCTTCAAAAAAAAACAAAATTCCCCAGAAATCCACGCCAATTCGACAAATCGCAATAAAACGGTTAAACCTTTTCTCATCAACCGCCCGGGGTCGTCCGTCACCGGAATACGGCTTTAAGGCAGGTCATCCCGCCTGAAATCTAAAAAGAAGAATGTCAGCGTCCTGACATTTTACTTATATGGCAAACAGCTGGCTGTCACATTTCATAATAGACAATTTTCGAAATTAAAAGAAAACCAATCGAAGTTTAACACAAATATATCCAATATCAAGTCTCCACGACTAGCAAGATATATCAAGAAAATCCGTCATAAAACTCACCCATTCAACATGGAAAACAATAATGAGAAAAAAAATCCCTATTTTTGTCTTTTACTCTTAGCGAGGATTTACAGAAGTATAAGGTATTATTTATTCAATTATTATTTAATTGCTTATTAAGGTCTCTAAAATTCCACAATAAAAATATTTACTTAAAAAAATGAAGTCCAAAACTGAAATTTTGTTACTACTTATTTATTACATCGTGTTGCTATTTTCAACCCATAACATCACCCCCTTTTCCAAGGAAAAAAAATTATGAAATAATTTTTTTTTATTCAAAGCTAATAGAAAAAAATATATCATTCAAAATTTAATCATCGTCAGGACCAAAGTATGGTTTAAGATCCTGGATATGCCAGTTACCCAAAGACTTTCTGTTCATGTCCTCTAATTCATATACAAAATAGCCTACTTTTTTACATATCTTAAAAGGTCCTTCAAATTTTCCGGCTAATTTAGAAGAATAATAATTTCCTGCGTCAGACAAAGCATAAAGTCTTTTCCAAACTAAATCTCCTATCTGAAAATGAACGTCTCGACGCCTAAGATTATATTGATTTCTTGACCTTTGATGAGCTTGTTGTAATCGTTTATTTACAAATTCCCTTAATTTTATCAAACTTTCTATTCTTTTAACTAAATTATTATGTTTATCTTTCTGTGTTAAATTTTGAATATCTATAGCCCTATTATATTCGCTGGCGTGAAGTATCATGTCTTTTCCGAAATTAATAAAATATGGTGTGCGTCCCGTCACTTCATGTACCGCAGTATTAACCGCACAAGCTAAAGCCGCTAAGTTTTCATCCCAAATTCTTTGATTATCAGAGACAAAAGCTGAAATCATTGATTTAAGTACTCTATTAACTCTTTCTGTAACGTTTGGTGATGGATGATAATTTGGATTAAAAAGTGTTCTAACCCCATTTTTTTCAGTTAAAGCTTGAAATTCGCGACTTTTGAATTGTACCCCATTATCGCAGCGAATAACTTTAGGTATACCATGAACTAAAAAGACTCTTTCTTCTAAAAGATCAACAACGGTTTTTGCAATCGCCCTTCTGATTGGAAAGAAATAGTTAAATTTACTAAAAATATCTGTTACTACAAAAATATACATATTTCCCCGTTTACTTTTAGGTAGTGGTCCAAACAAATCCATACTGATGACTTCCCAACAATATTCTGGAACCAAATTGTCCTTCATCAAACCAGCTGGTAATTTTTGCTCTGGTTTCACCCGTTGACACACTATACAATGTTTGACAAATTTAGTAATGTTAGCTCTCATACAAGGCCAATAATATAAACGACAAATTTTCATATATGTTTTGTGGACTCCTAAATGACCTCCAGTAGGAGAACTATGACAAGACTCCATGATCTCTCGTCTCCTTTCCTTAGGTAACACCAATTTCCAAAAATCAGCAGGGTCACGTAAATCTGGAAAATCAAGTTGAACGTACTTATAGATCTTACCATCCGTAACTCTCCAAGGAGCAAAATTCAATGGATTGTTCACAATACATTGTGTTAGGTCAATATACCACTTATCCTGTACTTCTTGTAGATCTATGTTAAAAATCTCCAGGGCATCACAAGATTCAGTCACACTACGGCTCAAAGCATCTGCAACAACATTATCTCGCCCTTTGCGATGAATGACCTTATAGTCAAACTGCTGCAATCTCAATGCCCAACGCCCTAATCTACCCTGAGGATTCTTAAGATTATCCAACCATAGAAGACTATAATGATCACAAACCACTGAAAATTTTGCACCTTCCAAATAACATCTTAATTTTTCAATAGCAAAAAGCACTGCCAAAAGTTCTCTTTCTGTAGCTGAATACACTCTTTCTTGTCGAGTCAAACTACGCGATATGTAACATACCACATGTTCTCTACCATCATAGACCTGATATAAAACTGCTGCTACCCCATAATTACTTGCATCGGTCTGAAGAATAAACTCATGTTCAAAATTTGGACAAGTCAAAATGGGTGCAGAAATTAAAACGTTTTTAATTTTTTGAAAAGCTTCGTCACAGTAATCATTCCAAGAAAATTTTGCTCCCTTACGCAACAAACTAGTAAAAGGTGAGATTAAATCTGAAAAATTTGGAACAAAACGTCGGTACCATGATAACATACCTATGATTCTACGTACTTCTGTAACTGTTCTCGGTGTTGGAATCCGTGTAATTGCTTCAATCTTCGCAGGATCTACAGAAATACCATGTCCATTGACTACATAACCTAAATGTCTTAATTCAGCACAACAAAATTTACTTTTTCCTCATTTAAAGTTAACCCCGCTTTATCTAATCTATCAAAAACAATCTGTAAAATTTCTATATGTTTGTCGAAGTCCGGAGAAACAACAATGATATCATCTAAGTAGCAAAAAACATATGGTTGTAAATCAGCACCTAAAACTGTATCGATGAGTCTTTGAAAAGTAGCTGGAGCGTTATGTAAACCAAAAGGTAACCTACGAAACTGAAATAAACCACGCCCTGAGACTGTAAAAGCTGTATACTGTTTACTATCTTCCTCCAGTTCAACCTGCCAATATGCACTTTGTAAATCTAACGAACTCAGGTAACGAGCACCTCCAAGTTTGTCCAGAATAGCTGAAATGTAAGGCAATGGATACGCGTCCTTCCTAGAAACGGCGTTCAGCTTTCTGAAATCTACTACAAATCTCTTCTCTCCTTCGTCCTTTGGTACTAGTAGCACTGGAGATGACCAAGCAGAAGTTGAAGGTTCGATAACACCAGTAGCTAACATCTTATCTACCTCTTCGTCAATAAATTTTTGTTTAAAAGGAGAAACGGGATAACACCTTTGCTTAATAGGCTCACTATCTGTAAAAATTTTATGTTTAACCATGGACGTACATCCTAAACGATCCCCAATTTTATCAAAATAAGTTGAAACTACGTTCTTTAATTTTTCCAGCTGTTCATCGGTTAAGTCTGCATCACACTGCATCAAGGATATCTCAGAATTAACTAAAGGCTCTGATGAAAAATGCCACTCTCCTCTGCGCATGTCCGGTACAATACCTAATTTTATCCAAAAACCAATACCTAAAATAAGCTCATGGCGCAGCTCAGGTACTACATAAATATCGATCAATTTCACCACATCTCTAACCTTTACGGGTACACTTGCTATACCTATGCATTCACATGAACTATCATCAGCTATTGTACACAACGCTTTCCTATTGATATCCAATTTAACCCCTAAAGCTTTTAATTTATCCCAGCCTTTACCTCCTACAAAAGTTTTATTTGCCCCTGAATCCAAAAGTCCGTAAAAATTTAAACCCAAAACGTTTACCATTAAATAAGGGCATTCTCCAGGTCCTACGTGAGAAAAAACATAATCTAAAACAATTTTATCTTTAAAATGAAAATCTTTTATGGTCGAGTCTAAATTCGAAGCTAATCGCCGACCTAAGATTGGCTTCTCGAACCGTTTCCCTGATTAGATATATTACTATTATTACAAGTTGGACAAGTTTTCTTTGTTACATTTAATTTACCACAAGTAAAACATTTCTTAGTACGTGATGTGCAATTTTTTGCATAATAATTTGGTTGGTTACATTTAAAATAAACTTGAGTATCAGTGCCTTGATTTTCATTTTGAGAAGTATTAGAAAAATTTTGAGAATTTTGTGTTCTAAAACTATTTTGAGATTCAACTGTATTATTAAAATTAGAATGAGAGGGATTATTATAATTACGATTAGTGTTCTGAAAATTATTCGATCCATTTTGACAAGAATTATTATTATGATTTCTATTAAATTTTCTAAAATTATTCTGTGAATTGTTATGGTAAGACTGAGTATTCTGTGAACTATTTTGTGAATTAAAATGTACATATCTGTTTTGTCTATTATTTTGAAAATTTCTATTACCTGCAAAAGAATTTTGGCTCTGTGGCCTGTATTGTCGATGTGAAAAATTTTGAAAATTTGGTCTCCCTGTATATTTTGTATTATTATTGGAATTTTTACTAGTATTACCAACACTCAAGTTATTACAATCCAAATTAGACTTTCGTGACATAGAACTAGAAATTGTACAATCAACTTCACTAACAGTATGTTTAGAAAACTCACGTTTTATAGGCTGATAGTCAAGGTCAGGTTCAAGAGAGACATTACCCTTCCTAGGTGGTTTAAACTCTTCGACGCGCAATCTAGTTTCTTCTAATTTCCTACATAATTCGATTAATTCAAAAGGTGTATTCATTTCATGTAAACTTAAACGTTCCTGCTAAAATGGTAACATGTTAGATCTTAAAACTTTTAAACGTAATGAATCTGAAACTGCTGAAGGCATTCTATCAAATAATTGAGTCATAGCTGCTACTTAAACACCTATGGCTTCATCCGAACCTTGGGTACGATTCAAAATTTGCTTTCATAATTTATCCCCAAAATGAGCCGGTAAAAATTCATCTTTCATTAACTTTATCAAAGAATCCCAATCAGCTGCATATTTGCAAATTAAATGATAATAATTTAAAGCATGTGACTCAAATAAATCTGAAGCTTAATGAAATAATTCCGTTTTAGTGACACACCTCGAAATACGAAGTTCCTCAACCTTTTGTAAAAATGCATTAATACTTAGTCCTGAACTCCCTGAAAATTTAATACCCCATTTATAAACTGATACACTTTTATAATTTGAACTGCCTGCAGAGGTTTGCTGAAAATTATTAGAAGTATTAGTATGTGGAGAATTTTGCCCCGTATTTGCCATAGTTGAATTTGCTAAAGTTTGTTCAACCCCTGTATTATCCTCAAAATCAGGATCTAAAGGCGGTTATGTATTTGCATTAGAAGATAATAATTTAGCTTTTGACTCGTACTCAGTCACTAAAGTTGTTATTTGTTCCAATAATTCCGAACGTCTATTCTGAGTCTCCACGCCCGCGTCTGAAATTCTTTTAATTTTACCTACTAAATGTGTAAATTTTGTTTCAATCTTTGAAGTTTGTTTTGTTGTCCCAGAAAAAGTCGAAATGATTTCTTTTAATTCTACAAGTTTAGTAGTGCACTCTAAAATTTCTTTTTCATTATCTAGTTCCACAGAACTTTGTACTAGATCACCTGACATTTCTAAACGTAACAGTGATCGTAAGCATTTTCTTAACGATTCAACTGTTCCCGAAGGTTTAATACCCCTTATTCCTACTTCATATTCCAGTTCATCTTTAGCGAGTCTATCTATATTTAACTTAAACATTTTGAAAAAAATTTAAAACATTTCGGACCAAATAAAATTCTTTAAAAAATTTTCACCAAAAAGTCAAGAAATTTACAATTATAATTTAATATTATTTATGATAAAATAAAATTTCAAAAAAAGTTAAGCTCACCAAAACGTCAAGAAAAAAATTTCCATGTAAAATTTTATCGTCACTAAGAATTTATTATAAGTCTTTACTATATTCATATACCAACAATGTCAATCAAAAACAACTTTAAATTCGCCAATTTGCAAATTTAAAATATCCAAAATTTAAAATACAATAGTAAAAGCTAAACCTCACAAAACCTAGAAAAACACAAAAATGTCACTGTACGATATTAGACAATATCTAGTTAAAGTTGGGCGCCAGTTGTAACATCGCGATTTTGCAACCGTTCAAATCTCTTCAAAATGTTGGGTGCCAGTGTTAAGCTTTCCCCCCTTAAAGTGAGTAGGTTGCAAAGCCAACGTTGCCAAAGGTTGCTAAAAATAAATCGCCCAAAACTTGTTATCCTACAGATAACAACTGTGACCTAGGTACGCCCTGAGAAGGTTATCTACCTACAACTCTTACCTAATCGACCAAATCAAGCTGCTTGTAGAACACCTCCATACGCCAGCTCTATCTCAGGTATAGGTTCTTTTAGTGACAGATGAGCGTTTAGCTTTTAAAGTCAAAATCGGTATTTTAGTCCAAATTTAGAGAGGCGCCACCATAGTTTTACATTCTAAAATTAAGGCTCCAAATGGTGGTCCGTTTAGCCTTTAATATTGAAACAAAACCAGGAAAAGGAAACTACTATGTCATGTCCGGTATTAAAAATTACTTGGTAAGAAAACAAATTATTGTTTAAGGCCAATACATTTAATCCGTGGAAATGTAGGATTAAATATCAAGTCCTTTTTCTCTTTAATTAAATGCAAGCTCCTTTGAGACAAAACATTGGAATTACTTACGTAATTTACAGAGTTGATGAGTGATAAACTCACCCAGTAGAATTGATTGAAGTCAGCTGTGCTTTAATGGTATAGTGACCACATAGACCAGACAACTGGAATTTCCGCGTGGTCAAACACACTTGGAACAAGACTGTTGACCGCCCAAAAGTAAGATATATTTACAAGAAAGTTCTTGGTTTGACAAGAAAATCAGTAAAGTTTTAAAGTTATGGTAATGAAAAATTTACAGTTACTGAAGGAAAAAAATATACAAGGTTATTTCCAAAAAGGTCCAAATAGTTGTTGACACTAGCACGCTTGACGGTGACTATACCCCCTGCACGAAAAATCCAACTGTGCTTCCACAGGGTACAGTCACAAGTACCGGCCCTGGGTCAGCTTAGCTACCCCAGCACCGATAGGTCCACTAGGCCAAAACGATACTAGAATCCACCTCCCTCTATTACCCGATGAAAATAAATGCTTCCCCTGTATTTACACTTAAAACTTAAGTCCAAGTAAAAATGTAGTTACTTGACTACACGTATCGATTCTAATATTTGAATTTAGTTACATGAAAATTTTATAAAATACCAAAAATTAAATGTCCAGCTTGGACTAACGAGGCCTGGTAATACGCATGCGTGTTGTCGACAAACCGCCCACGTTTACAGTCACCGGGACTTTACATTTGTTCGAACGCACAGGAGAAAAGGTTATTAAAAAGGTAAAACATAATGATTATATTATTATTATTATAGCAAATTAAGTGTCTGAAGGACTCCGCCGGTAAAGTTCGTAACATTGGTTCCTCGGTAAGGCCTCCCAAAATAAAAGAACCTCGATGAGGTACAAACAATATTGCACCAGGTAAATAAAAGATAGGGAAAATTGCCACTCGACAAGAATCAATGTTGGTAAGTACACCGGTAAGTGAAATTCTAAAAGCTACACTTAGCTGTCTGCAACTATCGGAGTTGCCTCTCGGTGCGTTGAAACCATGGAGAGGGTTCTCAAGTTCCCCGCAGAACCTTGTTGTCCCGACGTGGACAGGAGAAAGAATTTTGTACCAAAACTGACAACTATCTAGTCCCAAGGTCATTCAAGGTCATGTCAAAACTTTCCAATGGAATTTTAGGCTCTAAAATACTAGCCCCAATGTGTCCAAACCATAAATTCGGGTACTTTAACCCAAACGTAAAACATTTGATCCAAAATTAGGTAGTTACAATTTAGTCCAAGCCTAAACTTTATCTAAACAAAAAAGGGTTTAGGCCCTTGCAAAAAACTTAGTCCATCCTAAAAACCATACAAAAGAAATACCCTATATAAGTAAAATCCTTTCATACTAGAACTACTTAAATCAATTTTGAATTTACAAATTTACAACCCTAAATCTGATCTATACAATTTCGCTTACCTTAAATTAATAAGGGTTTTTCTGTCTCCGAAGAAAACACATTTTTATCGGCATCATAGCCAAGGAATGTATACCATCAAAAAACTACTAAAAACATTCCAAAGGGGAATGTTCCCAAAAATTATATTTGCCCATGTGGCATTTTCCAAAAGAAATTTAACTGGGGTTATATCCCCATGTGCTCTTGACGACGGTCAACAAAGGAAAAGGGAAGAAGAAAACGTTGTCCCTTCCTAAGCTAATAACAAAACTTATGATTTCCATGACCAACTGTCATTCAAAAAAAAAAACAAAATTCCCCAGAAATCCACGCCAATTCGACAAATCGCAATAAAACGGTTAACCCTTTTCTCATCAACCGCCCGGGGTCGTCCGTCACCGGAATACGGCTTTAAGGCAGGTCATCCCGCCTGAAATCTAAAAAGAAGAATGTCAGCGTCCTGACATTTTACTTATATGGCAAACAGCTGGCTGTCACATTTCATAATAGACAATTTTCGAAATTAAAAGAAAACCAATCGAAGTTTAACACAAATATATCCAATATCAAGTCTCCACGACTAGCAAGATATATCAAGAAAATCCGTCATAAAACTCACCCATTCAACATGGGACACAATAATGAGAAAAAAAATCCCTATTTTTGTCTTTTACTCTTAGCGAGGATTTACAGAAGTATAAGGCATTATTTATTCAATTATTATTTAATTGCTTATTAAGGTCTCTAAAATTCCACAATAAAAATATTTACTTAAAAAAATGAATTCCAAAACTGAAATTTTGTTACTACTTATTTATTACATCGTGTTGCTATTTTCAACCCATAACACTACTCTCACACAATGGACAGAATTTATTAAAGAATATTTAATTTTTGCACCAAAAAAGTTATAATTTATTGTGTATGGAGAGTAAAAACGGCACCTCCACCAAATGTCACAATGGGGTTGTTGCGACTGAGACTAAGTAATAGTCTCTGGGATCGTATGGAGGGAATGAAGTTAAAACAGGTTATAAAAAATATAACATTTAATAATTAATCAACAATAATAGCAATAAAATAAAGTTTGGCATTAAATAAATGAAATGATGCACTTACTTATACACTTCCCTTACATCTTCTCTATAAGTGCGGCTCTTCTCCCGACCAACGGGCACATGCCTTATCTCAACATCTTAAGAACGACTACCTATCACTCCATTATGCAGTTATCGACAATCGGTGCATTGCTAGGTCAGCATACCTTGACTTACTCAATAAAGTTAAACAAAACCATGCTGACCTTCAATGTCGTCACCAAGTCCACCGAATAACAGAGTGTCTATCATCGTTATTGACAAAATAATCTTTATAAAAATAAAGTGTGATTTTAGAAATAATTATTAAAATAATCCATAATAACATAACTATGACAATATTAATACCTAAAAAAATTGGTAAAGACCTCTTTTTATTTATTTATATTTTTGTATTAAACCTTAGCTTTTTAAGTATAATTCTACTTAAATTTGTAAGTTATCATTATTTACAGAGGTAATTAATTAGTTAAGTTTATATGTACTTTCAATATCTTACATTGTGTAGTTATCTGCTTAATGTAAATGTTATAGATATTTGATATTTTAATAGCTAGGGTTTGTGATTAATAATTTATTTACGTTTCGGGGGTGGGTATGGGTGTCCAGGGGTCATAGTACGGGAGAATACGACTAACATGTACGACATCTTTCTTTGAATTTTTTGTTCTGCCCTTTTGAATTTCATAGTCTACGCCCGAGACCTTTTTTGTTACATAATATGGGCGAAACCATCTTAACAGAAGCTTTTCACTTTTACCCACTTTTCTGACAGGAGTAAACACCTTTACTTGATCTCCCTGGTTGTATTCTACATGTCTGTGTTTTGTGTCATATCTTAGTTTGTCTATTTTCTGTTTTCGTAAAATATTCTCCACAGCCTTGTTTCTTACTGCTAGGGCATTTTCCCTTATACTGTTGGTATCAGGGTGGTCTGCAGAAGGAATGATGTTGGCTTCCGTCGGTAGTATTGGCTCCCTACCATATACCAGCATGAATGGAGAAAATTTTGTTGTGTCTTGCCTACTTGTGCTATAGGCAAATGTGGCATGGTTTAAAAATTCATCCCAATTACTTTAATTTGTATTTGTATACATGGCAAGCATATCGGCCAATGTTTTATTGAATCTTTCAGTCAAGCCGTTAGTTCTTGGGTGGTATGCAGTCGTGAACTGCTTTATTGTCCCTACCTGCTTCAGAACTTCTGTTACTAGCTCTGACTGAAACACTTTTCCTCTGTCACTCAGTAGGTATTTCGGAGCTCCGTGTCTTGTTATTATTTGCTGTACTAGAAATTTTGCTACAGGACCGACTTTTCCATTCGGAAGTGCCTTCGTTTCTGCCCAGCGTGTGGCGTAGTCTGCAGCCACGACTATGACGGTGTTGTTTGATTTGCTTTTTCGGAATGGACCCAAAATGTCTATTCCTATTCTTTCAAAAGGCGTACCCACCGGAATAGGCTGTAGAAGACCTACAGGTTTTCTATTTTGTTGCCCTTGTCTTGCTTGGCAATCTGGGCAGCCCTTAATAAATTTCTCTACATCTTTATGCAAACCGTCCTAATAAAACCTATTTTTAATTTTACAGATAGTTTTAGTGGTCCCTAGATGTCCACTCAGTGGCTCAGAGTGATTGCTGTAGATAATTTCTCCAATTAACTTTTTTGGAATCACAAGTACATTTTCTCTGCCCTCGGGACTACTGTTAGCCTTATACAAAATATCGATAATTAATCTATAATTTTTAATCTATCTAATCTATAATCTTTAATTTTCTATAGCTTTGATGATTGTTATTAGGTCCGGGTCCTCTTGTTGGAGCTTTGTTATATCCTCTGACTCTAGGAGAAATGTTGGGACTTCGTTTATCTCTTCACTTTCATCGGGTTCTAGCACTGGGTATCTGCTGATGCAGTCCGCATCTCGGTGTGCTACACCACTTTTATGGACTATTACGTAGTCGAATTCGAATAATTTTATGGACCATCTGGCTAACCTTCCCGTTGGGTCTTTTAAAGATTTTAGCCAACAGAGAGCATGATGATATGTAACTATCCGTACTGGTTTTCCGTAAATTAGGTGTCTCAAGTAGGTTAGGCCCCATATTGCCTCTAGTCCTTCGATATCTGTTATTGTGTAGTTTTTTTCTGATTTTGAAAGACTTCTACTTGCGTATGCGACTGGGTGTAGTTGGTGGTCGTCTCCTTCCTGTAGGAGGATTGCTCCGATAAATTAGGCTTCCGTCTACTCTCAGTTCACAGCCCTTTTTGGGATTATAATGGGCAAGGACTGGGGCGGTGCAGAGTTTTTCTTTGAGCATTTTAAATGCTTCTTTTTGTTCGTCATTCCAAGCAAAGCCTTTTTCTTTTCTTGTAGCCTGATGTAAGGGGTGGGCAAATATTGAAAAATTTTTGATAAATTTTCTATAGTAATTGCAGAGGCCTATAAAGCTTTGTGTGTCTTTAATAGATTTTGGTTCTCCTTGATGGCTACCAGTTTTCGCTCATCTGGCAAGATACCATCTTCTGAGACTGTATACCCTAAGAGATCAATTTTTTCTTTTATATATTCACACTTACTTGGCTTTAGGGCTAAGCCGGCTTCTCGAAGGCGATCGAACACCTTTTTAACCTTTTCTAAGTGTTCCTCCATAGTTTCGGAGAAAAGTATTATATCGTCCATATACAGGGTGGTGCAACCAAGATGGGGTGGACGATTGTGAGTAAACGGTGAGGAATTTCGAAAAAATTTTAATTGGATATTATCGATAGTCAAACACGCTATGTTTTAAAATTATAGCCATAATACAGGGTGATTCGAAAAACTCGTGGCGAACCAAACTTGTATTTTTTTAAATGGGACACCCGGTATATAATTGTTCCAATTGTTTCTCCTGTTCGTTACGATCATTTTGATATAGGGTTTATTGGGTCTAAAATTTATAGTAAGGGAATGGGACGCGGTTAAAGTTGAAAAAATGCTCACAGTTCGGCCATTTTTTATAAAAATTTGAAACAGGTATGGAAAAACCAAATATTCCATAAAACGTTACATATATCCTTGAATACATTAATCGCTTGGAATTTATTTAAAATTATTCACTGTTATACAGGGTGATCAAGATTTGCAAATACGCCCTGGACTCTTTTTTTTTAAATGGAACACCCTATATATTTTATTTTCATGTTAAAGATAACATTACTAACTTTCAAAAAATACCATACATGATGCCTTTCTGACCAACAGTTTTTTACTAAACTAGCCGTGAAAGCAAGGTTTCTTCATTCTAATACGATTATACTGAATTTACGTTGTTTATTATTAAATATCTAACATTAGGAGGCCATGACATAAATGAAACAAAAGATTGACGAACTTGTCAAAGCTACTGCCGCATAATCCATTATTTACAAGTTAAGCGTAGGTGAGGTAAGAAAACTGAGACCCGAAACCTTTATTTACATGTTTATTAGAGATATTTCAAGAAACAGAAAGTATTGTTTTTAGGTAATGTAAAGTAATTAATAAACCAGTTATAAACAACTTTTTGAGAAACGAGTTGCCAGTATTGCTTGAAGATTTACCTTTAATGGTAAGGGGATCCTTATGGTTTCAACATGATGGTGCGCCCCCGCATTATCATAGGAATGTAAGATATTTTGTCGATAATTGGAAGACAGATCGTTGGATTGGACGAGGTGAACCAGTTAAGTGGCCAGTCAGATCACCCGACTTAACACCACTAGATTTTTTTTACGGGGGCAGGTTAAAAAAGAAGTCTATAAAGAGGTTCCAACCACAGTGAAAGATATGAAGGCGAGAATAAGAAACAGTTTTCGCAACATTTCAGAACAGACTTTGGGAAAAGTGAAACTTTCTCTTATGGGTAGACTTTGCCTTCAGCAAAATGGTGGCTTAGTTGAACACCTTTTATGAGCTTTTTTAATTGTTTATATTAAATTAGGTTGACAAGTAAGTACATAACACATAACTAAATAATTTTAAAAGGTGTTCTGTTTTTGCTTAATTAATTTTCTTACACTATTAATGATACTGATAGCTGATTATCTTTGTTTATAACTGGTTTATTAATTACTTTAAATTTCCTGAAAACAATATTTTCTGTTTTTTGAAATATCTCTAATAAACATGTAAAGGTTTCGGGTATCAGTTTTCTTACCTCACCTACGCTTAACTTGTAAATAATGGATTATGCGGCAGCAGCTTTGACAAGTTCGTCAATCTTTTGTTTCATTTATGATAGTGTCGTGGCCACCTAATATTAGATATTTAATAATAAACAACGTAAATTCAGTATAATCGTATTAGAATGAAGAAACTTTGCTTTTACGGCTAGGTTACTAAAAAACTGTTGGTCAGAAAGGCATCATGTATGGTATTTTTTGAAAGCTAGTAATGTTATCTTTAACATGAAAATAAAATATATAGGGTGTTCCATTTAAAAAAAATGAGCCCAGGGCGTATTTGCAAAACTTGACCGCCCTGTATAACAGTGAATAATTTTAAACAAATTGCAAGCGATTAATATATTCAAGGATATGTAACGTTTTATGGAATATTTGGTTTTTCCATACCTGTTTTAAATTTTTTTTTGAAAATGGCCGAACTGTGAGCATTTTTTCAACTTTAACCGCGTCCCATTCCCTTACTATAAATTTTATACCCAATAAACCCTATATCAAAATGATCGTAACGAACAGGGGAATCAATTGGAACAATTATATACAGGTTGTCCCATTTTAAAAAATACAAGTTTGGTTCGCCACGAGTTTTTCGGACCACCCTGTATTATGACTATAATTTTAAAAGATAGCGTGTTTGACTATCGATAATATCCAAAAAAAAGTTTTTCGAAATTCCTCACAGTCTACTCACAATCGTCCACCCAATCTTGGTTGCACCACCCTTATATTAAGATTTCTTTCCATTTCAAGTCTCGAAATACCCTATCGGCTAGCTGTTGAAAGGTAGCCGCATTGTAGGGCATTGCATAGTCCAGAACTCATATAATTAAATTCCCAGAGTCCATGACCTTGGGCTTGAAAAGCCGTATAAGGTTTGGACTCCTCTTTAATTTGTGCTTGCCAAAAACCGGAGAACATGGCTAAGGATGAAAAATATTTTGCGTTACCCAAGTAAGTTAAGATGTCGTCGATATTGGGGATATTGTATGCCGATTTTGTGGTCACTGCGTTAAGTTTTCTGTAATCTACGCAGAGCCTCGTTGACCCGATTTCTTCTTTATTAGCACGACTGGACTTGCCCATGGGGAGTTTTTAGGGCGAATTATATCGTATTTTGCCATTTCCTCTATTTGTTGATCAATTATCTCCCTTTCTTTGTGTGACACTCTGTATGCTTTAGTCTTTATCGGTTGGGCGTTTCCTACGTCCGTGCTATGTTCTGCTAAGTCAGATTTTCCCATGTACTTTGGTGATTTAGAGAATACATCTTCGTATTCTTTGTCTTTTATGTGGCCAATTTTGTGATCGGTAATGGTCACTTTATCCTGGTCACTTTCCTCCTCTTCCACATATAGGAGAGGCATTTCCGATAGGTTATATTTTGAAGTTGTTTTTAAGTGCCCTAACGTTGACCCTTTAAAAATTTTAATATAGTTGTGACTTCTTGTCACTGCATCTAGTATTAAATTAGTTTGTGACAAGTGAGGCAGGTTCAGTAGAATCATCCCCTTTGGTCTTAAGAACTTGTCATTTTCCTCAAATACCATTTTTTCTGGTATTTCATTATTTAAGTGTTCTAGTTGAGTGTCCAGTTTAATTCTTATTTGTACATGAGGCATTAGGATATAGTCCTCTTTGGCGGCTATCTTATATATCTTTTACTCATTGCCTTCCTCTTCGATAACAGATAGGTGGACAGTTTCTTCCCGTTCATCTGTTCTTGCATGTGGTTCTTGTTCAGGCTCTTCACTGTTATTTTGGAAAAACGAGGTAGTTTGTACTCCCTTATTGTATAGTCTTACAGTTTTTTGACCGTAGTCTATTTTAGCTCTATTTTTTGATAAAAAGTCTGTCCCCAGGATTAAGGGTTTAGAAAGGTTTTCTACTACTAGGGCCGAGACATACCCTGCTAATTTTCCTAGTCTTATTCGGACATCGGTTTTTCCTACTGGTGAAACTTAATTTCTCCCTGCTGTTACTAGATTTATTTTATTTTCTAACGGTTTTATTTCTAACGCTAGAGTTTTATTTACAACGCATTGACTGGCCCCTGTATCTAATATAATATCTACATTTAGGCTACTATTAACACATCCTTTAACTTTTAAGATATTTTGATTAAGGCCCATAGAGTGCAGGACGACCTCATCAGGGCCCCTTAAGTGAGTCGTCCGTTGTCGTTTGGGGAGTTTGACCTAAAAAATGAAAATCTTCTGTCTTGTTGACTGTTGCCATCATTGTCACATGTGTAGTGACCACAGCGGTTGCAGTTACTACACCATGGCCTGCCATCGCTACACCTAGTATTGGGTAGATTGTTTCTATCCCTTTCTCTACTATTACTTCGTTCCCTACTGAAACGTTGGTTGTTTTGGGGTCGATATTGGCCCCGTTGCCGACCACTATAATTGCCCCTCTGAGTGGCTCGTTGGGCCCTAAAACTGGATCCTCGGCTATAGCCCCTTTCTGGTCTTTCACCGTATCGATTATCGTTTCGTGAATATCTTGGAGGTGGGTTATTTTGACTATTTCCCCTCCGGCCACGTACTTCTCTGAAGGGTCTAAAATTTGGTCTTCCCCGGTCCGGTTGATTGGATTGTGTAATTGACAGGAGAGAAGTCTGGGACGTCATCCTGTCGACTAGTGCACGTTCCCTTATTTCGCTTAGTTTTAGTATAAGTGTTTTTAATTGGTCGAAGTCCATGTTAGCCGTACTCATAAGGTAATAAGTTTCGTAAAAAGATTAGTGTAAGCCGTTTTCGAAATGGTCCCTAAATGTTTCAAAGCCCATTTTTGGGTCTATCTCGCGAACTATAGTTAATAAGTCGTAGTAGTATTTTTTAATGTCTTCGTTGTCTTGTTGTTTCCTCGTATTTAACCTAAATTTTAATTTCCGCATAGGTTGTTCGCCGCTAAATTCTTTTATAAAGTTTTGCCTTATTTTTTGCCAATCGTTATCTTTATTTGCTGGTTTATCCGTATATTCTACATACCAATAACTTGCAGGACCTTCCAGAAAATTTCCTAGATACGATATCTTATATGCATCGCTCCAGCCATTACAATTTGCTGTACTATCGTATTTTGCTAGAAAAGTTACTGGTGAGTCCAAACTCGGGTCAAATGTTGGTGGCGAAATGAATTTTGGAGTTGTTGGGTTCTTTGTTTCTGCGAATGCATTTTGCAAGGTTGTATTTGCCATGTTAGTACCTTGTTTTTTAGGTTTTGTATTTACGTTTGTTTGGTGTTTATTGCTGTTGTCTATTGGTTGGGTTTGTACCCATTTATTTAGTCTTTGTACAACGTCTGTTTGTGCGTGCGAGTTTGTAGTATTCGTTGTATTTAGGGGATGGTAGAATGGTGTGTAGGGTAGTTTGTTTTGTTCTAATGATAGTATAGGATTATCTTGAGGATTAATTGGGGTCGATGGAATTTCGTTTGTTTCCTTGGGTTGGTCGGGGTTAGAAGGGGTTGCAGGAATGTCCTTATTGTCTTTCTCAATAATTGTAAGGTTCTCGATAGGTAACTCAAATGTGAATTTATGTCCTTCTACAGGTGCTGACGTTGGACTTCTAGATATAGATGCTCTGGGTTTAAATGGATTTATTTCGGTACTTCTATGAGAGGGTTTAAAGTTTGACCAGATGTTACTTGCGGCAGTGTTAATTTTTAAATTTAAATTAGCTTTATTCCTTGTAATTCTTTCATCACCACTCATTTGATTTAAAACTATACTGATCAAGGAACGAACTCTACGCAAACCAATAAATTTACTTAATGTATTTCTTACTTATTATTACTTAACGATTTCGGTTAGTTATTGTGAGTACTAGCAATTTTCTACTAATGTTTGACGTGAATATTTGTTGTAAACGATACGATTGAGCTAAAAATGCCGAGAAAAAAAGCAACAAGATGAGAATAGTTAAATTTAAGAACTTAGCCTGGTTTAGGTGTCGTCTTACGTCACGCAAAAATAGCGGTTTTCTCATACGAATAAAATATACCGAAAAGAAAAAAATTGTCAGATCACTTAAGTAGTTTTCAAAATAATATTTTTAATGTTTCTAATGTCTTGGTTAGAAGATTTCTTGTTTTGAAAAATTACGTTAATATTCCCAATTGACCTCAGTTTATTAGCTACACAGCTCAAACGACTCAAAAAAAATCGAAACTCAAAGAGAAACTAAAAGTTTGTTTCAACAACCCACATATTTTAGTAAAATAATTGTTAAATGATTAGCATAATATATTGAGACAAAATACCTTTTAACTTGTTTATCACAATAGCGCGGCTTCAATTAAAAAAATAAAAACTATAAAAGGAATAAAATATGGTAAAAAATAATGACCGCCTTAACTATGTAAAAAACTGAATGTTTTGTCTTTCGAGTGTAAATAACATAAAATCAAAGCCCAAGAGAACTTTGGACTGGTTTTAAATACCGATGTGTGTTTGGCCGAAGAGTGGTATCTTTCTGTCCGATAAATTTCCTTTGTCCTAAGAACAAAATTGGCAAAAGAAGCAATTCTTTTCCCATAAGTAGTCCTGTTTTATCAGTGCTGATTCATCCTAAGAACAGTGGCGGAATCTAACTTTATCAGAACTAAACAAATGCAGAACCTAACAAAGCTAGAAGTAAAATATAGACCGAAAAAACAATATCCCGAAAAAACAACAGCAGAAATATCATTTTTAGAACGAACATTAGCAAAACATAACAATTACAGAACGTAACATTTGCAGAATCTAACTTTAACCGAAATGAACTTCGACAGAACGAACAACGGCAGAAAAAGCAAGGTCAGAAAGACGGCGAAATAGGGCAGCGTTGCCAAATGTATGTATTTATAGTAATCATACTATGATTAGTACTCTGTTTGAGAGTATGCCCATTACTACTACATTACTTGTTTAACAGTGTTATTGCTCAGTTATTTGCTACAAAGACACATAAAAAATGTATATGATTTATTGAAGAAAGTTTTGGAGTGGAGCCTTCTACGGTTTGAGTCTTTTGAAAAATCATACTTAGTTCTTGGGATTAGACTGTGTCAAAGTGAAATAACTGTCTGCCTTTTCTCCTTTGATTATACGAAGAATCTTCAGAAATGTTCCTTCAATCTGCAGGATGAACACATTGAATGGTAAAAACTGATAATTCAGTGTCGTAGAGACACAATTGACAGTATTGGCACGATCTAATTTTTTTGATGAAAAGTAATCTAGCATTTAATTTGAAATCATTTCTTTGTTACGTCTAAAATTTCATCAATCATTACTATCACAAATAAATCTAAAATTTCAGCAGTAACACAGGGCACAGCACAGGGCACCGACAGTGTTGCCAGGTCCAAATTTTTTTTCCCATTTTAAATGTCCAAAAATTCCCTAAATTTGTCGATTTTTCCCTAAAAACTTTAAAATGGGGAATATCTTGTTTAATAATTTTAGAAAGAAGTTTTTAGGGTGTACTATATATATCGAATTTTTTGTTAGGTTGGCCATTTTGAGCAGTTTTTCTTCTCAAAAAGGCCAACCTATTCCACCTAATTTTTCTCAAATTATATTAACTGTTTTTTGTTTTATTAAATGTATATTTATGACATGTTTTTTTTACGAGAAAAATAATTGACTCACGCTATTCACCACTGAAACTTATTAAAACAAAATACGCTTATATTTATAATAATGTTTATTAATATTTCCTTAAATTTACAGAGTTGCCAAAAGAAATTGGACATTGGACTAGTGAATAAATACAGAATACAGAAAATTTTTGGGCTAAATCGTTTTGAAAAAGTCTATTTTTGTTTTTTGCTTTGTTTTATAGTTTAGACTTTTAAAAAATATTTCTGTTTCGTGATAATATAATAAAGTATAGTATTTAATGATCACGTGACCTGACCATTTTTTGCGTCTTTCTAGATACATTTTTTTCAAACTCGTGGATCAAAACTACACAATAATATTATTTTCTTTTGATCAGATGCACCATGCTTTTTAACTGCAAGAACAATTTTTTTTATATAAAAAATGTTATATGATTAATAGTTGCGTGTTTTTTTTTCAAGGGGGTGAATTTCTTAGCGACTATCTACAGTGGCGTAGCTAGGGTCAGTGACACCCGGGGCGGGTATCAACGGTACCACCCCATGGTAGGGTATGAAGCTTAAAAATGCGAAATTTTTTTGGGTGCCATGCCCAAACTAACCCATTTGGGTTGTCTACTTTTGCCGGCAAAATTTCTGTTTTATCAAATAGCTATTTGTGTATGAAGAGCGCAAAGTGATATATTGCCGCTCTGAGCGAGAAGTTAGACGCGCGACGCGTAGCGGAGCGCGACTATCTCGCGAGAGCGGCAATGTCACTTTGCGCTCGAATTACACACATGATTTTTTCTACAACCGGTATTTTTATAAAAATATTTTGTAATGTAATTAATAATTTTGATATCAAATTTGACAGTTTATATTTTGTGTCAAAAGTCGCAGATACGCTGGACGTTTCTTTATTATTATTAAGATGTCCATGGTAACTAAGCGAGCGACAAAGTAACTTTGTCGCTCGGCGAGCGACAAAGTAAAACAAACGCTTGTTCCTCGAAAATGTCCAACTTTGCGCTTTCTTTTGAAAGCGCAAATTTGTACTTTTCGCTCGGTTGTAGAAAAAAACTATTTTTTCACCTTTTTTCTGATACTTCTGGATTTTTAAATAGGAAAAATTTAGAATGGGCAATTTTTTTAAAATAATTATTAGAGTCCTACAATTAAAAAAAAATCTCTATCTACCTATGTATAAAATTTTACATGTAGAAACTTCTCCCACAAGAAGCCACTGATACGCAAATTGCTAAAAATACCTTTACCTATAGCTAGAATCAGGTTAAGAAGTGATTCAACAAAATCCCATTCGATTTTAAACTCCAAAAGATTTAAAGCAATCCAGTATTTGCTAAGGTTCTTCACAAGTAGGGAACAATTTCCTTTTAGTTTTATTGTGTATCGTATCTTTACAATCACTAGGACACTAGGCATACTAAACACTGACGCCACAAATATAAAACTGAACCACACTCTTTTATTAATTAAAATATTTGGCTTGTGCGTCAGGGATAGGGTTGCCAGACGTCCCGATTTTATCGGGACATTCCCGATTTCGAAGGGTATGCCCGCGTAACTACACACTTCAAATCGGCGATTTGTCTCGATTTTTAAAATTTAATTTTAGTTTAAGTGGTACTGACTGTTCTTAGTTTAAGATGTATGGTTTTTAAAGCATATACTATACTTTTTACATTTGAGTTTCATAAAAAGTTTATATTTTTGTTTGATGTGTGCTTTTCTGCTCATTTATTAAATAAATATTATTTAATATATTATTCATATATTAAAAAATAACATCCCGATTTTTTGACCCAAGTCCCGATTTCTAAGCAGCTTTTAAACGCTGATAACCCGATTTTCAAGATGTTGGATCTGGCAACACTAAGTCAGGGATGACCAATGAAAGCCACTACTTTTAAAATAACACTATATTCAAAAAATAATTATGTTACATAAAAAGGCGTTCAGGTCAACACTTTGCCTTTAATTTATGACCTTTGGCGTCTTCTGAGATTTCAAGCGATTCTTTCCTAACAAGTGTTTTTCTAAGAACGCCCTTTGCCTTTCTTTACCCATAATCATAAATAAGGTCACAATAATCAATACCAATATAAAGAATGCAACGAATAGTGTTTAAAAGATGAAAAGACAGCCGTGATTTGTTCACAGAAATTTAAAAATTCTTGCGATTTGGAATATGGAATTTATAAAGATTAGCTTTGTTTTAGATTATAATAATGAGAGATAATAAATTTTTGTTTTTTTTACTAATTTTTATGACCACATTTTCCATGGCACGACCTCAAGCCTAATGATGTCACACCCCTTGGCTTGGTACCCGGGGCGAACCGCCCCCGCCGCCCCCCTCCCCTTGCTTCGCCGCTGCATGTTGTTGCTTTAAATAGAAAATTGGCCTCTGGGTTATGCGGTGCGGGTTGTCTCAAGAGAATTGGATAATCAAATCGCTCGCAATGTTTGCTTTTCTTTAATTGAGAGCCACCTAAGGTATGGTATTCCTTTTGTGGCTTTTGCAGTCAGGAGCTGTTAAGCACTATCTCAGTGATACAAAAACGAACGCTAAGGTTTATTTGTGGTGCTGACCCAATGGACCATTGTAAACTCCTTTTTAACAAAGAGAAAATACTCACGATATTTGGTATCTTTGTTTTAGAATCTGTTTGTCTAATTCATAAAAAATACAAAAATCGTACCAGCTCTGACATTTATAATATGCGCAACAGACATGATTTACCACTCCTAATATGGAAACAACTCTCACCAAAAATTCTGTGATATTTGAAAGTATCAAAATTTATAATAATATAGCACTCAGGTTTCGTGAAATTTGAGCGATAAGATTTTTAAAAAGTCATTAATAGGTTTGCTTGTACTGAGACCGTAATACAGTCTTCATGAATTTTACAATGACGAGTAAGATTTTGATTTATACTCTATATTCTGTCGAATTTATTAGAAAAATTACTTACCTTCCAAGTGTCTAATCAATTTAGCATTTAGCAACTTGGGATCGAGCATAGACTCACCTACTTTGTCTTTGACTATTGGTTCTTGGTATATGTCTTGTGGATGTTTACCTTGAAGAGGTGTTTTTGCATTGACAATTTTCCACAATGTCCATATAATATCAATAAAATTTGCAGTGTCCTGTGAATGGGGTGAGGTATTTCCAAAACCTCTTGGAGCTTCTATTACAAATGGGTTGAATATTTTTAGAGCTAACTTGACATTCTGCCTCTCTGAAGATGAAGGAAACAAAGCTTTTAAACTTAATGAGTAACCATGTTTTAAGAATTTGTCCTGTTCAAGTTCATACATTTTTTGAATTATCAGGAACAAAGCAATTTTTGCTTCATCAGTCTCAAAATCAGGATAATGAAATGTCCCAGTCGGTTTAGAGTTAAACCAATTGGTAAAAATACATTTTAATAAACGTACTGGATCAAAAATATAAAACAGTGGCCTTACTGGATCAATAGGGTGTGGATAGACAATACTAAGTTCTCCAGTAGGTGAAAAATGGGACATTGCTTTACCATTAATTATGGCATTATTATCACTAATAGTGCAAAAAACTATATATCCTATTTCTTCTAAAATTTCGATTAGAGTCTTAAGAAAATTGTATAACAGTTCGGAGTTAATTTTTGATACAGGGGATATATGAATTACTTCTTTAAGATTTGAACATACACTAGTTATCATAAACGCGTATGCAGACGAAGCTAAACTATTTTCATTCATGGCTGCTCCTACAGTATTGCCTTCTTTATAGTCTAAGTAGGGTTCGATATGTTTTTCATTAAAAAGTAAAATTATATATTTGTCTTTATCGGTTACGAATTGAAAAATATTACGAACATAGGTAAGAAAAGTTTTTCTTTCATCAATATGAGGACCTGTGAGAAATTTATTACAGATGCCTTTTATTGTTTCGGGATGAGGCAAAATGAGTGGTCCATGGTCTCGTAAATATTTGTAGATATGGGGGCTTATAGTAAATAAAATTGAACTTAAAATCATAGTATTGGGTGAATATCTATATATTTCTTTTGCGGTGTTAAGCAAACTAACTTCTTCAGAAATAAAATTTATGCTTTGGGTTAATTGATCATCACCCATATTTTTAAAATTTTTCAAAATATTTATCACAAGTTTAAATGTATTTTTAACCCATTTAAATTATTCTCGGAATTACTTGAGTCAAGTGTGTAGCCTCGGTACATTGAGTAAGGTCATTATCGATGTTATTTAAGGAGTGGTCATAATTGTATCATCAGTAATATTAAACAAGTTTTTTATTTCATCTAAACTGCTTCAAGTAAACGGTGTCTTTAATTTTAATCCAGAAATACTAAGAGATTGGCCATATAAAAATGTTGCTAACTTTAAGTTATTATGGATGATAATTGCCCAAGTTATTCAAGGCCCAGGAGTACATTCAAGCAAAGTTATTTTATCTTCACTCTTTACAGAGAACCAGCCGTCCTTTAGAAGAAAAGTTTGAAACAAATTTAAAAACTCTAAAAGTTTCGGAAGCTTGTTTCCTTTTTATGACTTTCATACTATACTATGCTCTCCTCCATTGCTTGAAAAAAACTCTTCACGTTTCTTTAATTTTTGATCTTTATTTTTACGCATATGAACAGCTTTAGATAGATATTGAGGACAATTTGGAAAAATTGTTGGAATGCAGTTTTCTTTTAGATATGTTTTTTTTCAGATCAATTGAAATAATCTTACCTGTTTTTGGATCTTGTTCTGAATTATTCCGAATTATACTACCTTCAGCAAAATGTGGTTCACAAATTTTGGTATTTTGATTTGGCGCTAAGTCTTCCCGAGGAGCTGCCCTTGACCATTGCTTCTGCAAAATGCTATCATTTGGAAACTCGAAAACGTGCACTTTTGGTCCATTAACATAATTTTCACGGCACCCGGGAACACAGCACTTATAAGGCATTTTTTAAGTTTCAAATTCACCGAAATGTATATTGTAAAAACACACAAATGACAAAACTAGATGTAATAAATTTCAAAATTATCCGAACGCGGATCGCGAAACTGGCGAAACAACAATTGTCGACAAGAAAAGAACTTTACTGTCATTTCATTGGTCTGGCCACATGTGTTACGGTTAATTTTCTTTAAACTCACCCACAACTGACCCATGGTTGTTCATTCTTATACGCTTTCCAAAAGTAACTCGATTGGTTGTGACAAAATTTACACAATGATTGAATATAATTATTTTTCTCATTTGTTTTTAAAGTTTTGATTTCTTTTTTATTACTAGTAATCTTTTTCTTTGGTTTGCAGTTTTTTCAGACATTCTTTTTATTTTACCCTATTGCTAAAAGTTTTTGTTTTTTCAGGTGTAAATCTGGCAACCTCACATCTCGAAAGCAGACAAAAATTTGACCAACTAATTAATGATTTTAACAAAACTATAGGGCAATATTCATTAATTGACTAGCGAACCTTTTAATACATTTCTTATGGAGGCCTAACCTTGGCCTAGATTGTGCGACGTCACGTTAATTTTAAATTAAGCACTGAGGCCTCGTATTTCAGGGGGTGTTGGTTGAGTTTCAGGAAAATAAATCAACACAAGAGTATCTGAAACGCTTTTCAACTTGTTCATTAGCTTCATCCTCCTTCGTCGGAGAACGACATTTCTTTACACAATAAAATTTACAACGAACAAATATGACTTTCGAATCTGCTCAGGGTCAAATCTTGAAAATGGCCTGTACAGCCTATGCTGTAACAGTGTTGCCACAACTTCCTCGCCACAGAAAGGGTGTACGTCATCGGTCGAGGAAAAGACTACTCTATTCAGCTCCTAGAAGAGTTCTCGAGCATCCTCCAACTTAAGAGTATTAGTAATTCCATAATTAACCTGACCATGCTTTATTCTATTTTTCTATTCTTCTATTCTATTCTATTCTATACCCATTTTGTCCTTACAAAATTCTTGACTCCACATATTGAGAGAGCCATTGGTGACCCTGGCTCACTCTCACCTGTGTAGTAGTAGTACTCTAGCTTCCCAGATGAGTTGGTTCAGCTTCCCGCCGGTAGATGTGTTTCATCGTCATGCTCCTCGCTGTGGGTGTAGGTGCAATTTCAAGCAAAAATTCAACTTTTTTTTTCAAATTACAAAATGTTTTTTTTCTTTACCACAACATTCCCAGTGGGCTCACTATTAAAATAGAGACATACAACTTTGAAAACTCACCTACCGCCACTGGCTCCTCGATAAGTACCGTGCCTGACAAGATATCGATCCAGTACGGTAAGGAGAACTACTATTCACGAATTCAGCGTTGCAATCTTGACCCTAGTTGTCTCCACTAGGGGCAACCGATTAAATTATATATTTACAATAGCTTTTCAGATTAGGGAAGCACTAAGATTTCTGTGATTTTTTTCTCCTTGTTAACGGAGGCCGGCATTAAACAATGAAATTCACATGATCCGAGTTATCACTCATTTTAAACTGTAACATGCTTTCCCATTGCACACAAGGAAATTTCCGTCGGAAATTTTCATGAAGAAACTATGTACTTACTAAGGTCACTAGATATTTCTTAAGTTGGATAAATCATGAGTTCGCAACGCTTCATATCGACAATCTCAGTCATCTGTTTTATCCGCAAAATGCGAGGTCTAAAATTACCACGAGACACTTGAAGCAAATAGATTCCGCAATTGCTCTAATTACTCTAAACGAACGAATGAACTTAAAACAAGACCTGAAAAGTAATTTTTGGCAGTAGCACTTCAAACCTCAATAAACCGGTCATCGACCAAGCGTAAATCTTAGACCTCGGTGATAGGAGGTGCAACATGACTACCGGAAACTGCCGATAGATGTCGCGAACGTCCTCAGTATACAACCCATGACAATATAATACTACCTTAAACAAATATTATTTTCACAAGGAAAGAAAGAATACGTTAAGTATCCAAGTACAGCCGCAAATATATCACGAAGGCTGTTGACACCTTAAAGATCGACGGTTGTGTCCGCCTTCAGGTCTTTACCGTTTAAAATCTCTGCGTTTTTGCCCTGCATATCCTGGAATTGATACATCCTTGGATTTACTTACCTTGTAACCTCAAAAGATCCTGAAAACTTGACCGACCACTTAGCTGAAATTTAATTCGCAGCATTAGATTGTACAAAATTTTTCCTCCAAACTCTGTCACCCACCTGATTTTGAATGTTTCTCCGCCGTATATTATATACGTATACAAGCATTAGCTTGTGAATGGTAGTTAGGAGTATGGATCCATTTTATATTGTATTTCTCAGTTCTTTACCAACAAACACTGTTCCATTGTCGCATAGTAACGCAAGTGCTCCAAACAGTAAAATTACATTATCCTCTAACAACTTACACACTCTCTTGGCGTCTGCTGTCCTCGTAGGTAGTAAAAAGGTAAAATTTCGAAAAATAATCCAGAAGTCTAAATATGTACTGATACCCAGTGGTCGATTTTGGTAGAGGACCGACAACATCGACCGAAACCAGTTGCCATGGACGCACCACGCTTGGTCTACCTGACATCAAGCCCGCAGGTGGTTGCTGATCAGGTTTTGAGCCATTCAGATCCGACATGAACAAACGTATCGCGCTACATCTCCCGTCATCTTTGGCCAATAACACCCAACCATCAGTCGCCGATAAATCTTATGCACACATCCATGACCCAATGTGGGGCTCTCATGCGCTCATTCCAAGATCATCGGACGGATCTTCCTTCAGAGTAACCCTCTTTCAGGAAGAACCAGCAGCGCTCAACCCTGTGTATTCATTCGGCAAATATATGAATAGTGTCCCACTCTCCACTGAGGACACTTCAGCGGATGTGCCAATACATTCCTACATTGTTGTGCGTACCATTGGCATCGGTCACACTGAAAAAAGTGATTGTAAAATCACAAGATATTTACAAGAAAAATTAGGGAAATATACACACATTTTTAAGTAAATTTTATATCTTTGTGATTTTTCAAAAAATTGTTAAATTTGCAAAATTATACACGTAAAAATATTTCTTTTTGTGAAATTCCCATGTAAATTTTTTTCCACTTGTGAATATAATGACCTTTTAAATAAATTATATGAAAAATGTAGAATTACATTCCGTTTGTGAATACAACATGTAAGAAATACAATAAGAGTTAGTTTTTTACAAGGATGTGCGTAATTACATAAGCATATGTAAATTCACAAGTTTTCTGTAAATACTGACCAACAAAACGACAGCAGTGGATCACGTGACGCATCTCTGCTTCATAGGCGATGAGAACCTAGAGAACCTCTTGTGACGCCCATTTAACATGTATTAGTTGTTTAAGCAGTGCTAATTTTATCAAGAAATTTCAACGCACAGAATCAAGAACCTGCAAGCTTATTAAGGTGTAAATCATTGTAGGAGCGAGAGTATAAAAACGTAACTATATTATTTTGATTAACATTTGAAATGGAAGCAGAGGGTGAAGTTTAATACCGTGACTACAGCCAGCCGAAAATGTATGTATGTAGTGATTACGCTAAGACCTGGTAAACTGGTAAAATATATGTGTTTGCTGCAGTAATTTGCACTTTCACAACGTACGTTTACACAATGTGTGTAATAATATTACAATATAAAATTATTTTCACAAAATCTTTGTAAAGTAATTTCACAAGAAACTTGTACATCATGACCTGTCACAATATTTTTGGAATTTTACAAGAAATTTACATTACATACAAGTACATTTACTGTAATTTCACAAAACTGTTTTTTCACTGCAAAAGATTCTGGCGTCAAACCGCCATTTTATTGGTTTTACTTATATTTTTCTTTCCTGAAAATATTTTGTTTACATTTTCTTGCGATATTGGAACACCCCTAATTTATAGGTATGGTTTTTGGTCACATTGCTTTCACTGTCCTGGATTCCGCCCGTGCTTTTTAACATTCTGAATTATTTAAACGGCATTCACTTTACGAAATGTTGATTTTAAGTCCTACAAATTGAGAGGTTAGGTTTTTTTACTGACAGCTTTATCTATATTTTCGGTTGACATTAGAAATGTAGGGCGGGACTATATCGAGTTCGGTCCGTGTGATCGATTCGCTTTAGAGATGTGTTATCGGTAGTAAGAACAACTGCTTGGCGCATGCACGAGCGGTCCCAGAGCGCGTTCTGGAACCGGCGATACATGAACGCAGCTGCCGCGGTGGCGGCTTCGAGTTTGTGTAGGTTGGAATTTTGTGGCACTTATGTTATCGCTTTTCTTTCATGAGTTTCGACGTTTTTGGTTTCAAGTTGTTAGTATCTTCGGATATGTCCGTACTGTAATAGTGCGTCTCGATCGGTACAGGTGTGTTGGTGCTATTTTCTGCAGCTCAATGAGTTTATTTATTCGCGCAAGGGGTCTCTGTATGATTTTAGTGTCTTTATTTGATTGAGTGGCGACAATTAGAGTTGCTGGTTCCGATGGTTATTGCGTTTGTTTCCTTGTTCAGAGTCAAAAACTTGCGCAGTCTTGCATTCTGGGTCGTTCGAAGGAGCAGCTTCTAATCCATGCTTAAAATTGGTTGAATTTTAGTAATTCTTGTCGGTATGCCGTGGCGCCATCTTTTGACTCTAGTAATTACTGTTATGGTTCTTCGCTTTCTCCCCCTAAACTCTGTTCTGTGCGACCTCTTTCTTGTCGCTTGTGCAGAGATCAATATGGTCGGCCAGTTTGTACATCTGTTGGGGGTGTCTTTCCGTGACAATTTCGTTTCAAGGAGATCCTTTTACATCTAGAAGCCATCGACACCGGAGCTTCGGGTCACGTCTTTTGTCCTTTTATGACACGGTTGAGCCGGATTTAAAGGCCTCACTGGTTATTTTTAATTTTTACGATGAAATTCATCCGCTTAGTGTGGAGTTTTAGGGTCCCGTGTTGATTAGATACCAAGGAAAGCCATAAACATCTTCATGGCAATTAGATGTCACTTTGTCCAGAACACTGGTAGCTGCCCCTTTTGCTGAGACTTGTCTCATTGAATTCAACATCTCGAGCCCTCTTGAAGATGGTTCTTCTGGTGGGCGACTTTGATTTGGCTTAATTTTCTCTACCTTTATTTGATTTTATTATTATTCCCTACCTATGTCTGGAAATTTCGGTTGTTTGAACTAGTATGTGTTTTTACTCGACTACGGCTTTTGGCTTTCCTTCGGGTATTTAGAGTAGAACCACAACTTTCTTTCTCTCCTTTTGCTGATTTTGTGAAGTTGAGAAGACCACTTATGGTGGGATTCACTGCTAGTTGTTGGTAAATAACACTATTTTCTTTATCTCGATTTGTGAACCTTTTGTTTGATTTACTTAGGTTAATTTACTTTCTATTGATTACCTTTACTTTGGTTTGATTTGCTTACCTTTGCGTTAATTTACTTACCTTTGTATTAATTTACTGACCTTTGCATTAATTTGCTTACCGTTGCTTACCTTTGCGTTAATTTTGATTACATTTGCTTTGGTTTATTTCGATTACCTTTGCGTTCATTTCATTGCCTTTACCTTGACTTACTTAGCTTTGATTTGATTTACTTACCTTACCTTGATTGGCCTTAAATTGGCTTTAATTTGCTTTGATACCTTTGTTATTTTATCTATTACTTGGATTTGCCTTAGGTCTAGGTCTTGGCAGGACTATATGGTAGTCTCCGGTCATTTCAGTATTTACTGGTTTTGCGCCTAGATCCTTACTGATACATTTTGTCTATTCTCCATTTCGACAAGATAGAACTATCCCGAGTGTGACTTTACTCTGTTTTGCTTTAGTATTAAGCTAGACATTGGTAATCCCTATATGTTCTGTCCTTTTTCTTTTTTTCGTTACTTAATTTAGTTTTGTGTGCTCGTAGGGACCGGTGCATTAGATATTTCGTATTTGCATCTTTTAGCTCGGTGGGTGCTACAATCCACTACCTTTTGTATGGTGGATCATCTGTGTTATCCTTCTTTTCTTCTCATTTTACTTAGGTTGTATTATATTTATCTTTTCCTTTTTAGTTGTCCACCCTTGATTGTTTTGACACGTGTCACTTGATGATTTATTTCGGTGCGCTTCTTAGGTGTGAGACTAGTAAACGATGTTCCCCATAATCTTTTTGGGTGTTACGCAATGCTGGCTCCCTTACCAACTTAGGGTTTACGTTCCACACTGAATCTTCCTGGAGGGGGTCATTGAGTGACTAGTGGCGAAAGGACCAAAGATTTCTTTGACTATTTAGTTATTTTAATATTGAGTTATCTGTCTTGTTGGTTAGTATTAGTTATATGGGACTAACTTGGGTTCCCACATATCATTTACTTGTGCCAGCATAGCGCTGGTAATTTATTTTCTTTTTCAATATTCTTGTATCTGCAGAGAGCTTCTGATCCTTATCGTTTCATTAAAAAATTTCCCTCCTTTCGTAGAAGCGGGGGAGTTGTGACAGTTTAATTTTGTTGCTGTGAGTTTTACTAACTACTATCGTTTAAAATTGTTTAATTCCTACCTTAAGTTAAGCTCCTCTATTTTTATGCAACGGCTACGCCGTGTAAGTTTGCCTTGCCTTGCTTTAAGGTTGTTTCCTAGAAGTGTTGATTTATTTGACTGCCTTTTATCTCGTCCAAGTCAGCTTGTTCATTGGCTCTCTTAGCTTGTGGTTTGATGTAACGTTGTTCTTTTGTAGTGGCCCTGAATTTCGTTTTCTTTGCCTTGCTCAAAGTCCTCCCTATGTAAAGACGGTGGCTCTTAATCTGTTTATGCTAATTTATTGGTTTTACTTACATTTTTCTTTTCGGAAAATATTTTGTTTACATTTTCTTGCGACATTGGAACACCCTTAATTTATATGGTTTCTGGTCACATTGCCTTGCTTTTTAACATTCTGTATTATTTAAACGACCGACTTTCGCTTTACGAAATGTCGATTTTAAGTCATACAAATTGACCGGTTAGTTTTTTTTTACTGACAGCTTTATCTATATTTTCGGTTGACATTAGAACTGTAGGGCGGGACTATATCGAGTTCGGACCGTGTGGTCGATTCGCTTTAGAGATGTGTTATCGGTGGTAAGAACAACTGCTTGGCGCATTGCCGAGTGGTCCCAGGGCCCGTTCTGGAACTGGCTATACATGACCGCAGCTGCCGCGGTGGCGGCTTCGAGCGAGTGAAGGTTGGAATTTTGTGGCACTTACGGCATTGCTTTTCTTTCATAAGTTTCGACGTTTTTGGTTTCAAATTGTTAGAATCTTCGGATACGTCCGTACTGTAATGGTGCTTATCGATCAGTACAGGTGTGTTGGTGCTATTTTCTGCAGTTCAGTGAATTTATTGATTCGCGCAAGGGGCCTCTGTATGATTTTAGTGTCTTTGTTTGTTTGAGTGGCGATAATTAGAGTTCTTGGTTCCGATGGTTATGGCGTTTGTTTCCTTGTTCAGAGTCAAAAACTTGCGCAGCTTGCATTCTGGGTCGTTTCAAGGAGCAGCTTCTAATCCATGCTTAAAATTGGTTGAATTTTAGTAATTCTTGTCGATATGCCGTGGCACCATCTTTTGACTCTAGTAATTACTGTTATGGTTCTTCGCTGAGTGTAGCTTTTTCTCCCCCTAAACTCTGTTCTGTGCGATCTTTTTCTTGGCGCTTGTGCAGAGATCAATATGGTCGGCCAGTTTGGACATCTGGTGGGGGTGTCTTTCCGTGACAATTTCGTTTCAAGGAGATCCTTTTACATCTAGAAGCCATCAACACCGGGGCTTCGGTTCACGTCTTTTGTATTTTTATGACACGGTTGAGCCGGATTTAAAGGCCTGACTGATTATTTTTCATTTTTACGATGAAATTCATCCGCTTAGTGTGGAGTTTTAAGGTCCGTGTTGATTGGATACCAAGGAAAGCCATCAACACCTGCATGGCAATTGGATGTCACTTTGCCCAGAACACTAGTAGCTGCCCCTTTTGCTGAGACTTGTCTCATTGAATTCAACATCTCGAGCCCTCTTGAAGAGGGTTCTTCCGTAGGGGTTAACGAACTATCCTATCTTATTCCGGTGGGCATTACAGAGCCTTCCTTGGTTTTGCTGGCTGGCGTCGGTAATAAGGAAGGAAAATTGGATTCTGTCTCTTTTTTATTTATTATCTGTTTATATGTGGTATCGTCAATAATTGGTCATGTGACCTTTTTCGTCTTGTACCATGTAATATTTTTGTACAAATTTACATATATAAAGTTAAGTGTATTTACGTTGCTTTATTTAGCTCATTCCACCTTATGTCTTTGAATTAAATTATGAATAACAGGTTTGTTGTGTTTGAAGCAGGTTCCTAGACCACCAAGGTTACTTCCAGTCAGGCGCGGCCCGTCCATAAGGTAATTTGGTAAACGACCCACCTAAAATTTTTAACGCTCTACAAAATTGGTCGACGGCCCACCAATAATATCGGGCCACTCCCACTACGGAAATACACTCAAACCGTCCCGGAAAATATACTCTTTCAAAACATTTGGTTTGGAAAAAGAAAAACTAATTAGGTAGCTAATCTTCGCATTGTATTTGCATTGTATTAATGTATTATTAATTAGCGGTTAAACATAAAAATTTATAAATACGATCACAGCCATGCCAGTGCTAGTCATCAAATATCGCGTCGGGCCGGTTTTCTTACATTACCTGCGTAGTCCAGAGGTAGAGTATCAGCGAGTTGACCGAGAGGTCAGGGGTTCGAGGCTGTGTTGGGGTAAACTTTTTTTTTAATTTTTGGTATTTAAAAAATTAGATTGGCTCTAAAAAGTGTATTGGCAACAAGTTAGCAGTAAAACGGAGTTTCGACAGCGTTTCTAATTTTATTTTACAAATGATCATACTTTTAGCTCATAATAAACGTCACCATCTATTTATTCTGGGTATTTAGTACAAGGCGCGACCTCTATTGAGGAAACGCTAAACGTATCAAAACGGGAAACCGATAGCAATCTACTAATCTAGAGTATTAAAACACATAGAAAAAAGCCATAAAATCTAGAGCGGCAATGTTAAATATTCTGCAGTAGTTATTTTATGATTTTTGCGGTGTTTATTTGTAGGTAAATAATTTCTTGGCACATTATTAAAAAGCCTTCCTTAATTAAAAAAGTGTACTTTGCTTGTTGCGTTGATATCACTAGTTGCCCACAAAATTTTGACCCACCTGTAAAAAAACTCACGGGCCGCTCCTGCTTCCAGTTTGCGTCGGTGTAAAAAACTGGTGGCGTCCAATTGAACCTATCCGGCTAACTAGGCTAAGGGCTAATTTGCACGCGCTCTGCTACAACTCTTCGCTCAGAACACCCTGTTGTTTCTGTTTTTCTCTAGTGTACCTTTCTGAATTATTTTAATGTTCTTTTCTTTCAAGTTTTAAGCGGTAATTACTTGGTTAAAGATACTCATCATAGTATCTTTGACAGTTTTTATCTCAACATTTTTTCTTTAACAAAGTGCGTCGCAAAATTTTATTTAGAACTGTGGATATGGTGTGGGCACGTGACTACCGTGAACACTCTAAAAATTGGAGAAAAGCGATTGTACACAAGGTTTTTTGCAGAAGAACTCGCAATACTTACATTGTTAGGTTGGGCAGCGGAGCGAAATGAAAGCGTCGTCTTGAGCTACGTTCGGGATTGCCGACGGATTTGGAGTGGAGTGAAAGTAGATTTTTGTCACGTGACTTCAGAGTTTTGGGAGTAAATTTTCAAAGACGAACGCTCTACGCCAAAAGTGCAAAAACATAACCTTAAAAATAAACATGTGTTTGACTTGCATATGTGTTAAATTTCAGACAAGGATTTAATTAAAATTATTAAATATGTTCAATTCTCTTATCCAGATTTTAAACTTTGCCAAAGAAGAATTTTGTGAAAAGCTCCGAAAACGAAGAAGTTTCTGAAGAAAAAGTTGAGAATTCTGCGGAAATAACGGTCCCATCAATGACGGATCAAAACTTTAAAATGCATTTTAGAATGAACCCAGCTTAGAATGAAAACATTCCAATTTAACCGACATAAACAAAAAATTAACTTAACCATAAATTTGCAAACGCAGTTGCGCATGCCCGCTCCTAAAGCACCTCTCAGCGAGATGGGACTTTTGGAGTAAACACTTTTCACTCTGTTTTCGATACCCGAACGCCAGTGGATTCACTCTTTTTGCTCCGAATTTAATACTCGAACGGACGGAGTGCACTTAGGTACGTCCGGCGTGAAAAGAGTGCTAATCTCAAACGCACATTTGCTCTGTTAAAAAGGTATCGCGCTGAACGTTTCTACTCTTACACGGTCTAATTCAACTAACAACTCCCCTACTGATAATATTAAGGACAATAAAAACCTTTCAGGTGGTCTGAGGATGAACGACGATCATAGTATTGACGGTACGTCAAGAGTGCTTAGAAGACGTAGTCAAATTTAAAAAACCCTGTCCCTTACTAATTGACAAAAATCGTTTAGTTTTTAGAAATTATCTTTTTGTCAGTTTCGTTTAGGAATCCTACTGTTTTTTTTTCCTTTTCGGCTAAAGGGGAGGATGTTCGGTATGCGTAAAAATACTACAATAAAAAAAATTATTTTATAATTTTTTCGAGTGACTTATACATCATTTCTATTCTTTATACAGTATACTGGAACATGCGAAACGATGTACTCGTCTTGGTTATTGATTCCATAATAAATAATAGTTATTTTAAATACAGTGTTTTATTTCATATTAAATAATACATAAACAAAATCAGTGCAGCTTAGGGCCCTTTCGCGCAACACACGATGTGATACGATTAGATCCGAACTGGGCCGAAATTTGAATCGAATTTAATTTAGTTCTTAGTTTAATCAATGGTTAGATTTTCCTTCTGTAACCCGCTGTTGTTACACTTGTAAATTTAAACCCTGTCATATTAGATCAGTTTTAGGAATCTTAATAGTGAAGCTGCCATAAAGCTTTTATGTTCTATATCAACAAATTGTTGACTTATTAAATTAGTCAAGAAGCCAATCACCGCTTTTGTGATTAACGCCAAACTAAAGGTCGCAACATGCTGGATGTGCGGTGTTAGCAAGTGAATTATTTAGTCTTTAGAAAAGGTCAACTTTGCGTTGATATTGAACAGCGGAAATGCCTATGATTATATGAAAATGACTTTTATTACCTTTAAGATTAAACAATCGTTTTCAAACTTGTAAAAGATTTTGTTTTCAAAGTCAGCTAGTACTGAAATTTTTAGTTTTAAATGTCACGCTAATCTACAGCACTCACAAATATTGGTAAGCTTTTGGCGACAGCAGCTGGCCAGCAGGCGACTGTGACAGGGATTAAAAAAGTATCTGTCTTTAATCTGTTAAAGACGACCTGCTTCGACCAGAGAAGAATTTAATTGCTTTGGAGCTACAACAGACAATAGGAAATGGGAAACAATGTTTTTCGTAATCTAGGGATATCAAAAAATGAAAATCTGGCTAAATTTTGAGAGGTAATTTTATGAAAATTACAATACTTTTTAGCAAAGGACATAGGTTTATAATTAGGTACAACACTTTCTTCTAGCTATATAAGTAAAAATTTTAAAAATTAAATAAAAAATTTGCAGTTGGTGGGACTTGAAGGCGGAACCTTAGTACAAAATGCCGAGCATTTCAGATATGCACCATTATATCATCAATGGTTAAACACCTAGATCTCTGAATTGTTTTCAAAAATACCCATGAGCTTTCCCACGAAATCACGGTCATTGTTTTGGCCTTTAAAAAACTGTTTATGTTTATTTACTTACGTATATTACATATTTTTAATTTCTTGTATTAGATCAATCGAAAACCTTTTTTAAATATTTTTACTCTTACACTTATGTAATTGCTCATAAATTAAGTAAATAATCAAAGCATTACAATCAGGCAAATTAGTTTCATCATGACCCTCGAACATACACTTTCTGTCCTATTAAAAACCCTCAAATAGAGGGATGTAACTTAATAAGAAGATGTGGGGCTGGTAATATTACACCCATGTATATAAACGCCCTTAAAACGAGCCTTCTTTTGTATCGAGGCACCCTAAATGTACTCGTATTTCAAAACCATTAATACTATAAAACTAAGTCGATAAAGAAATAATTTTATTTATTTACGATACGCATACAGCATACAGCTGACGTATGAAGCAAATGAAGCAAAACAAAATACAAGTTATTTTCATAAGAAATATCTAAAAGTATAACGGATGCTTTCATCGATAAAACTAAGTCACTTCAAAAATTTTTATGCGTACCAACTTGTAATTAACTATTTTTATCAACAAGGTAACAAAGCAAAGCAAAGCAAAACATTTTTTTTTATGTGGGTATAAGCATAATCTATATAATTAAATAATTCTCCGCATTTAGAGTCACTATTAACCCCCTCTAAATTTCTTTACTAACAAAAATTTTAACTTTAAAGTTGTGACTGGGAGCCATTTTTATATAAAATTTTAGATGGAATCATCCAAAATTGCATTTGTTAAAATACAATACAATTTTAGATGCAATCATCCAAAAGTGCATTCAACTTCATAAATAATGATATACAGATGCATGTATTATTTGTCTTAAGTAAATATATAATGCTTTAATTATAGCAAAAATCAAAAAAAAAAAGTTGCCTACCCTGTATCTACGGCATCAAATTGCCATAAGTTATATATAAAAGCATTGGCTGTAGACAAAACTCAATTTTGGTAAAATTAATCGTATTTTAGTTAAAGCAACAAAAATAGAAATTATGGTTCCCGAAAATGCCGCTGATTTTGAGCCCGAACAAAACCTAATCTATATGCAGAATTTCAATTTTATTAAGTAGTTTTCAAGTTTTTGCGTCAACAGACAGACCAGCGGAAATGAAAAAAACAAGATGCGACTTAAAAACTCCAAAACCTAAAGATCTGAAAAAATTTCGAGAGGTGATATCTACACGAATACAATAAGTCCTCTAGCGAGAGAAGTAAAAAGGTAATATTTGTGCGCTCTGTGTATTAAATGCGTACTCGGCTTTGCGAACGTAAAAGCCAAGTCCCTACACACAATTCCACTGAAATCAAATACATAAAAAAAAATTATTTCCCGCCTTGTATAAAAATGTATAAGTTAATTTTCCACGTGAAATCGTCAGCTGTGTATTTATTTCTTTTGAGCTAATGTTCTAGAGTCTAGAGTCACGTCTAGTTCACGCGGCACTTTACTTGATTTGGCACCACTTTCACAGTAAAATAGATGTAATTTATGTTAAGTTTTGAATCTCCCAAAATGTTCATGTTTTGGCATTTTCATTATTAAAAATACCAAACTACAACTAAAACAAAATACCGGGTGACAACGAAACTACTATCCAGGCGCTCATTTTAAAATGGCTTTAGATAAATTTTGAAATTATGGTCATCGATAGGGTTGCGTGAAATGCATATTTTAAGCAAAAAATAATTCACAGTTACTTCCGGTTTCACCGGAATCGTCTCAAATTTTGTTATTTTAGATAGCAACCCCAATATATCATTGCAGTTTTAAGTTCTACGGAAAATTTTAAACATTTTTTATGTAACATGTTTTATTCCTAAAGTCAACATTCATTTGAATTTTGCAGAAAAAAGAAGTAGGCTAGGGCCAGAACAAATGGTGCTGTTTGAACATCAATTAAAGTATTCCCTGATGACATACTCAAAAGAGTATGTAAAAAATTTTAAAATATTGATATTTTCGTTCGTGGAAACGATTGAGTTTACAACAATATCAGCGGGTTGCACAAAACTTTTAATCAAGCGTTAATCCTAATTCATCGTTAAAAACAAAAGATATTAAGTTCAACACAGCGTTAATTTTTTTTTTCTTTCTGCAACTGCCCAATTTTTCATCTAGTCCATGATTAAACTGACAAATGCCACTAAAAAACCAAGGTGTTGTTTACTTTTTCATTTGTTTTTAACGAAGAGAGCACTTAACGATGAATTAAACTGATTACACAATATCCTGTAATTAAAGTCATGTTTTTGGTAACATTTTTGATAAAATATTGGTTATTTTGGCAAAATTTTATGTTCCAATACAAGAAATTGAAAGAGAAATCCTTCCTTCAATATTTTAAAATAAAACTATATACATTTTTATTGCAGATGGGCATCTTATTTATCATATGCTTACTAAGCAGGTACCTACCTTTATAAACACTTATAAAAAATATAGGAAAAATAAAGTTCATCATTTATAATGTGGATTTTACCAAAAAATATACCTTTCATCTTCAATACCATAACAAAATTACTCTTTATAACATTATTTTGTTGCTGGACTTGTGTAAACATAATATTCTATTGCTGAAATTCTTGTTGGTTATAAACTATTCTTTATGGCATTATATTAAAACAGTTTTCCTACTAAAGCCTTCTATAAAAATATAGATATTCTGCTAAATTTCCTTTTGCTTAGTTTTCTTCAATCACACAGTTTTCTTTAACACCCCTCTTAGTTTAAATAACAAACCATTTTGTGGGTTTAAAAATAATATAACAACTTATAGAGGTTGTTATTTTCTATTTCCTATCCAAAATAAAAAGAAAATTATCTTATTTACAACAAAAATAAAAACACTGGAATCCAGGCAAGTTTGTATTCATCACTTCTTTTATGTTAGTCGCGGCTCTCTCGACAACATAAAATAAACAAAACTATATTTTTAAAACAAAAACAAAACTCTGACGTATATCCTAACCTCAAATATTTTTTTTATTTTGAAGTACCTACCAGTGTTGCCAGAAATTGATTTATTTGATACTGGATTTTAATTGAGAAAGTACTAAATTTAATGAAAATGTACTAGGTCTTCACAAAACAGACGCGGGAATGCACTGGCACAGGAGATATTAAAAACCTGTACTTGGTATGAAAAAATAAAATACGTAATTATTTGTAATTTGAAAAATGAAACGATTACTTCCAATCTCTGAAAAAAGTAGGATCAAATCTGCGGCAAAACAAAACAAAAAATACGAGACCTGTAAAATATAGAGTCGAGTATCTCTTCAAAACGCCGGATAGCATTTTCTACCAAGGTTTTGACTCAAGTGTACTAGCGTACTAGGAACATCTTAAAAAGGTTCTAGATCTAGTACAATTGTACTAGACTGGCAACACTGCTCACCTCCGGATCAGAGGCGTGTTCGATTGACAAAATTGCATCGATCCGGATCAGTTTACGAGCTTTAAGCGAATATACACTTAATTTAAAATGAGGCAAAAAAAGCCATTTTTAAATCTGTGACCAAATCATTACCTAGTCACACCATTGGGCAACACTGTCTCGTTTAATCTTAATAATTTGATTTTTAGGTTAAACATTGAGTATATGGAGCATCGTTGCCAAATAAGGTAACGTAGTCATGACTAGGTCACTGATTTAAAATCGCCTCAAATAACTTTGAGGTATCGTGAAGTGATTACGCGTAATCTAATTTTTGTCAATAAAATACGGCTAAGTTCGTGCACTTGAACAAAATGCGAATTTGTTTCGAGTGCATATTGAACTTTCTTAAATTTAAAAATAGCATTAATGCCACAGATCAAACTTAAAAAAAAGCATTTCAATTATTTTTAAAAAATAATAGTTTTTATTATGTAATCTCTATCTAGTTTTACAAATTTTCAGGGAATAATGAACAAAGATATAAAGTAACTGATGTAAACTTATGTTTTGAAAAATCACAAAACACATTTTATTTATGTAAATAACAAATTTTTATTTAAAAACTATTTGAGCATTCATTTGATGTCACCAGTAGGTAGGTACTTTTTAAGCCTATATTCACATTAAAATATCTGCAAGGTTTTTTCTTGTGACTAATCTGGTACCTGTAACAAAAGAAAACAAAGCAAATAAAGTAAAAAATTACACAATTACCTAATAATTTTAATAAAAGCACGATGTTCTATAGTCTACAGCCCAAGTAAATAACTTGTTTATAGATATCTTATTCTAAATAGTAACAAGTGGATGAGGATATGGGTTTTATATTCACATGATAAAAATGGTAGTTAAGTAAACGTGCCACAAAAAAAAATTAGAGTTAATGAATCATGAGCAAAAAGTTTATTAAAGGAGAAACAGCAAAATTTTACTTAAACGAAGTTGAGGTGGATTAAATAAATACTCTACAGTTTGCCTGAGTTTGAGCGTGACATGGTTAAAGAAATTATAATCGTTATACTACCAGCAACTAGGTTTACAAATTGACCAGTATACTCATTACTCACCCAGACAAAATTTTTTGTTAGCTTAACTCGACAAAAGTTATATAGTATGCTATTACGGGTATAAACACAGAACTTGAGGTAAAAATAAGAAACAAAATTGTACTCAAAGATTTTGTAACGTAGGTGGTGATAGCTACATATTTAACTAATAAATAACAACAAAGGTTTCGTTTCCAAATTTTTTCTTTCGCAGTAAGGTATTTCGCCGAATATTGATTGTGTCTAGGATAATCTCTAAAATAACATTCATGTAGAACTCCATTCCTTACATGTAGGTTTATCAGGAAGTATGTTTTTGTGCTTTATCTTCCATCAATAGTGCAATTTTTAGGGTTAGGAATTCTTATTCTTTAGAAATATTAAAATCCTTTGAATGTACCTAAAGCAAATACATAAATGGATAATAATGACAAGAGGATGGTAGATAAGGAAAAGCAGCAAATTTTTTATGTAAAGCATTTTTAACGCAAATTTTAAAAATTAACAGAAAACTTATACAAATTTGGCTGGTATCTGTACGGTATTTTATGGTTCAATAGATTCATACAACTTACCTTAGAAATACATAGGTATACAAATGTTCAAAAGTTTATGTTCTTCTATATGTGTGTAATTTTTCTATTCGCTTTGCCTATTTTCCCAAAAAAATTTTTTTTTGATTCAAAATAACTTCGCTTTACAAGAAATACAAAACGCTTTGTTGGCATTAAAATCTGACGTTTATCGTTCGAGTTTTCCCGAAACTGCGACCGCTTCCAAATCCAAAAGCCGATGTTAAGCGATTGCTGTTTAAAGTAGGCCTGGGCCGGCTTTGATTAAATCTTGGGTAACTTGACCAAAATTTAACAACGCAATAGAATTGAACACGTTGTTCGCTAATCACGACTTACATGTTCTCTCTGCAACCCGCCGTAAGACTTTCACTTCCAATCTTACTTTTTCTCCTCTATCCACCCATATCCTCATTTTACCTTTTCGAACATCTCTAGTTGAATGAAAATAAAATACAATTGTTTCGCTTACACACCACTACTACCTATTCAATATCAAATTTTTAATATAATAATCAAGTTAGCCATGGCACAAGTTGCTATGGGTTTCAAAAACAATTGAATTTTGACAGATCTGTAGCTTGGCGTAAATCGTTGTAAATTATTTTTAGTGGTTTACTTCACTTTGTTTTGTTGTTGTTGATTTTGTAAATTATTTCTCCAAAATGGAAAGACATTTTACAAGAGCCGAACAAATAGACATGCTTTTTGTCTACGGCGAGTGCTTGCAAAATAAAAGGCAAGCCCAAACACAGTTCGCGGAAAGATACCCCTACAGAAACCGACCCTGCGAAGCTCATTTTCACTGGCTGATAAGACATTTAAAAAATTTGCCAGAAAATGAAAACGCAGACAAATTTATTATTCGTATTAGTGAAGAAGTCGAAATAAACGTTTTAGCTTGTGTGAAAGCCGATCCCAATATTTCTACGCGTCAAATAACAAATGATATCGGGTTAGCAGGGAAAGCGCAAGAAAAATTTTAAACAGGCATTACTATAAACCATACAAATATCAAATTCATCAACATTTTGGTATTAATGATTTTCCTAGACGAGTTCAATATTGTCAATGGTTTATGGAAAATTATAACAATGGTAATAATTTGAACAAAATGATATTGTTTTCGGATGAATCCCGATTCACTAATTTGGGTGTGTTTAACAGAAACAATGTTAGATATTGGGCGACATCCACAGAAAATCAGCACCTCTGTAGAGAAGGTGCATTCCAAGAATGATTTGGTGTAAAAGTGTGGTTAGGTGTTTTGGAGACCAGGATCGTGGGACAAATATTTTTTGATGAACATCTTACATCTGAACTTTATTTACATTTTTTGGAAAGGTCAATCAAGGACTTTATGGAAAATCTCCCTCTTGCTGAAATTCCAAACATTTATTTCCAACAGGACGTAGCGCCGGCTCATATTGCTGGAATTTGTATTAACGATTTAAATGACCGATTTGGAGACCAGTGGATTGGGACTAATGGACCTGTAACGTGGCCGGCCCGATCCCCCGACTTAACTCCTCTTGATTTTTTCTTCTGGAGTCATATCAAGGAAAAAGTTTATTTAACCCCTCCTCAAAATTGAGACAACTTGAAAAACAAAATAATAACGACCATTAATGCATCACTAGAGCTTAAAAAGAAAATGTGTCAAGAAAAATAGTAGAAGTGTAGTCAGAGGAAGGTCGTATTTTTGAGAACCTCAATTATGATTAAAGTAAATATGGCCGTCAAATAAGTATGTTTTATTTTGTTATTTTTTATTGAACTTTTTATTTAAATTAAATTATTAATAAAAAATGATATCTAATACAAATAATGTTCTCGACTGCATGCGGCCGTCGCTCAGTGTTGTTTTTCAGAATCATGGCTAACTTGATTTTTATAATAAAAACTAGATATTGAATATGGACCGGTGAAACCGAAACAAATGATATCTTATTATTTTAAGTGCGCCATCAGAGAGTGTTTTAATTGAAGCACAAACAGCACCATTTGTTTTGTCCCTAGCCTACTACGTTTTTCTGTAAAATCTAAATGAATGTTTGCTAGGTGAAAATTTGAAGCGTCATAAGTCAAAAACTATTGAATTTAGAAATAGGGCACAATACATGAAAAATATTCAAAATTTTCCGTAGAATTTAGAAGTGTAATAAAATACTGAGGTTGCTATTTAAAATAACAAAATTTGAGACGTTTCCGGTGAAACCGGAAGTGACTGTTTTTTCGCTTAAAATATGCATGTCACCCAACCCTATCGATGACCAAAATTTCAAATTTTTATCTAAAGCCATTTTGAAATGGCAGCCTAGATAGTAGTTTCGTTGTCACCCGGTATAAAAGAAGGCAATTAACCATAATACAAAAGTAAAACCTTGTAGAAAACTCCTGAAAAGTAGTTTTCAATAAATTAAAATAAAAATTTGTCTAAAAGTTGACGTTATGACGTTCAATAAATATTATTGTATTAGTGCAGTGTCTCGTAAACATTCTGGTTTGGCCCCCATCTGAGGTTTGGCCCGGTCGGAAACTGCCGCCCTGTCGCCCTGTCCGGTCCGACCCTGGTCATTACAAAACTAAACAGACATTTGATATAAAAAAGGGTGTAGCAGGATAAGCATGACGAGTTGGCCCCCAAATGGCAACCTATATCGAAACTTATGTTATTCGGCTTGATGTATGAACACGATTTATATATGTTTCGCCGCCGGACTCCGCTTTGACCTTGAGATATGGACAAAAATGACCGAACGCATGACTATCGTTCAAAGAGGCATATCTTGAAAACTAACTAAGCTAGAGAGGTAAATCCAACGCGAGCCCTCAGGTAACCTTACACCAAAAAAAAATACTATATTTTTTTTAGATTTAACGAATAATTATTATTTCCACCAGTGGGGTTCGTACGGAATTTCACCTGCCTATTTTGGCAGACATTGATGGTACGCCACTGATTTCTCGCAAAAGTAAAATTATTCCTGAAATCCTCAATCATTTCCAAGCAAATTTGACCTTTTGAATGTTTTCAATCCGATGCACGGTTTTCGCTTAAAAAAATAAAAACCTTTTCTCTGCATGACCATAACAATATTGTTAATATGACAATATCACCATGCAGAGAAATAGATTTTCTTTTTTAGATCAAATTTGCTTAGAAATGAATAAGGATCTCAAAAATTAACTTCCTTATTCATTTCTAAGCAAAGATCTAAAAAATTAAATCGATTTCTCTGCATGGTGATATTATCATATTAACGATATTGTTATGATCATGCAGAGAAAAGGGTTTTATTTTTTTAAGCGAGAACCGTGCATCGGATTGAAAAAAATTAAAAGTTAAAATTCGCTTAGAAATGATTGGGAATTTCAGGAATACTTTTAATTTTACGATAAATCAGTGGCGTACCATCAATGTCTGCCAAAATAGGCAGGTGAAATTCCGTACGAACGCCACTGGTGGAAATAAAAAAAATTGTGGTACACTAAATAATGCCTCTCGATACATAGTACATGTATGCCACATTTAATTAAAATATCTAAAGTGGTATTACAGATATTAATAAAAAACTATTTATTCTTGAAAACTTTACCACCCTGTATCTGAACAGTTAAGACGTTTAGGACATACGTTCATATGAAGTTTTCTTTTTAAAACGGACCCAAAAATCGCCCCCTTAAATATTGACATTCAATTAGAAAACACCCTGTATGTGTCCTATGTCAAGTTTGTATCCTTATATTATTTTATTTTTTTTCGAAGTGTTGCACCACGTTTTTTCTAACGCAATTTTTACGGGTACTAGTGCATATAAAGGATTACAACATATATTATTTTAGTGATTGTAAGTCAGAGGGAACACGCAAAAAAAATTAATAATTTTTTTCTTTATTTTTTTAAACATATGTGTAATTATTCGTTAAATCTAAAAAAAATATAGTATATACTCTGTAAGGTTACCTGAGGCCTCGCGTTGGATTTACCTCTCTAGCTTAGTTAGTTTTCAAGATATGCCTCTTTGAACGATAGTCATGTGTGCGGTCATTTTTGTCCATATCTCAAGGTTAAAGCGGAGTCCGGCGGCGAAACATATATAAATCGTGTTCGTACATCAAGCCGATGATATAACATAAGTTTCGATATAGGTTGCCATTTGGGGGCCAACTCGTCATGCTTATCCTGCTACACCCTTTAAGATAGTAACTTATTATTGTCCCGAGGTCTTGAAATACCTGTTGCGTATACGCTCCGAAAAACTGAAGCACGCCGTTATTTGCATCTTGTAGAAAACTAGCTGGAAAAACAGAAGAAAGACAGTATATGTACATTTCATGACAATCTTAGTAATAATGTTATTGCTTGAGACAAACCTGGCATCACCTAGTTCCCTAGGTGTCGCCATGGAATCTTGCCTGTACTGGGTTTAATTGTCAATTATTTATGGACAGACTAATCCAATGCCGTTCAACTTTTGTTATCATTGCAAAATAGGTATTTTATTCATAATTTGAGTTTGAAATTAAATTTAAAAAACTTTTAGGATGCTCTGGTTCAGCTGTCAATATATTCAATAAGAAAACATACGTATTCAAAAAAATAACAAATAATGCTATTCTTTAAAGCCAGTACTTTTTTAATAGACTATCAAATTACAGCCTATTCTATCCATTTAGGCTTTTTTGTTTGCCACAAACAGAGGTGTTATATTTAATGCGTTTCTGATTGAGTTTGTACGTTAAAAAGCGACCTGACACTTGGTAGACACTTTTTAAGTTGACAAAAGTATTAGAGGCAGATAAAATGTTATCAAATGACATTTTAGACATCGTATCTTAGGAATCCGAAAGATACGGCAAATAAAGACCCTAAAGTGCAGAGTTACTAAAGGATATTTTAAGTAAGTAAAACAATTTAAACTATATTAGACGCAGTTGGAACTACCCACCCTTCGATTGAAGGATGTTATTCTTTATGCGTGTGTCTTTTTATTAATGAGGCGAATTTCAAAATATTATGATATACAGTGTGTGAGTAAACTCTCTTGCCACGTGGATCATGCTTTTTAAAGGATGGAAGTAAGCGCCAAATTTACAGTATGTCACGTTATTTTTCACAAAAATAAAATATATTGTATAGTAATATACAATATATAATATTCCTGAACGTTCCAGCGACGGCAGCTGTTCATCGGTGAGCACTAGGTTATGAGTTAGTAGTATGGTTCACTTTTCTAACAAGGCGCCACCCAGTCTGTATAATTTGCTTTAAGTGAAAAAGAACCCCCCCGACTGGGAGATGAATTCTTAGAAAAACAGATGTTAAAATAAAAAGCAGATTACCATTGACTAAATTTAACAGGTATATTAATACTTATTTTAATTAAAAAAATAAGTTATTGCTCAATAATTAAAAAAATAACATTTCTGATTGCAGAAAATAAATTCTCAAATACCCCCACCCCAACTTAATTACGCATTAACGCATTCGAATGGTTGATTGATCAATCAAATTGACACGCACAAAAAAATATAACACTAACAAATCAGAAAAGTTTTACATAAGAGAAAGTTATGAAATTAATATCATTTTAAATTAGGTATTAATACGCATAAAAACCATAAAAATAAATATCTAACGCATTGCAGATCATATTAGACTGATGTTAAATTATGCAAATACATGGAATATACTGGCCTTTGCTATCAGCATATTTCTTTGGCAGGAAATGATCCACAAAAGTTTGTTCGGAATTTCTCAGGAACTAACCATGAAATACGTGTTATCCAGGCAGGAAACGTAAGTAGGTAGGAGGAAAGACATACTTGAATATTGTACACCGGTGTGTACCCCAAGAAAAAAACTCTCAAAATATTTTTGAGAGTTTTTGAATCAAAATAGGCATTTCTTGTCGAAAATACAGGAACTTGAAGGTAGATAAAGGTATATTCTAATGAATGAACTGAATGAAGAATGAAGGCATGGAGGAATACGACTAATATACAATCTTCATCATTCAGTATTAGCACAGTGTCCAAAAAACTGTTAATTAGGTAATATAAACCTTTAAGACATTAAAGAACCATTCTATAATAGGAAACTTAAGATACAAAAGCCCAAATTGGGTTAAGGAATGGTTCACGTGTGTAAAATACCTCACTCCACACACGGACTTGCAGGAAGTGTCCTTCTTAGCAACAGGAAAGAAGTCTTTCTGAACATTCCGCTCAGAACACTCTGAAATAGTACCTTGATGTTGATTTATTCCAAGTTAAAAAAGGATAGCATTCAAAAACTACATTGTATATGCATATTTACCTAAACGACCAAATTTCTGCCAAAGAACAGATACGCAAACTCCAATATATTGATTTTTCACGATATTTTGACGTCATACAAATCATTTCAGAAGTACGGTACTAACTTATATATATACATATATATATATATATATATATATATATATATATATATATATATATATATATATATATATATATATATATATATATATATATATATATATATATATATATATATATATATATCTGGCGAATGCGCTAGATAACTCAATAGTACCCAAATATTAACTTAAAATTAAATGTTTTAAATTAATATGCTAATTTATAATTAAATTTACGTAACGTTGTAGCGAAACGCTACACTGCCCTTCTCCTTAAAAAAAAATAGTCAGCGAAGATAGACTATTTTTAACAATAGTATAGATAACATAAAAAAATGTTTAGCTGTCAGAACTTGACAGGTGTCAGATACGTCAGATTTTTAGTTTGATAGCTTGCGCGTATCACACGTCCTCGCTGAGGTCATCATCGGTAGGTCATCATCGAAAGGTCACAATCTATGAGGGTCATATTCGGGAATGTCCTCTAAAAACCTGACGTTGTCGCTTGACAACATACTATAAAAAAAGTACCCTATGATAATCAGATTAGAATAGCTAATTAGTAGGACTAAATAAAATAAAACTATATAGAACTAAAAATAACAAAATAGAAAGAAAAGGAAAATGAGTTACTCCTATCTTTTGAGAAACTTAAAAGGGTTAGAGAAAAGACAGAGGGATTCAGCTCTGCTAGTACACTTTTGCAGTCTAAGACTAACATGGGCAAAAAAATTAAGGTAAATTATTTCGGGAAAAGAAACATAGGAAACCGTCTGGGATTGGAATGCTAGTGCAGGTTTAAGCTACCTCCCACTGGGTAAAGGTTAGTTGGCCCAGGATAGCTGATATTGCGACACCTATAATGGCATAGAAGTCCTCGTCATCAGCCTTACAGCACTCAATGACAACTTATGTTACCAATAAAACGGAAAGCATAAGAGAAGGTAAAGACGAAAGTAAATTACGTCTAAATCGGGGAATATTTATTAGTATACACTATACAAAAAGGGTAAGATAAATCCTCTTATCTTAAGAAGAAAACTAATCTATATACTAAATTAATAAGGTAAGCATTTACACGAGGTATTAGACAGTAAGATCCATTGTCTATATCAAAAAAAAATTTTAAGATACCAACAAAATATTTTGGCAATGTAAGTTAGTCCAAAAAAGGAAAAAGCGCAAGAGTGCGAGAAAATTAAGGCCAAGGTAAACATATCTTTAGCCAATAAAATTACATGAAGCTTTACTTTATGCTAAAGGTAATCTCCTTCAATTTGTTTATGTACAAACAAAGGTAAGGTATAAGAGAAGGTTTATTTAATCAAGGTAAGATATAAGGTAATATATAAGATAAGATATAAGGTAAGATATAAGGTAATATATAAGATAAGATATAAGGTAATATATAAGGTAAGGTATAAGGTAAGATATTTAGGAAGATGTGGAAATACTTCCCCTTCTCAAGGATTCCACAGAACCAAGGTAAGGTTTTAAATCCTTTACATGCCATCTTCCTGCTTTGGATCCGTCAATATTTTTTAATTCGTAAACTAAAGGTGAAAGTTTTTTATGCACGACAGATAAAATATTTTTAGGACAAAGTTTTGCAGAAAATTTATTTGGAGCACTAGATAATATTTTGTTTGGACGCCAAACCTTGTCGCCAATTTGAAAACTAACATCTCGTTTGCGGAGATTATACGACTTCGCATTCCTCTCATAAGCGGTGTGAAGTTTCTGACGTACTTCCTGGAATAAACTGCGAAACTCAGTAAAAGACTCTGCATATGTATTTCTGTCGCCAGGTAAAATCTCAACTGATTCATCAGAAGGAACCTGACTATAGTAATCGCCCGAGAGGGGTATATGCCTTCCAAAATTCAAATAAGCAGGAGGAAAGCCTGTCACTTCATGGACAGCAGTATTTATACCCTGTCTGATCTCAGAAATATGCAGATCCCAATCATCGTGCTTGTCAACATAACAACGAATAGCAGTAGTGATGGTCTTATTTGTTCTCTCCACAAAATTACATTGTGGTGAATAGAAGGGAGTATACCAATGTTTAACTTTATATTTGGCACAAAGATCTTTAAAGTTGCGACTAATAAAGTTAGTAGCATTGTCACAAATAATATATTGAGGAACTCCAAAGATAAGAAATACATCATTCTCCAAATGATTAACTATAACGGGAGACTTCGAATGTTTAAGAGGAAAAATGAGGGTGTATTTAGAAAACCAGTCTGAAATAACTAAAAGCCACTTATGACCTTTTTTACTTCTAGGAAATGGACCAACAAGATCAATAGACAAAATCTGAAATGGACGATGAACAATTTTTTCTCTCCCCATGGTACCAATCCTGGCGGTATTTGAATGTTTTTGAGCACCACATACCAAACATTTGCGTACAAATTTTAGCACGTCAGATCTCATATGAGGCCAGTAGTATGATTCTTGTGCTCTAAACAATGTTTTGCGAAAACCGAAATGTGCACATGTAGGGGGATTATGACAAGATTCAAGAATTTTAGTTCTTTGTGATTTTGGAACTAGCAATTTCCATTCCGTCGAATTAAACACATATGTTGATTGGCAAGGAATAAGCTTGTAAACTGTACCATTCTCGACCTTCCATTGCGGATATTTATCAGGAAAAGAAAGTATTTTTTCACGCAAAGAAGAATACCAAGGATCAAGAGAATTTAAATCTACAGATAACAAAGACACTTCGTCTTTAGATATAGGCATAGGACATGAAGAACAGTCGACAGGATCATCAGGTATATCAGAATAAGGAATTCTACTTAATGCATCAGGAACAACGTTCAACGAACCTTTGCGATGCTGCAAATCAAAGGAATATTGTCTAAGTTTAAGAATCCAACGGGGAAGTCGACCTGAATGGTTTTTAAGGTTATTTAACCAAAGCAAACTGTAGTGATCTGTGATGACAGTGAAACAAGTACCTTCAATCCACGGTCTAAACTTTTCAATACTAAAAATAACTGCTAAACACTCCCTTTCTGTCACAGAGTAATTTCTTTCTGCTCTCGATAATGCTCGGCTTGCATACGATATCACCTTCTCCTCTCCATCAATAAGCTGAGCCAATACACCTCCTAAACCTACGTCGGAAGCATCAGACTGTACTGTAAATGGCTGAGAAAAATTAGGTTGGGATAAAATCGGCGCAGAAACCAACTTTTGCTTAATATTAACGAACGCGGCTTCGGCATCGTCATTCCATGAGACAGGCTGTTTCTTCTTTTTGCCTTTAAGCAAAGCATTAAGGGGTGCGATAAGAGATGAGAAATTTTGGATAAAACGTCTGTACCAAGAACACATTCCCAAAAAACGTTTAATCTCAGTAGTATTACGAGGACGAGGATAATTAACCATAGAATCAACTTTCGAAGGATCCGTAGTTAGTGAATTATTACCTACTATGAAACAAAGGTACTTAAGTGAAGTTTTAAAGAAGTTGCATTTTTCTAAATTAATAGTTAGCCCTGCATCTTTCAAAATATTTTTGACTGTAGTCAAATGTTCAACGTGATGATTAAAATCAGGAGAACACACTAAAATGTCGTCGAGATAAGAGAAGATATGGGGCTCATATTTTGGTCCAAAGATAGCGTCAACCAATCTTTGTTGTGTTTGAGCCGAATTACATAACCCAAAAGGCATAAAAGTGAATTGAAATTGACCTCTACCAATAACAGAAAAAGCTGTCTTTTCCTTAGAAGCAGAGTCAAGAGGAATTTGCCAGAAGGCCTTTCTTAAATCAATAGATGAGATAAATTTTGCATTTCGAAGATTATTAAGTATACGATCAATATGAGGTGAGGGATAGGAATCGTGTTTCGTAAATTTATTCAGGAAACGTCCATCAAAACAATACCGATATTCTCCATTCGATTTTTTAACTAATAAAGTTGGACTACTCCAAGGGCTTTGTGACTCTTCCACAACGCCTAACTTTAACATCGAATCTAATTCCTTGTTTAAAATGTCTTGTAAATAAGGTGAGAGAAGATATGGTTTTACTTTAAAAGGTTTATTATCACCGGTATCTATCGTCAATTTAATTTTATCTGTTCTACCCAATCTATCTTTACTATCTATGGCTTTAAAAGCCTCTATAACTTTAAAAGCTTCAGCTTTCTGTTTTGATGATAATTCATCTAGAGAGAAAAGTTTTGGAAAAGAGAAATTAAAATTATTGCCCGAAACTGTTGAAATAACTGTATCATCTTTACGTATAAACCAACTATTTTCTTTAAAATCTATTAGCAAATTAAACTGTCTAGCAAAGTCGCTTCCGAATATAAAGGAATGAGTAACGGAAGGTACAACTAAAACTTTAATAATTTGGCAGGAATTATCAATAAAAATTGGCAAGTCGGCAATACCGCTTATTTTCTGAGAAGTGCCATCAGCTGTAAAAATATTCGTAATTGTTGCTGGATATGTTTTAACGTTAAAGCACTTTAAAATTTTCAACCCTTCAGCTCCCACTATAGAAAAATTAGCCCCTGAATCAAATAAAACACTAATGTTACGATCATACAATCTTACTAAAAGATAGGGTCTGTTATCAGATTCTTTATTTACAAATAAAGGTAAAGCTTCAGAAATTTTATTGTGTTTTTGTTTATAAAAGTCAGAAACAAATTTTAGCCAAGAAGTCCAATCTGATTTGCAAAAAAACGAATGATTTAGTGTGGTCTGTTGTTTAGACCGATCAATGCCTCGACCACTAACAGGCATTGAAGAACTTAGTTTTTTGTACACTTTGGACAGGAAGAAATTTTTACATTAGGCTCCCCACATTTATAACAAAAAATGCTTCTTTTTTTCTTACAAACATTATATGTATGATTAGGTAGATGACAGTTGAAACAAATGACTTTACTTTTGCTTGTATCAGGTAAATCGTTTTTAATTTCATTCATTACGTTAATTTGATTAGCCTCGTCTATCGATCGTGACTGGGCTGATCTAAATGAAGGTTTATTATCTTTTCCTTTTCTCTGAATAAATTTAGAAGGATGGGAATTACTAAGGTAAGAAAGTTGAGGGGTAGATTTACGCGAGGTAATATAGGCAGCTTCTTCAAGTTTCCTACACAAAGCAGTTAACTCCATAACTCAGTCGGTAGTATGTAAGGAAAGTTGATGAACGTAATCAGGTAAAAGATTCTTTTTAATATATTTAAGTCTGGTGACTTCTGCAGGACGCGTAGATAAACGACTAAAAAGATTCTCTAATTGTGCTATAAAGATAGTAACAGATTCTTGTTTTCTCTGTCTTCTTTGTCTTATACTTTCCCATATTTCATCATCAGCAAATGGAGGTAAAAAATCTTTTTTTAATTGTTGTTAACGAATCCCAGTTTGTAACCGACGATTTAATATTTCTATACCAAATAAAAGCGGCACCAATAAAAAATTCCACGGCCGAGTTGAATAATTGATCACCAGTAACTTCTAGCGCCTGCGCCAAATCAGTTACGCGTTCTATAAAATAAAATACCCTTTTGGGATCTCCATTAAATTTGACACCCCACGAAGATATAGGTTGCTTATTAGCCCAACAAGTTATTACCGGATTTAAATTAACCACGGGCGAAGAAGGCTGAGGAAAGAAGGAAGTACTGGCTTGTGCTAAAGGATCAGTCGTGACTTTATCCTCTAAGTCAGCTTCTGACTTTAGACATGATGCATAAGTTTCGTTTTTAAATTTAACCACTTCGTCCGGATCGGCGTTTGGTATTGGAATTCGTTTTACGCGACCAATAAGATGGTTAATTCTGGATTTAATGCGTAAGAAAGCGGAATCAGTTACTGTTCCCTCAAAATCTGCTATAGCATCAGAAATAGAAAGAATACTTTTATTAATTTCTTTCTCTTCATTTTTAAAATCGCTAGCATAAGCTTCCATGCAAATTTGGCTTCCTGGTTTACCAGAAGTTGCCTCTTTTTTTAAAAGTTTTCCTAAAATTTTTCGCTTATCGCTAACATTACGTGTAGAAATTACTGAACGTATCGCAAGTTCATAGTCAAGTTCGAAATCCAAAAGGTGATTGCAATGAAAAGAAAGATCCATTTTGAATTAACTCAAACCCATAGAAAAATTAATTAAAGTGCACGTAACTATTTTTATATAAAGATTCTTCAAAAATATGTATAAACAAATAAACAAGATAGCAATTATTTATACTACAGTATGCGAACTATCACAAAAAATTTGCAAATATGAAAAATGGTTTTACAGGCAAGAAATTAAATTTTACCTATTTAAAAATCTCATCATGTTATTGTCAGACAAATAACAAAAGTATTTATTTATTACTTTCAGTTTCTGCTAAAAAAACTTAGTAAACAAAATGCACGAACTAGTTATGAAAATAAAATTTTTTAGTTGATTGTTTACAAAAAGCTACTACTGATTTGAGGAGACCAGTAAAACAAATAAAGAAATATCACGATATTAATATTGAAATTGTACCGATTATTTAGACCAAAGTTAAAAAAACTGTTTAAAACCAGAATACTCCATTTAACTTTTGACAGAGAAAGACAAAATCTATATAATAATATTTAACCAGAAAAATCAATTTGAAAGACAACTACTTATTAGTATTGCGTAGACAATAAAAAAATATATAAGTTAGTAGGGGTTAGTTATAATAAATTTATAGTCTGCATAATATAACCAAATTTATGAAAAATAATAATAAAAATTAGAAAATTAGAAATAGTGAAACACACTCAAGCCCCACGCAATTGGGCGTCAAATCTTATTGTCACGTTATTTTTCACAAAAATAAAATATATTGTATAGTAATATACAATATATAATATTCCTGAACGTTCCAGCGACGGCAGCTGTTCATCGGTGAGCACTAGGTTATGAGTTAGTAGTGTGGTTCACTTTTCTAACAAGGCGCCACCCAGTCTGTATAATTTGCTTTAAGTGAAAAAGAACCCCCAGACTGGGAGATGAATTCTTAGAAAAGAAGATGTTAAAATAAAAAGCAGATTACCATTGACTAAATTTAACAGGTATATTAATACTTATTTTAATTAAAAAAATAAGTTATTGCTCAATAATTAAAAAAATAACATTTCTGATTGCAGAAAATAAATTCTCAAATACCCCCACCCCAACTTAATTACGCATTAACGCATTCGAATGGTTGATTGATCAATCAAATTGACACGCACAAAAAAATATAACACTAACAAATCAGAAAAGTTTTACATAAGAGAAAGTTATGAAATTAATATCATTTTAAATTAGGTATTAATACGCATAAAAACCATAAAAATAAATATCTAACGCATTGCAGATCATATTAGACTGATGTTAAATTAAGCAAATACATGGAATATACTGGCCTTTGCTATCAGCATATTTCTTTGGCAGGAAATGATCCACAAAAGTTTGTTCGGAATTTCTCAGGAACTAACCATGAAATACGTGTTATCCAGGCAGGAAACGTAAGTAGGTAGGAGGAAAGACGTACTTGAATATTGTACACCGGTGTGTACCCCAAGAAAAAAACTCTCAAAATATTTTTGAGAGTTTTTGAATCAAAATAGGCATTTCTTGTCGAAAATACAGGAACTTGAAGGTAGATAAAGGTATATTCTAATGAATGAACTGAATGAAGAATGAAGGCATGGAGGAATACGACTAATATACAATCTTCATCATTCAGCATTAGCACAGTGTCCAAAAAACTGTTAATTAGGTAATATAAACCTTTAAGACATTAAAGAACCATTCTATAATAGGAAACTTAAGATACAAAAGCCCAAATTGGGTTAAGGAATGGTTCACGTGTGTAAAATACCTCACTCCACACACGGACTTGCAGGAAGTGTCCTTCTTAGCAACAGGAAAGAAGTCTTTCTGAACATTCCGCTCAGAACACTCTGAAATAGTACCTTGATGTTGATTTATTCCAAGTTAAAAAAGGATAGCATTCAAAAACTACATTGTATATGCATATTTACCTAAACGACCAAATTTCTGCCAAAGAACAGATACGCAAACTCCAATATATTGATTTTTCACGATATTTTGACGTCATACAAATCATTTCAGAAGTACGGTACTAACTTATATATATCTGGCGAATGCGCTATATAACTCAATAGTACCCAAATATTAACTTAAAATTAAATGTTTTAAATTAATATGCTAATTTATAGTTAAATTTACGTAACGTTGTAGCGAAACGCTACAAGTATTAAGAAAATTGTTTTACAGTTGCAACGCTGCATTATATAAACATATAATGCACTGCATTATATAAACATATAATGCAGCGTTGAAGATGAAGATGAATCTAACATTAAAACTAGTGTTAGATTCATCTTCATATTCTAAACGTAATTTGAAGAATAAGGTTTGGATCTTTTCAAAATACCATTCTATTGTGCAGGCTACGTCGCGTAGTTTGGTAGCATTATCTCGATTTTTTTCAAAACGTCGTTAGGTTAGTTTTTGGTAAACACTTACCCTTACCCACTTGAAGTGCGGCCTAGGTTTACACCTTATTTCACTACACTAAGCGCTTAACACTTATCACTTATCTTGTATTTACTACCCTAATCTACTTATCTTTTTTACCGACGATTATCTTAGGAATCTGAAAGATACGGCAAATAAAGACCCTAAAGTGCAGAGTTACTAAAGAATATTTTAAGTAAGTAAAACAATTTAAACTATATTAGACGCAGTTGGAACTACCCACCCTTCGATTGAAAGATGTTATTCTTTATGCGTGTGTGTTTTCATTAATGTGGCGAATTTTAAAATATTATGATATACAGTGTGTGAGTAAACTCTCTTGCCACGTGGATCATGCTTTTTGAAGGATGGAAGTAAGCGCCAAATTTACAGTACTAAGAAAATTGTTTTACAGTTGCAACGCTGCATTATATAAACATATAATGCAGCGTTGAAGATGAAGATGAATCTAACACTAAAACAAGTGTTAGATTCATCTTCATATTCTAAACGTAATTTGAAGAGTAAGGTTTGGATCTTTTCAAAATACCATTCTATTGTGCAGGCTACGTCGCGTAGTTTGGTAGCATTATCTCGATTTTTATCAAAACATCGTTAGGTTAGTTTTTGGTAAACACTTACCCTTACCCACTGGAAGTGCGGCCTAGGTTTACACCTTATTTCACTACACTAAGCGCTTAACACTTATCTGGTATTTACTACCCTAATCTACCTATCTTTTTTACCGACGATTATCTTCTAATAAAGTTAGAAGGTGAATGTAATAGGTTTACGAAAAGTCTTTGTATGAGCAAATATCTTTGCTATTAGTCAATACAGACAACACATTTTTTGGTGTGTCAGTAAATCTACTTTTTCATGTAATTTTACTTTTTCAATCCCCTTGAGGGGCGACGCTAGTGAGTTGAGGTCGAACATTTTAAATGGAACCCTATGCCGCGTGGTAAATTATTTTATAGGTATTCAAAAAAGAAACAACTTAACGCAAACCCGAGGTCCGTATCTTAATTCGTTTTTAACTGAGAAGGCTTTAAAAATTAAAAATTGTAAAAAAAGTAAAAATTTAAATACCTTGATTTATCTTATTACTTTATGTTCAAAATGACCACTATGAACTTCGTGGCACCTAATAAAGTCGATTTTGGCACTCTCAACAAATATATATTTTTTTTATATTCTCCACACAAATTAATTGTCTATTTTGGTCTTTATTACCTTTATTACTGCAAATTTTCGTGCGAATTTCGAAACTTGTAAAACGTGATCCCCAGTGTTTTTATGACTCATAAAGAGTACAGGGCGAATTCCAGTATTGTAGGGTCATCGAGAAATCAATAAAAATGGTATCTAATGCCGAACTCATCCAATGAAACATCCCTGCACATAAAGTAGAACGTTCCTAAAGTCTTATTTATATGTAGGTATATTTCAAGCCGAAATTGGTCCAGGAACCTTTTAATTTTGCAACAAAAACTGGCATTTTGGCAAAATTTTTACACATCATATCTTAATAATGTCGCGTTAGGGGTCGTCAGGGTTGATAAAATAGGCTGCGGTTTACCAAAACACTTGTATAATTTATTCAGGTACACAATTCACTTATGTTGCTAAGTTGGGTAGCGTAGGGGGCAGCTTCTATCGGAGTACTCAGTCAGCCTAAAGGGCTGGCGCTAATTGTACTGTTCGTGCGACAACACAGTGACGCCTCCTTTTGCACCTCGCTGGTACGCTCTTTATATGAATCCCCCAAGAACAGTTTACACAAACAGTTCAAACTGATCAGGGTTCATAAAATAAAGGCGAGGCCAGCGATATGCAATTGCAGCACGTAGAGTGGTTTCCGAAATGTTAAATAAATAATATCAAAAATGTATAGAAATTAGGAAAAAATGATGAATATCTGGGGAAATATGACATTTCCCCCGCGCCTGTAAAAGCTAGCCCCTAGCTTTAAAAATTTATACAATTGTATATATGTATTGTATAAATTTTTAAAGCTAGGGGCTAGCTTTTACAGGCGCGGGGGAAATGTCATATTTCCCCAGATATTCATCATTTTTTCCAAATTTCTATACATTTTTGATATTATTTATTTAACATTTCGGAAACCACTCTACGTGCTGCAATTGCATATCGCTGGCTTTTAACACTACAGAAAAACACTTACGTAGAGTAGAAGCATATGCAAATGAGCTCACAAATTCTGTAATCAAAGAGGAAAACCACCTCAACGCTGATATAATTTCAATTCTAAAACGACAATTCAGAACTTTAAACCGGCAAGTAAAAACCACCAGGGCAATTAAAAGACAAGGTATCCTAAATTCGTGTATGCAGCACCGCATACCCATATCAATTTTAGGTCCCGAAGTCCTTAGTCACGATCTTCGAAATTTAAACAAAGAAATAGATGCCTACGGGCAAAGTCTCGCTGTACCTTTACAAAAAATTTCTGTTTAAATTTCGAAGATCGTGACTAAGGACTTCGGGACCTAAAATTGATATGGGTATGCGGTGCTGCATACACGAATTTAGGATACCTTGTCTTTTAATTGCCCTGGTGGTTTTTACTTGCCGGTTTAAAGTTCTGAATTGTCGTTTTAGAATTGAAATTATATCAGCGTTGAGGTGGTTTTCCTCTTTGATTACAGAATTTTTGAGCTCATTTGCATATGCTTCTACTCTACGTAAGTGTTTTTCTGTAGTGTTAAAAGCTTTGCTTACTGAATTTTCATATTCAAGGAATTTTTCGGACCTTTGAGAGATAGTTGTTAATGTTTTAGATAATGCTTTGTTTAGATTTAATACTTGTTCTTGAAGATTACTTTCGTCCATGACTAGTGAGTCTAATTTGTGTTGGGTAGCTACCCCACAACACCAAGATAACCCTTCTCCCAAAAAATCTAAGGCGCGTTTTTGCCTGAAGTTTTCCGAAAGTTTAGAGTATTTTTTAAGGTATTTCGTGTTCCAGTTTTGCTCGAGAGAGTGAAATTCTGTATCGAAAGCATCTTCAAGATTATTGAGAATATTTTGTTTTTTATCTGTGCTTATTTCCTCGGCCTCATACCATTTAGCTTCGTATGTCAATGGTATGGTTGCTTCATACGTTACCGTTAAAGGAAGTGGTCGCCAAAATGCTCCTGCTGAAAGTTCCAATCCTTGTGCGGTGGCATGGTGTAAAAATATGATGATGATAAACATCCTATAATATATAGAAAGAATATTGTGATTAATATTAGGAGATAAGACTGAAATGTTATCGACTCTAGACTCCATAGTAGGGTATAAATTTCTATATTAATATTTTATATGTGCAAAAATACTTGTATGTATATAGTATTATAAGGATATATATTAAAAAAAATTACAAAATAATAGTTTAAGTTATGTACATATTATAATTTATTTTAGGTATCCTCTTTAGGCGGGGTGACCTCTGGGGTCCATGGATCGTTATAAGGTAGAATACGGCTGACGTGGATTACATCTTTTTTACATGTCTGGGAAGGGCCTTTGCGGACTTCGTAATTTACCTCGCTCAATTTCTTGGTAATGAAGTATGGTCCGAACCATCTTAAAAGTAGTTTTTCGCTTCTGCCTACTTTCCTGACTGGGGTGAACACTTTGAGTTTGTCCCCTTCTTGAAATTCTAAGTGCCTGTGCTTGTCATCGTAGCGTTGTTTGTCTAGGTGCTGCTTTCTAACGATGTTATCTACAGCTTCGCTTCTAGCTGCTAATGCAATTTCTCGTAGTTTGAAGCTATCCGTTGCGATATTTGTCTCCATTAGGTTTGCTTCTGTAGGCAAGATTGGTTCACGTCCATAGACTAACATGAATGGCGAAAATTTAGTAGTTTCTTGTCTGGCGGTATTATAGGCAAAAGTGACTAGTGGGAGTGCTACATCCCAATCTGTCTGGTTTGTATTAGTGTATATTGCTAGCATATCGGCTAAAGTTTTGTTAAATCTTTCAGTTAGTCCGTTGCATGCGGGGTGATAGGCAGTTGTATACTGATTAAGTGTTCCCATACTCTTTGCGAGTTCTTGGACTAACTCTGAACGAAATATTTGGCCTCGGTCATTTAATAGGTACCTGGGTGCGCCATGACGTGCGATAATGTTTTCCAGGATGAATTTCGCCACAGGTTCCGCTTTCCCACAAGATAAGGCCTTTGTTTCGGCCCACCGTGTAGCATAATCTGTAGCTACTATGATAACAGTCTTTCCTGACTTACTTCTTCTGAACGGACCTAGGATGTCTATGCCGACTCTCTGAAAGGGTGTACTTACCGGGATAGGTTGTAAAAGCCCAACTGGTCGTCTATTTTCTTGCCCTTTTCTGGCTTGGCAGTCAACACATCCTTTGACAAACTTTTCTACATCTTTTTGTAGGCCTGTCCAGTAATACCTGTTTTTGATTTTATGTAGAGTTTTGGTTATCCCTAAATGTCCTGAAAGGGGCTCACAGTGGTGGCTAAAAAGAATTTCTTGAATTAACTGTTTTGGGATTACAAGTAAGTTTTCAGATCCTTCTGGTGAGGGGTTGATTTTGTATAGAGCACCATCTATGATGCGGAAATTTTTTGCTCTTCGTCTCAGGCCTAGAGGAAATGATCCGTCATCCGGATCTGTAACGGCTTTTATTAGATTTGCAATTTCATCATCCGCAGCTTGCTCCGAAACGATATCTGAGGGTTGCAGCAAAAATGTAGGAATTTCGTCAACATCTTGGCTTGTTTCTGCACTAAAGACAGGATTTCTAGATAGGCAGTCCGCGTCTTTGTGAGACGATCCGCTTTTATGAACTATAGTGTAGTCGTATTCTGAAAGTTTTAGTGACCATCTTGCAAGGCGGCCGGTTGGGTCCTTTAGGGAGCGGATCCAGCAAAGGGCATGGTGATCGGTGATAATTTTTACTGGTCGTCCATATATTAAACGTCTAAGATATCCTAGTGACCAAATAGCTGCTAATCCTTCCAATTCCGTGATTCCGTAGTTTGTTTCAGCTTTCGATAAGCTGCGGCTTATGTAGGCTATTGGGTGTGCCTTTCCATCATTTTCTTCTTGTAGTAAGACGGCACCTATTCCGATTCTGGAAGCATCTACTCGTAGTTCGCATCCTTTGTTTGGGTTAAAGTGTGATAGGACAGGGGCTGTAAGAAGTTTTTCTTTTAATACGTCAAATGATTGTTGTTGCGTTGGTCCCCAGGTAAATTTGCTGTCTTTCTTGGTTGTTTCGTGTAATGGTCGAGCTAAGAGAGAGAAATTTTTTATGAACTTTCTATAATAGTTACACAGCCCTAAAAAACTTTGAATGGACTTGATGTCGTGTGGCACTGGGAAGTTCTTTATAGCAAGAAGTTTGTCTTCGTCTGGTGATATTCCGTTTTCGCTAACAATGTGTCCTAAGACTTTGACTTCTGTTTTTGGGTAGTTACATTTGCTCGGCTTAAGGGTGAGTCCTGCTTCTCGTAGTCTTTCGAAAACTTTTCGAAGTTTTTCTATATGCTCTTCTTTGGTTCTGGAAAATACTAAAATGTCGTCGAGATAAATTACCACGTCTTTCCATTTCATTCCCTGAAATACCCTGTCAGCTAGTGCCTGGAACGTTGCTGGTGCGTTACATAATCCGAAACTGAGGACATTGAATTCGTAGGATCCGTGACCTTGTGCCACAAAGGCCGTATATTGCTTCGAGTCTTCTTCCACTCTTACTTGAAAATAGCCACTGAACAGATCCAAACAACTGAAGTGTTTGGCTTTTCCGAAATATGTAAATATATCGTCAATGTTGGGAATGGGATAACTGGATTTGCGGGTAACACCATTGACTTTTCTGTAATCTACACAAAATCTCACAGTACCATCTTTCTTTTTGACGAGTACTATAGGACTTGCCCATGGAGAATGACAGGGCCGTATTATATCATTGCTCAACATTTCTTGTATCTGTTCGTCTATTATTTCCCGTTCTTTTTGGGACACTCTGTAAGGACGGCACTTTATAGGTTGTGCGTCACCGACGTCTATTTTATGTTCGACGAGGCTGGCTAAGCCCATTTTACGTGTCGATTTTGAGAATACGTCTGAGAATTCTTGGAGTAGGTGTTCCATTTTTACTTTAAAGTCTGGGTCGTCAAGGTGGCCTAAATCGTGGTCTTCGAGGGTGACTTCATCCTCATTGTTCTGGTCCAAGTATAGAACGATGCTGGGTTGCGGTGTTGCCACCTTTTCTATGGTTTGGATGAAACCGATGGTTTGTCCCTTGTACAATCGTACTGGGTAGGAGCCCTTGTTCATTATTGTCATATTTATTTCACTTTTGTTTAAGTTACATTCCTGTTCGGGTACTGCTGAAAGCAATGATATTTTCTCGAGGGCTGCAATGGTTTCTTTTTGATTAGTCTGTAGATTATTAGTGCTCGTGTGTGCAGGTACGCTTATCTTCGCTGAGGTATCATCGGGCCGGTATGCTTTTTGACGTTCTTGGCAAAGTTCCTGTAAATGATATTTGATATTTTTTAGGGCTTCTTTTTTATAGCTTTCGTAAAGTTGTGCCTTGGAAAGTGTTGTGGGACACGTTTCTGGTGCGGGCGGTCCTGTGAAAAGGTTTGTGGAACTTACATTTGTTCTTTCTGATTCGATTGGTATATTGTATTTTATGTGTTTGTGGATCAACTCGATTGACCTTGACCTGAGACAGATTGCCGCTAAATGCTGCTCTAAAAATTCTAGACCTAATATTAGAGGGAAGGGGAGTGTTTCAATTACTAGTGCTTTGCATGGGGTAGAGAAATCTGAAAAGTCTAGCTGAAGACAGGTATTTCCCAAGACGGGTACTCTATGTCCTCCAGCTGCTAAAAGATGAGTATTGTGTTTATTTTGGAAGCCTGAAATAAAACTTTTTCACGATATTCATTTGGGATCCTGTGTCAATTACTGCTCTAATTTCTCTGCCGTTAATAGACACTGTAACTGTTAGTAGTTCTTTCCGCTGTTTAGAGGCTTCAGAACCCTCTTGTGTGGAGAGGACGACGTCGGGGTTCAGAAACGGCGTCCTGTGTCGTTTGGGTTTCTATTGAACGTAGTATTTTGGCACGCTGAGGCTGTGTGTCCTACTTTGTTACAGTTGTAACACCTAGGGCGTCCATCGTGGTTCCTTGTATTTGGAATGTATGACGTATTTCTTTGTGTCCGAGGTGGGTTTTGCCTAGGAGGGCTATTGTAATTTTGGTTTTGGTTTCTTTGATAATCCCTATTATTCCAATGACTTTGATGATTGGGTTGGTTTTGAGGGTAGTATCTTCTTGTGCTTGAATAGTTTTGCCCTTGTTGGTGTGAATGTGAATAATTATTTCTATTTTGGCGATAATTATTATTTTGGTAGCTGGAGCGACCTCCAAAATTGTTGTTTCCCTGGTTGCAGCAGTGTCTGGTACAGGACCCATTCCCTTGCGGTAATGTCGTGTTGCGATTGGAAACGCCGTCGTCATCATCGAGCTTATCTATTACCTTTTTAAGTTGTGTCCAGTCCATTTGGTCATCCGAGATAAGACGGTAATGCGTACGCAAGTCGTCTCTCATGCCGTGTTCGAAAAATTTTATAAACCCTTCCACGTCACAGTTTGGGTCATATTCTCCATAGGTGTTTAAAAGATCGAAGTAGTAAGATCTTATCGATTCTTTAGGTTGCTGTGTCCTGGAATAGAGCACTTTTTCTAGTGATCCCTTTGTCTTACGTTTTCCGAATTCCCTAAGGAAGTCTTCTTTGATGTCTGTCCATTTTTTATCTGCATTATTCTGGTCGTTTTTGTGCCTTGTTATCCATAGATGGGCCGCACCTTCTAAAAATGACTCCAAATATGACATTTTTAATGCGTCAGTCCATCCGTTAGCAGCGCTAGTTCTTTCGTATTGCTTTAGAAATGATGAGGCGTTGCTGGTGCAAGGATTGAACGTTGAAGGGCATAAAAAGTTGGGAACCGCAGGAGACTTTGGGGCGGCTAAACTGTCGGCAAATGTCGTATCTGCCATCGTGGTTGCTGCTTGTTGAGGGGGTTCGGGGTTCGGATTGGCAAACACTTCGTCGTCGTCGTCCGTGCTATCCTCGGAGGATTGGTCGCAATTAGCGTTGTCTGTTGGGGGTGTTTGATTCGTGGGTTCTGTACAACCCTCTGTCTTGTTGGCACTATTTGTTATATCACTAATGTTCTTTTTATTATCACTACTATTTTTATTATCATTAACACTAAAATTATCGTTTTCAAGGGTGGCTGGCGGTGATCGAGAAACTCGCGATGCTCTCGCGAACGGATCGGGGTTCCCGAAAAGCTCTGTACTGCGGTGGACCGGAGAAAACGTATTTTGATTATTTATAACCAGTTTATATTTGACGCTAGTGGACCTTGTTATCGGGCGTGGCGGCTGGTCACTAGACATCAGAGGCAAAATATCCGTATATTATGTTAAGTATTAACCCTAATAATGATAAATAAAATATAAATATTTCTGTGGTACCTTATCAAAATGGCGATAAAAAAAGGCAGTACAAATATACCTATAAAGTAATAAAAAATAATTTAAAAAAAAATATATTTAGGAAAATAGGAAATCTTTATATTTAAATGGCGCTTCAATATATAAACATGTTTATAAAAATAACGATACTATTTGCATAACACTTTGTTAATAATATTATAATAATAGAATGTTCAACTTTAATTGATAACATAACAAGTACGCGAACCTTGTGTATTAAATTTCAAAATACACTTTAAGTTCATGAGCGACGACCTCAGTGTCATTAAAACAAAATATTATATTTCATTGTCGCCAAATAAATTTAAAAATTTCCTTTTTAATCTCAGGGCCCTTAATTGTTGCTCGTTTGAAATAAAAATTTTTACGGGTAGTGTATTTGGTAAAACCAACGATGTGCCGTTATTAACAACCCCCAACTTCTCTTGCCGTTTCCGTTCTCTTTGAACCTTGTTTAGCTTCCTACGGGTCATAAATTTAAATAAGAGGAATAACAGGAATAAATGGGTTAAGGGTAGTTTAGTGGATAACCCCAATATATAATAATTCTAGCCTCGCCAGCGTTAACGGGCACGAGGTGGAACTACTTCTATATATAGCAGTCCATGTAATCTAGTCTCGCCAGCGTTAACGGGCACAAGACAGGAAAACAGTAGACGCTTTGAGGTGGGATTTATAGTAAACCTAGCCTCGCCAGCGTTAACGGGCACGAGGTGGGTTTTCCTATAGGTTCTGTTTGGATAATTTTAATCTCGCCAGCGTTAACGGGCACAAGACAAAACTATGTCAAACGTGTTAGGGATAAGAATGGGGAGGGAAAGTATATAGACGTAAAAAGCACTGTAAAAATTTCCCTTAAAAAACACTGTAAAATAAATACCCTTTAAAAACCAATGTAAAAAATACCCTGAAAAAAAACATTGTAAAAACGCCCTTTAAAAATCATTGTAAAAAATAATTTCACAAAAAAATGCACTGTAAAAACGCCCTGGAAAAAAACACTTTATAAAAATGCACTGAAAAACACTAAAATGACCTGAAAGAGATAGTAAAAAATTATAAAACGCAAAAGGCCCTTGGCAAGTTAGGAAGAACTTACCAACGAGAACGAACCAGGCGCCTCCACCAAATGTCGCGTTAGGGGTCGTCAGGGTTGATAAAATAGGCTGCGGTTTACCAAAACACTTGTATAATTTATTCAGGTACACAATTCACTTACGTTGCTAAGTTGGGTAGCGTAGGGGGCAGCTTCTATCGGAGTACTCAGTCAGCCTAAAGGGCTGGCGCTAATTGTACTGTTCGTGCGGCACCACAGTGACGCCTCCTTTTGCACCTCGCTGGTACGCTCTTTATATGAATCCCCCAAGAACAGTTTATACAAACAGTTCAAACTGATCAGGGTTCATAAAATAAAGGCGAGGCCAGCGATATGCAATTGCAGCACGTAGAGTGGTTTCCGAAATGTTAAATAAATAATATCAAAAATGTATAGAAATTTGGAAAAAATGATGAATATCTGGGGAAATATGACAATAATTTCGAGTAAATAAATTGCAATTCTTCGTTTTCATGGCAATCTTCGAAAATTCGAAAACCTATTTATTTATAACTCTAACGAAAAAATAGGCGATTTAAATTACTGATAGGTATTCTTAGATAATTAGCGGATAAAATAAACCCAAAGGGAATCACTAAATAAGGAAAATAGTCTGGAATAATGTTGGATAAAAATAGGATTTGTCGGAAAAATCAAGAAAATTCTGTTTTTTTTTCCTGAAATACGCTCCTGGATAACCCATTCAGTATTCATTTTAAAGTGTGATTATCCCTTTATGAGGTAGTCTGGAAAAATTGGGAAAAAATTACATAGGAAAAAATACAGAGTGATTCAAATGTACCGATGTCGAGGGCAAAAAAAGAAAAAAAAACCGAAATTTAATAGGCAATTGCTCCCTTCCTATAAAGAATGATGAAACTAAAAAACATGGGTATCATTTAATTTGATCTGATGACGTATATGGGATTTTAATTTGATCCATTTTGACCCCACAAAAAATTAAAAACCGTGAAATATTTGGGTCAAAAATCGAAATTTCCAGTTTTTCCCAAATATATCAATTTTCCAGTGATTTTAGGTTTAGGTAAATGTGTCGCAATAAGAAAGTATTTGAGCTTTTAAAGTTTCACTTATGAATCCGTTTTTCGGTCGGACGTTTTGTTTTCGAGTTATTAGGTACCAAAGCAAATGCAAATAGCATTTATCGACCTAAAAAAATTCATAAGAATTACTTGTCATTTTCCGATCCTCCCCAGTTTCAGTAGAGTTCTGAAGCTCCGAGTCTTCTACAACCTCCGAAAATTTACATCGATTTAATTCACTTTTGCGACCTGTACCCGATTTCAACGGATATCGCGGAAATTTCGACTTTGACGTTTAATAGCTCCGAAGCGAAACATCCTGCATAACTGAATTTTTTACTGAAGCTAGTTGCACTATTCCTCTATCAATCCAAAAAATTCAATTGCTCCCCCTTTTGACTGTTTCCGAGAAAAACAAACCTGTTCGACTTTAGGTTAAGCTTTACATTAACATGTAGATGGACACTTATTTCTGCTGATCTCCTGACGTCATTATTCACTAAGGACAAATGGCTGCTTTTTAACTTGTAATAAGTTATACCGAAAAAGTAAACATTTTTTTAGCTAGAAATTTTCTTCAAACTAATTATGTTGAGTTTGTAATGACTTCCTTAAAGGATTTATGCAATACAAAAATATGTGCATATTCCTTATGGGATCTGGGCGATGACCAGGTATGTTTCATCATCCTATCAATTAAAAAACAGAATAATTGTAATGGTCAGTAAGTCAATAAAGAATATTATCAGGAAAAGTTTAAAAATTTTAATATTTTGGTAGTCTAAATAATAGCGGAGAATACATCAATCCAACAGTGGTTGGAACAATAAGGAATATGCACATTTTTTTTTTATTGCATAAATCGTTTAAGGAGGTCATTACAACCCCAAAACTGCTATTTTGAGGAAAATTACTGCGTTAATTTAGCTAAAAAAAATTTTTACTTTTCGGTATAATTTATTACAATTTCAAAAGGAGCCATTTGCCGGCTCAAAAAAGTTACGTCACGAGGATAAGTGGCAATCTACATGTTAACGTAAAACTGAACCGAGGGGTGCCTACCTACAAACGTCGAGAAAATCAAGAATTTCTGTGATAGTCCGAAAGCAAGTCAGTATTTTCTCGTATGATTGTACCTATATCAATTGATTTACCAAACTGATTGTTAATATTGTAATGTTAGATGCTTAGGAATAGAAAAATGTCAGTCGACAAGACCTAAAGTCAAAAAGGTGATTTTTTTTACAATAATTATAGTACATTTTTTCTGGGAGAGGAAACACAAGATGATGACCGACTCTCGGACTAAGACAAGAAAATGGGTAGACGTAAAGCAAATATTATCCGATACAGCTCTGTGCTGTGACAGCTGACTGACAGCTACAGTACAGAGTTATGGCCGGTTATGGTCGCCGTACTTCAAAGATGTATATCAGTTAAAATACTTTGTTCATTTAAGTACGTACCTAAATAGTACTCTGCGTTGCAATAATCCTTGTGTATTAAACAACAAAAATTATGTATAGTTTTCTGAAAATAATTGTGATTGTAAGAAATCTTCAAAAATATTCGGAACCGTCATAAAGGTTAGGTATATTATGAAAGTTTGGAAAAAGTGCTGTGCATCTATTTTGGTGGAGATTACTTAAAGAAATATCCGGTGCTTCGTTATCAGATTGCAATTCTGTTATGCTTAATAAAAGAAATAGGAAGATTGAAGAGGTAAACATAAAATATTGGGTAGGTACCTACATATAAATCCTATAATATTCAAGTAGTTGTAGAGATAATTTTGGGTCATAGATAGATAGGTACAGTTATTTGGCTAAATGTTTCTAAGCCCAAAAATACTCGAATTTTAAATGTGCAGTTAAGTAAGATAAAAAAATTGGCTTAAATGATTCTCAAAAAGTTATTAGCTGTCAAAATAGTTTAATATTTTAAAATTTCTCGGCCAAGTGACTTAGTTTCCTTCTTTTTTATTTAAATCTGGCATGCAGGAGTGGAGTATATAGAAAGATGACTAGGTACTAAGTAAAGTGTTAACAACACGTTTTCTTTTCATAGTTGCTATTTTTTTCCATCATGCATTTTTATTGCTTTAAAAATGTTTTTCATAGATTGTGTAATACAGGATGGTCACTGAAAAGATCAATAAACTTTAAGGTACGATTTCACTATTCCTTGGTTAGAAAACAAAGTTCATCTAAAGATATAAGTAGAATAGGAACATAAATTGTCCTACATATTTTGACCCAAGACAGCTAATGCTAAAATACATAATATATCCAATATTTCTATAGCCAATTTTTTTGACTGACGTTATATTTTTGGGATATTTTATATTAAGTACAGTTTTTAATATAAATTGGTTTTTTTAGAATCACCTAAAATAAAATACTTAAAATTTAGTCCATGTTTAGTACGAGGATGTAAACTTTATGTATGTGGTACCGAGTTATGAACCTAATAGATACCTATCTGAAGAAAAAAATCTGGTGACGGGTAAGTATCTAGGATATTAAGCTAAAAATGAAAACATAATACATTTGGCTGTTATATTAATTTTCTGTCTCAAAAGTAAACTGAACATAACATCCAAATATTACAACCAAAAAAATATTTGTCTGTTTAGCTTTCAGTAATTTAACTATAACCTCTGTGTGGCATTTCTTGGTATTTTCGTCGGTGTTTTCAAAACTAGAAAGTCATTTTATTATTTTTTATTTCATTAAGTATTAGTATTAATAATCTCACGATATCAGTTTTGAATCATCTGACAACCCTGTGCATAATCTCACTCCTTTATAATTACTACACTTTCCGCTTGTACGAGAGATGCTCGTGGGGGTACTTCTGCCACCAGAATAATCTAAAAGTAAAATTATGGCGCCCCGAAATCAAAATTATTAATTTTAATTTTTTTCCAGCGCATTCGCCATTCCCAAATTTTTTTAAAAATAAAATTAGAAATATTGACACTACTATATAATCATATAAATTCTTATCCCTGTTCTGAAGTAACGAACAGTGGAAAGATATTAATTACTTTTTGATGTGTTGTAGTGTTGGACTACTACTCAGTAACTCAGTATACCTACTTGGAGGTAGAAAAAGATCAAACTAAAGCTTAAACTAAACAGGGATAGTTTTTCTCTTATACAAGTATTATGTAAATCATTATTTTAAACATGCTTGTATTTTTTGAATTTACAGGAAATTGTAATTTATATTGATAAGCAAGTTAAGTAGTAAGTAAGTTCATAGACTAGTTTAAATATTAGGAATTTTTAATATGATATATGTGTTAAGACAAATGTATTTTCTAACTTTAATTTTATTAGTACCTAAAGCATGTAAAATTAGTTTATATATTCATAAGTATTGATACGCACTCTATGTTCCATGTACCTGGACACAATCGCACAATGGCAGTGGAGATTGGGGACAGGGCCGTCGAGAGCCGGCACGGGCTCCAGGGGAAAATTTTCTGGCCCGAGGCTCCCTGGCTGATAATAATCGACAGCCGAACGGGCCCCGGGGCAGTAGTCTTTCTGGCCCGGGGCCCCCGGCTAATTAGTAAATTTTGAGTTGCGGGCCCCTCAAAGCAGTGCGGGCCCGGGGAAATGACACCCCTGCCACCCCCCCCCTAACGGACCAGATTAGGGATGAGCCAAATAACATGCACCACTTCCTATACCAAAGGGGAGCCAGAATATATCCATTATACCTAAACCTGAGGAAACAGAAGCCTTTACTCAACGTCGCCACATGGCACGCAAGCAAAGAAAAGGCAGTTACATTATACTACCAACATCACGTTAGGTAACCTAACACCTAATAGTATCTGGTATCTCGAAAATGCTCTAGGGCCCAGGGCTCAGTAGAGATAACTTTATCAAAGCAAACCGCTTCCAGCTGCATCCATCATGCATAATCTTGTAGATTTGCGGCGAGGAAGAATGGGGGATAAGGAAAATTCATTCAAAAAGTGGGGAATCTTTAATATAACAACTTCTGGCTAATAGTTGTCCATAATTTATCAATGACCAGCAGCGTTATTAAAATTAAGCCAATCTTCAGTAAAGTCTTGTCATATGTTGCCATAAACGTCAATGTGTCACGAGGTCATTTTTCAAGGAGTGCTACTTTTTGAGGTTTTGTTATGTAGATATTTAAGAGAAATGTTATCAGCACCAAGTTTAATTTTATTTTAGATTATTTGACCTTTGTAGTTGCGTTTTCACTAGAAAAAATAATACTTTATAAGTTGATAAGGTTGAACCTTCTGTATGACATTAGATGTGGGTATCGGTGCAATATTTTAGTAAAGTTAAAGAGTTAGAAAGTTATTTAACTGAGTAAATAAGGCAAAATAAAAACGGCGGCTTGACCAACATAATGAATTGTATAATAAAATGGAAATTTTGTAAAGCTGTGGGTGCAGCTTTCGCGAACGAGGGGCATATGTCAGTCATGTTAATATTACAGATCCTTCTATTAATTATTTTTAAAATCAAAAGATTATTTTGGCTTCGATGAATAGGCACTTTGTTGTTCGGTGGACTTGGTGATGGCATTGAAGGTCAGCTGAGTTTTGTTTAACTTTACGGAGTAAGCTAAGTTATGCTGACCTAGCAATGCACCGATCATCGATCACTGGATGATAAAGTGATGGGCAGTCGTTACCAGACGCGGCCCGTGAAATTTTAAAGTTGTATATCTCTGTTGCTACTTATGGGACCCATGCCAAGTTCAGGTTTGTTAGTAGTGATCCTACTAAGAATGTTTGGGTAAAGAAAAAAGATATTTTGTAATTTGCGAGAAAAAGTTGAATTTTTAAATGGACCCACCTGGAAAAAAAATTAACAAACAGGCTTAGGTATTTTCTTTATTATTTTTTTCAAACAAATTTTACATCATTTTGTCGACAATTCCTAAATTTTAAGAGAAAAAATGTGTTAGTAGAAAGTTGTAGTCATTTGATTTTTTTGTTAATTATATTTTAGGTTTAAAAAAATTCAAATGACTATAACTTTCTACTATCACATTCTTTTCTCTTAAAACTTAAGAATTGTCGACAAAATGATGTAAAATTTGTTTGAAAAAAATAATAAAGAAAATACCTAAGCCTGTTTGTTAATTTTTTTTCCAGGTGGGTCCATTTAAAAATTCAACTTTTTCTCGCAAATTACAAAATATCTTTTTTCTTTACCCAAACATTCTTAGTAGGATCACTACTAACAAACCTGAACTTGGCATGGGTCCCATAAGTAGCAACAGAGATATACAACTTTAAAATTTCACGGGCCGCGCCTGGTCGTTACAGAGAAGATGTCGAGATAAGACATGTGCCTGTTGGTCGGGAGAAGAGCCGCCCTTACAGAGAAGATGTAAGAGAAGTAAGAACGTAAGTACATATCGCCCCTGTAGCAACCAAGCAACAAGGGGTCAAGCGCCAAATACAAGATTGTTGAGGAAAGCAGAAAATCCGCAATTTTTGCTCTCATTCTTATTTAAGTTTCGCGCTTGCCTCCTCGGCTGTCTCCTTAATCCTCTTGTCACCTTTTTACACAACGTTAGTTAGGGTTCTAGGATATTGCTATAAGAGATCTCAAAACTTACAAATTTGTCGCTTGGCCTCTTGTTTCTCTACAGAGGCGATATTTTATTTTATTTGTTCGAAGCCAAACCTTAGTTTATTATAGGTTAATTAATAAATCCTATTTTTTATATGCTGTTTTAACTTCATTCCCTCCATATGATCCCAGAGACTATTGCTTAGTCTCAGTCGCAACAACAATATAATATGTATTTGAATCACAATTTAACTTGTTTTTATACCTGTTTTATTTCTACTTAATATCACACTTCATTTAGTCTTGGTTTCTCAAGGCCAAATTAAGTAGTAGTCACTCAAATTTAATATATATATATATATATATATATATATACAGTGACCGGCAAAAAGTTCGCAACATATGGGAAACATTTTTATTAGGAGAGTATCGGAAAAACTTTCCCAGGGGATCGGTTCTGCATGTCCGATAACCTAAAAATCGATTTTGACATACGTCACGTGACCACTGGTATAGCGTCAAATTAAAAAAAAAATTGTTAATTTACAAAAAGTGAGGTTAGTTGACGAGATATCAAAAAAAGTTATTTGAAAAAATTGCTTAGAATTAAATTCTAGGTCCTTGTGCAAAATTTTAAGATTTTATTTAAAAAAATTGGAAAACTCGATTTTTTTTAAATATTTTTTTATCGATTTACAAATTTCCAGTTTTTTTCGTTTAGATAGCTTGGCTAATGTAAAGCCCATGTATGTGGATGAAAATAAACGAATGTAGTAGTTTTTTCTACAATTGACAGGACAAAATTAAAAAAAACAGGGTTTCGCCGGACGCTAGCTGTTGCAATGATTTGTATCTAGCAGCAGTGTCAAAATTTTAGAGACATTTCAATGAGATTACATTGAGAAAACCTTAATCGTCTTAAATATATCTGAAGTTCGACTTTTTGTAAAGTTAAGGGGATTAAAATAGATAATAAACAAAAAATTACCTGTTTATTTAATCGAAATTTTATAAACGAAAACCAATGTAAGAAAAACTTAAAAGTAGTCAAATTCTGTACTAACAACACAAAAAAATCATTGTTTTTCCTTGGGTGCACAAAATTTAAAACTCAGTATGACCACCATTTCTCTCCATACATACTGTTGTTCTCGAGCGCAACTCTCGATTAACATTTCGGAGCATTTTACGATTTATTTGCAATACACAATTTATAATGACATTCTCTAAATTTTGTATATTCCTAAAGGGTCGATGTTTGTACACAGGGTTCTTTAGGTATCCCCACATAAAAAAATCTAACGGAGTCAGATCTACAATTCTACAATTGACAGGACAAAATCGAAAAAATAGGTGTTCGCCGGACGCTCGCTGTTGCAATGGTTTGAATCTAATGAAATGACTGTATCAAGATTTTATTAAGATTTTTCGCACATAAATTTAACAACCAGGTCTATTTAGTTGTACTTAAAACTACCAAAGCAGGCTCTGAAATTAAAACAACCAAATAATCTAGTAGGTTAAAAACAACAGAAAAATGTCAAACAAATTATAATTTGTTTGATTTCAACCTATGTCATTGGTTTATGTCTCGCATCTTACTAAGTTTGATATTTTACATAAGTTTATTAATATTTTATTCCTTAAAATGGCACCCACCCTACTTCTTCAGGAAAAGATAGAAATTATTTTAATTTCTGGAGATAATTACAAAAGCCATAGAGAAACTTTTAATGAGAGGCACCCCGATAAATCCCTCCATTATTCCACAGTATCTCGTCTAGTCAATAAATTTAAAGAAACGGGATCGGTAGAAAATCAGTATAAAGTTTCCCATGAAAAACCGGTAACAGGTGACGAAGGTTCTCTGGATGTGTGTTTGTCGATCACAGAAACACCCCAATTGGCAGTTAGTCAAATATCGGAGATCACTAACATTCACGAAAGATCTGTGCGGAGGATATTAAAAAGAAACAAATTTCATCCGTACAAACCTAAATTTGTACAAGTATTAAAAGATAGGGATTATGACGCCCGCTTCGATTTTTGTGCCTGGTTCCAGGGTATGATTGAGGAAGATTTTAATTTCCCAAAGAACGTTCTTTTCTCGGATGAAGCTACATTTACCTCTAACGGAACCGTCAGTTCACAAAACTGTAGATGGTGGGCCACCGAAAACCCAGACTTTGTAATTCAGAGTAAAGACCAATATAGTTTTAAGGTTAATGTGTGGTGCGGAATTTTCAACCTCAGAATAGTGGGACCTTTTTTCTTTAGAGACAATTTAAATTCAGAACGATATTTAGAATTTCTACAAACTGAGATATCTGACTTTTTAGACAATTTTTCATTAGCCGAAAGAAGAAATTTATACTTTCAACAAGACGGAGCTAGCATTCATTCCACAAATGAGGTGAAGAGATGGCTGGATCAAGAATTTGGAAACCAGTGGATAGGACGGTTTTCTGAAAATCCGTGGCCTGCGAGATCACCAGATCTGACTCCGTTAGATTTCTTTACGTGGGGATACCTAAAGAACTCTGTGTACAAACATCGACCCTTTAGGAATATACAAAATTTAGAGAATGTCATTAGAAATTGTGTATTGCAAATAAATCGTAAAATGCTCCGAAATGTTAATCGAGAGTTGCGCTCGAGAACAATAGTATGTATGGAGAGAAATGGTGGTCATACTGAGTTTTAAATTTTGTGCACCCAAGGAAAAACAATGATTTTTTATGTTGTTAGTACAGAATTTGACTACTTTTAAGTTTTTCTTACATTGGTTTTCGTTTATGAAATTTCGATTAAATAAACAGGTAATTTTTTGTTTATTATCTATTTTACTCCCCTTAACTTTACAAAAAGTCGAACTTCAGATATATTTAAGACGATTAAGGTTTTCTCAATGTAATCTCATTGAAATGTCTCTAAAATTTTGACACTGCTGCTAGATACAAATCATTGCAACAGCTAGCGTCCGGCGAAACCCTGTTTTTTTTTAATTTTGTCCTGTCAATTGTAGAAAAAACTACTACGTTCGTTTATTTTCATCCAGATACATGGGCTTTACATTAGCCAAGCTATCTAAACGAAAAAAACTGGAAATTTGTAAATCGATAAAAAAATATTTAAAAAAAATTGAGTTTTCCAATTTTTTTAAATAAAATCTTAAAATTTTGCACAAGGACCTAGAATTTAATTCTAAGCAATTTTTTCAAATAACTTTTTTTGATATCTCGTCAACTAACCTCACTTTTTGTAAATTAACAATTTTTTTTTTAATTTGACGCTATACCAGTGGCCACGTGACGTATGTCAAAATCGATTTTTAGGTTATCGGACATGCAGAACCGATCCCCCGGAAAAGTTTTTCCAATACTCACCTAATAAAAATTTTTCCCATATGTTGCGAACTTTTTGCCGGTCACTGTATATATATATATATATATATATATATATATATATATATATATATATATATATATATATATATATATATATATATATATATATATATACAGTGTGACAGTAAAGTCCGCATCATATGTGATTTTTTTCATTAACAGCTTTATTCGAAATTTGACTTTGGCATCAATTTCTGCTTCGATCTTCGACTTATAATTAAGCCAAACAAATACACAGTGTCATCAGTAACGTCTGCATTAAGTGGAAAATAAATTTTCGTTTAACTTTACGTAAAGTTTATCTACTTCCAATGATTCAATTTAAAACCCCTTTATTAAAATTTGTTATGAAGCTATTTTATAAAACAAGTAAAAATAGTCTTTTATTATTGAAGTGCAGTTTCGAAAAAATTAATTAGTATTGTAAATTTATTTTCCAATTAATGCAGACGTTGCTGATGACACTGTGTGCTTGTTTGTCTTAATAGGGAATATGCATGTAATCCAAAAAATCCTGAAATATTTTTTTTTGTATTCTCTACATAAATTAAATGTTTATGGCAGTTGCTGTTTTCCATTTATTTTGGGTTTTATTAACAAAAAACAAGGTTTTATTTTGCAAATTTTCCTGCAAAATCCAACATCTCGTAAAACGCACTTCTTTTGTTTGTGACGTCACTTTTTTTATGACGTAAACGTTTTATAATGCCTAGTGTAATGTAAATTTCAGTGTAAATCCATTTTCTTGAGTTTTTCCCAAAGACTAGAATATTTAGTCGATAGAAAACCTTTTATTTTATTAAACAGACTGGTTATAAATGACCAAAACGGCATTTGTGCAAAGAAAATCGGAAAATTGGCTGGAAGTTAGTGCTGGTGGATTTGCCTTTACAATTTAGTTAAAAACACTTAATGTTTATTATACTATAAAAATAAATGTACAGCAACATATGATTACTTGAATTTAGCGATACTAACCTTTACAGATACCTCTTCATGTAAAATTTTTGAATAATTTTGCAGTAGGTACTTTCTTCGACATCGGTTTTTTGGGCACATGAAAAAGGAGGTTTACAGGGTACTTGCCTACCTACTTTTGCACTTTGGCACAATACAATATTTATAGTTTATATTTTTAATAGATTTTAACGTTTAATAAAAAGAATTATACACAAATAGCACTGTAATAAAAACACAACCGCTAGCATAATATGGCATAATAAATAACAAAATCATCTGGGAAAATAAAGCCGATCTCCACATGCATTTCTTCTTCTGTGATTGGTTGATGTCTTACTAGGCGAAGAAAGAAAGGAGACGCATCAGCAGCTGCTTGGCATAGAGAAAGAAAGCTGACGTGTTGCGGAGTGAAAAAAAAACAAGGATCTAGGGAACTCGTGGGCTTCTTGATGCAAAGGCTTCACCCACCCGTAAAGTAATAGCTATGTAACCAACAAAACACTTCTGTGTTTATGTGGTTGTATAACCGCGTTGGAATTGTTAAGCAAGAATGAAATTATTTTCTACGACTGCCTTAAAATCCGTTCAATTCTAAAAAGCTTAATGCAAATAAAATAAATGGATATGGCTTAATGTATATTTTAATGTCAAATAAATAACGCGTGTGAAAAGTGCTATTTTCAACACTAGTTGCACAATATAGTATTACAATTTGTAGCCAATATTTTAAACTGTTTTCAAATTATTGTAGCCTGGAAGGCAATATTTGAATCAATAATTATTTACATAAAGAAAGGGGCATAATTTCATTAGGGAGCAAATCAAACCACAACAAAGAAAGTGAAAATTACTATTCATTATTTTAATTTTATTATATTTATTTATTAAATACCGTTCTCGGACAGGTTTGCTCAGTTTTAGGTTTCATCAGTATCTTTTTTAATTTTTTATCTATCATTGTTGAGTTTTTACTGCGACTGTACGATTGATTCCTGTTGCTATAAAATTTTATCAACACAAAGTATTGTATTGTGCCAATGTGCACAAATTCCAGCGCAACGAGCCCGAACAAACTTTTTTTAGCGTGCCCAAAAAATCCGAAGCCAGAAGAAGGTGGTGTAAAGTTATTAAGCGAGACCAAAAGAAAAATGTGGTTAAGAAAAATGTGGTTAAATTTAGTTTGACTTCCTACTTAATTTGGTCTTGAAAAACAAAGACTAAATTAAGTTTGATATTAAGTAGATATAAAACAGGTATAAAATCAAGTTAACTTGTGATTCAAATACTAAATACATATTATATTGTCACAACGGGGGTTGTTGCGATTGAGACTAAGTAATAGTTTCTGGGATGTTATGGAGGGAATAAAGTTAAAACAGGTTATAAAAATAGGATTTATTAATTAACTTACAATAAAATAAGGTTTGGCTTCGAATAAATAAATAAAATATCGCCCCTGTAGAGCAACAAGGGGCCAAGCGACAAATATGTAATTTCTCGGATATCTCCTATAGCAATATCCTAGAACCCTAACTAACGTTGTGTAAAAAGGTGACAAGCGCCACGTAGAGGATTAAGTAAGGAGACAGCCGAGCCCTGGGCCCAAGGGCATTTTCGAGATACCATGAGATACCACGTGTTAGGTTTCCTAACGTGATGTTGGTAGTATAATGTAACTGCCTTTTCTTTGCTTGCGTGCGATGTGGTGACGTTGAGTAAAAGCTTCTCTTTCCTCAGGTTTAGGTATAATGGATATATTCTGGCTCCTTTTTGGTATAGGGAGTTGTGCTTGTTATTTGGCTCATCCCCAATCCGGTCCGTCAAGGGAGGGCACCAGGCGCGGCCCGTGAAATTTTAGATGTGTCGTATCTCAGTTCCTACGCATGGGACCCACACCAAATTATAGGATGTTACTATTGGGTACTCTAGAAATAATTTGTAAAAAAATATTTTATTTTAAAATTTTTGAAAAAAAGTTAATTTTTGGGCCGCTTCACCTAAGATCTGAGAAAGTTCTGAAGAAAATTTTACTTCCAAGTTTTTCCATAAGATTTATCAGATTTTATCGAAAAAATTCAAATTTTATCGAATTACCTCTAATATCTTGAAATTAATTAGTTTTTAAAAATTTTACCCTAAAATATTTTGTCTAAGAAATAATTTAAAATGTCATTTCTTTAAGGAAAATTAGAATATTTTCACGAAATTTGGAATTTCTCGACAAAATTTTATGAAAAAATATGCTGAGTAAAATTTTCTTAAGAGCTTTCTCAGATCTCAAGTGAAGCGGCCCAAAAAATTACCTTTTTTTCGCAAATTTCAAAATTAAATATTTTTTCACGAACATGATTGTAGAGTACCCAATAGTAACATTTTAGAATTTGCAGTGGGTCCCATGCGTTGGAACTGAGATACGACAATTTCAAATTCTAGAAACCGCCACTGCTTTGAGGAGCCCGCAACTCAAAATATACTTATTAGCCAATTATTATAAAACTTTACTGTTCCGAGGCCCGTCCCGGCTCTCGATTATCAGCCAGGGGGCCTCGGGCCAGAAAAACTTTACCACCGGGGCCCGTGCCAGCTCTCGACGGCCCTGTCCCCAATCTCCACTGCCATTGTGCGATTGTGTCCAGATACATGGAACATACAGTACTCAACAATACTTATGCATATATGAAGTCCTAATTTTACATGCTTTAGGTACTAATAAAATTAAAATTAGAAAATACATTTTTCTTTACACGTATCTAATAATAAAAATCACTAATATTTAAACTAGTCTATGAACTAAGTTTAATTTGCATAAATTACAATTTCTTGTATTCAAAAAATACAAGCATGTTTAAAATAATGATTTACATAATATACTACCACATACTTACTACTATATACAAATACTCGTATAAGAGAAAAATCATCCCTGTTTAGTTACCCTTAAAAACTATTTAAAAATGTCTTATTTGTCAGTAAAGTTTAACCTGCGAATGACTTTTTGCAATAGGGCTATAGGATTATGTTGCTAATTACTTATTCTCTAGCTGCCCTTTACATAACACTTGTTTTGTTGTTGCATATTGTTTCCTAAAATATGTATAACTTTAAGAAAAATGATGAAGTGGCAACTTTGTTATCCATGCAAAAAATGAGTCGTTCTATACTAAGAAGTATTGTATGTATGTATTATATACTCTAAAATAATAATAACATTAATAATAATAATAATAATAATAATAATAATAATAATAATAATAATAATAATAATAATAATAATAAATACTCGTAACTTAAGAATTTACTTGAGAACAACTTTATTGTTTCGAATAAAAAAATTCTTCTTATATGTATGTATACTGAATTGTAATTTTCTTATTTTCTTACGTATGTTTATTTATTAGTTTGGCAATTAGCGTATGCCTACGAAAAATGTTTTTTCTTCATACAAAACTAGATAATTGCAGGATATGTTTGAACAACTACTCTGATTTGGCACACATGACACCTTTTTATTCATTTAATTTCTGATAATTCCTTTGAATAGGTGGGTCTTCCTTCGCTCCTTCTGTCCAACCATAGAAGAATGCAATAGCATGTTTACATCCTCCTGTAATGAAGTGATTAAATAAATTGAAAAAATCATAGGATATAGACCTAAATTATGTTATGTACGGTTTCTTAGTATAGTAATCCTCTTGTAACTTATTATATACACGAAAAAATATTAAGAATTGTTCCTACTATACTGTATGTATGCAATAATTTATTTACCTAAATGGGCAGTCTTCACACTGAACAGAGATAATCTCCTTAGCCTCATCACACATAGCTGTAACAGAATAAGCTGTATGCCTTACATTGCGCTCAGGTGTTATTCTTGCCTTAACCACACATATGTCTCCATCCCTCTTTACCTGCACATATCCAATGGCATTATCACCATAGGATTCTCGCTCAGACCTGAAAAGATATTCAAAAATAATTTTAATCCTAACATAGAAAATACTTTTCCCATTTAAACTAGAGAGAATATCCCTATAATATACTAATTAGTAAAAAATAAGGCAGTTGATTGAAGTTAAATGTCATAATGTGATAAATCAAAAATTTTACATAAATTTCATTTAAATGTCAGTATCGCCAAATTATATATAAGCCCATAAGACTTTACGTATCTTTGCTATTAGTAAAGATAGACACCACATTTTCGGTATATCTTATTGGTTAATAAATCTACTTTTTCAGGTAATTTAATTTTTTCAACCCCCTTAAGGGGTGACGCTAGGGAGTTGAGGTCAAAAATTTATTTTAAAGGTCTTCAAAAAAGAAACATTTTGTCGCAAACCCGAGGTACGTATCTTAATTCGTTTTTGAAAGGCAAACCTTTAAAATTTAAAAATGTTTAAAAAAAATTAAAAACTTAAATACCTTTATTTCCCTTATTACTTGTATAAAATTACCACCATGAACTTCGTGGCAGTAATAAACTCGATTTTGGAACTCACTTCTCAAATTTTCGAGAATGGCAGGTGTTACTTCTTGGCAGTGTTAAAGATCGACTTTATCACTGCAAAGAAGTTCATGGCGGTCATTTTAAACACCTTTTAAAGTAATAAGAGAAATAAAGGTCCTTAAGTTTTTATTTTTTTTTAAGATTTCTAATATTTATAGGCCTGCCATTTAAAAACGAACTAAGATACGGACCTCGGGTTTGCGGTGAAATGTTTCTTTTTTTGAAGACCTTTAAAACCAGGTACCACACGGTATAAGGCTTCATTAAAAAATTCTGACCTCAACTCCGTAGCGTCACCCCTCAAGGGGGTTGAAAAAGTTAAATGACATAAAAAAAGTACATTTTTTAACAATAAGACTTTTCGGACACCCTGCATACATATTTTTCTTTTGCATTAGTAAAGAGGGAAGTATCGAATCCGATACAATACGATCGTAAAATAGAACCCAAAGGCATTGTTGCATGATTGTGGCACTTGACACCTTCTGCATTGCCACTTGCAGTTCTATTTACGCCAAAATACAGCTATTTTTTTAATCGGTACTGGCCACTTAAAAGCGCGACTGTCCCGCCAAAATCGGGACGGATGGTCACTTTAGGTTAGTATGAAAGAAAATTGCTTACATTGTCATAAAAATTAACATTACAACGGTAAAATAACACTTTTAAAAAATATTTTCTTATACGTTTCCTGATATTTCCATGATATTTCCTTAAGATAGGAATAAATATCTCAAATAAGTTTATTACCAGATATGAAACAAAGTAAGATTTTTATTTCTGTAAAAAAAATTTAGGATCTAATTTGAAATGTTAGGGGTGGGGGTGGATTTTTGAGGGTTGATATAATGAAAAATGGTTTCAAGGATATTTTCAGTTCATTAAGTAACACATTTTAAAAAGTAAAAAAGTCTGAATTTAGTCGGGCTTCGGGCCTTCTGGTACCTACAAAACGCCTAGCACTATACACACACCAGTAAGGCTTTAAAGGCTGCACTGTAATTCTCTGATTTATTTTCGCAGATAAAACTGGCCATAAAAGGCGCATTTACGCGGTTTAGCGCCAGTTACGGTGGTATATACTTATTCTCATATGTTCAGTGTACTACTCAAAAGGTGGATTTATAAACTCAGTTGAGGTTCAGTTGAGGTTGAGGTTCGCAGTTCGTGCAGTTGAAGTTCGCAGTTGAGCTTTTTGGGCCATTTATAAACTCAGTTCGCCGCTTTCATTTCATTGGTCCGGGGTAAAGTGACATTAATGACAACTGACATAATAAACAGATTTAATAAAAATAAATAGCACACAATCCACAATCGCGATATTTGGAAAAAAATATGGAAAGACAGACAATCCAAACGGCCAAACAATTGTTTTGCAAAGAAAATAAAAGGGTTTGTTGTTTTGTTTACAAAATGATCGGCAGAAGTCGGGTGGCTTCGCCATTACGAATATTAATTCTGCGTTTTGATTGGTGGGAGCCCAACTGCACCAACTGCGAACATAAAATTTGGTTATCTCGAACTTTATGCCAGCGTAATGGAAACTTCTGAACTGAGCTGAACTTAGTTTATAAACGCGTTTGCGTTTATTTATCTTGAACCTCAACTTCAACTGAACCTCAACTGATTTTATAAATCCACAGAAAATCTCGAGCATGGGCAAGTGTCATATATATTTGGCAACATCGGCGCTACTTGATATGGACTATGTGCTAGTTGTTATGGTTGCGTGTTTATTTTTATTTAATTTAATGTTTTCTTTGTTTTTTTATGGCCAGATTCTCCAAAGCTAGTCCGGTCTAATTTGAAACCCAAAAGTTTCAAACTGACAAGTGTGACAACAAGACAATTAAGTTTTTACTATGAATTTTTTTCTGAGTTTTTCGCAACTATATAAAGAAAAGGGCAATTTTAGTACGTTCCTCCGACAATAATAGAACTAAATTCAATCTAGCAATCCGTTCCAAGATAAAAATCATTTGGAAACCTAGCAAATCGCTGAAATATCAGAATAATTTTTGTACGTTTTTAATGACAACTTATTAACAACTAGATTTCGCCCGCGACTTCGTCCACGGTGTAACAATTTTGCTCCATTACAAACTTGGAACCCCCATTTCACCCCCTTAGGGGATAATTTATTAAAAACTGTAAAACACGTGTTTAAACATTTATTGTTTAGAGTACTTCTGTGAAGTTTCGAGTTAATAGGACGATATACTGTTTCTCTATATAAAGTCTGAACCCCTGTTTCATCCCCTTAGGGGTTGAATTTTAGAAACCCCTTCCTTAGTAGGTTAATGTTTTTTTAATATAAATTTGCTTGTGTTCCATAATAATAGTGTGTTATATGACTTGTATACTTTTGTGTTTCAGTAAAAATATCGGAATTTAAAAAAAATCAACAGAAAAACATAACCATTTTTTTTTTGTAAAACCATGAGACCGTCGAAAATTGGTTTTGGAAATGGAAATAAAAATTTTATGTCTTTATTTTGACTAAAATGCGTACAGTGGCTGTTTTTGTGTAGGATCAATTGTGAAGTGAACACCCTAAAAATCTACGCAAAAAGATGGTTTTCTATACCTTATAACTATACTATTACACATCAACCATAATTTGTTTTAATTTTTTTATTATAATTTCAAATTTTACATTTACTTTTACTAGTGTATAAAAGATTTTTGTATTTCTATAACAGTGAAGCTCTTTTCTTTCGCCGTCGAACATTAACATTAATACGAGCTCTGGCGAGTTCAACATCAGAATTGAACGCCGAGAGTATCGGCAAAGACTGTGTGTTGGAGAAAGAGGAGTCCAGCGCATGAGACAAAACATCGTTGTATCAAAATGATGCAAATTTTAGCGTTCTGGCGTACACTCAGTGCTGCCAGAGCTACCGTTTTTATGGCAGATCTACCGTTTTGACAGTATCTACCGTTCTACCGCAGACACACGTAACCTACCGTAAAGTTGAAAACAGAGACAGGTTAGAATTTATTACCTTATAAAAAAGTAAAGTAAAAAAAACATTAATCACTTAGAAATCGATCGAACTATGAATAACGATTCGGTGCTCCATCTCTAACAGACATCACTAACTTCGGATTTCGGTTATTCCCAGCTCCTAGTTTATATAGTATAGCCCTGCGACTACGCGTTTTGTGAATTTTGTGACTGCTTCTACGTTTTGACTTTTGGTTCGTTTAGATTTGTTAGTAATTTTAATTTACCTAGTTTAGTTTACAATATGTTAAATTTGATAATCTGTATTATTTTTTTCCTTTAACCAAATAGCGAAACTCCTGAAACAATACATGGTACAATTAGTGCACCTTAAGTGTATTTGCATCCTTTTTTAACGTAATGGATGAGAAAAGAAAAATACAGATACAAGATACACCTGTGGCGAAGTAATTATTGTACCAACTGAAAACGCTGTTAGGGATCTTTTTAGGAACGTACCGATCAGATGACGCTACCGTTGTCAATCCTAAATATACCATTGTCAATCCTAAATCTACCGGTTACTATCGTTTTCTATACCTCGAATCTACCGCCTTTGTCATTTCAGATATGATTCACGTGCACAATGCACGTGATCATATCAGTAGTCAGCGGATAGAACAGGCGATTTTAAATCCGTGACCTAGTCATGACTACGTCACCTTACTTGGCAACGTTGCTCCATATACTCAATGTTTAACCTAAAAAATCAAAGTATTAAGATTAAATGAGACAGTGTTGCCCAGTGGTCTGACTAGGTCGTGACTTGGTCACTGATTTTAAAATGGCTAATGGTGATATACGCGGGAGCCCAGACGGCTAGTAGTGGTAGTAGGTTATTTTCGAGGTTATTTTTATTAAAATGCAGTACCAGATTTTAAATTTTAATCGCGTAATTGAAGTTTTTGCAAAAATGAAGAACAGGAGAATGGACTTTTTACATAGACAAGCTTAGATTGGTATGCATTTTTTTCACTATTTCTCTTTGTTTTTTGCTTGTATAACTACCGAGCTGAACACCCAGTTTAATACCTCACGAGTCGCCACTGAATGCGTAATCACGTTAATTTACAATTTAAATATTTTCTAAATTAAGTATTGTGTCTCTCTTTATTTGTTCAGATAAAATTATTGTAAAAACTACTTTGGGTAAAAAAATATGTTCTTCCAATTTATGCAGTCAAACAAAACAAAATTCTCGAACATATAAAATAAATTCTCCAAAATTTTCGATAAATTCTCATTTTGCTCTGAGAATATTTCCCAAAAATAAATTCTCGAGAATGTTCCATCTCTACAACTCTTTATCTTTTTAGATAAAATTATTGTAAAAACTACCTTTGGTAAAAAAAAATATGTTATTTCAGTTTATGCTGTCAAAACATAAAATTCTCCCACATATAAAATAAATTCTCCAAAATTTTCGATAAGTTCCCATTGTTCTCGGAGAATATTTCCCAAAAATAAATTCTCGAGAATGTTTCATCTCATACCTGATATTATTTGACATCGGTAAACATTACTTTTGGATCTGACGATTAGTTACTTTTGTCACATGAGCAAATCCTTTATTTTTCTGTGTCTGACACCACTAAGAAACACAAAAAAAAATAAAGAGTTTGTGTAAAAGTGTAATAATTACAAAGGAATGAGATTATGCACAGGGTTGCCAGAAGATTCAAAACTGATATCGTGAGATTAATAATAATAATAATAATGAAATGAAAAATAATAAAATGACTTTCTAATTTTGAAAATACCGAGGAAAATACCAAGAAATTTCACACAGAGGTTATGGTTAAATTACTGTAAGCTAAACAGACGAATATTTTTTTTGGTTGTAATATTTGGATGTTTTATTAGCTTCAGTTTTCTTTTGAGACAGAAAATTAATATAACATAGCCAAATGTATTGTTTTCATTTTGAGCTTAATATCCTAGATACCAAAAATTATTTGTACAAAAATTGTTTAATGCTACTTACCCGTCACCAGTTTTTTTTCTTCAGATAGGTACCTATTAGGTTCATAACTAGGTACCACATACATAAAGTTTACATCCTCATACTAAACATGGACTAAATTTTAAGTATTTTATTTTAGGTGACTCTAAAAAAAAACGAATTTATATTAGAAACTGTACTTAATATAAAATTTCCCAAAAATACTTATGTCATTCAAAAAAATTGGCTATAGAAATATTGGATATATTATGTATTTTAGCATTAGCTGTCTTGGGTCAAAATATGTAGGACAATTTATATTCCTACTCTACTGAAGTATTTAGATGAACTTTGTTTTCTAAAAGTTAACCAAGGAAAGGTGAGTCACTTGGCTGAGAAATTTTAAAATACCTATAAAACTATTTTGACAGCTAATGACTTTTTGAGAATCATTTAAGCCAACCTTACATAACTGTACATTTAAGATTCTAGTATTTTTGGGCTTAGAAACATTTATTTAGCCAAATAACTGCATCTATCTATGACCCAAAATTATCTCTACAACTACTTGAATATTATAGGATTTATATGTAGGTACCTACCTACCCAATATTTTATATTTACCTCTTCAGTCTTCCTATTTCTTTTACTAAGCATAACAGAATTGCAATCTGATAATGAAGCACCGGTTACTTCTTTAAGTAATCTCCATCCAAATAGATCCACAACACTTTTTTCAAACTTTCATTTTGTCTTTTAAGAACATAACCTTTATGACGGTTCGGAATATTTTTGAAGATTTCTTACAATCACAATTATTTTCAGAAAACTATACATAATTTTTGTTGTTTAATACACAAGGATTATTGCAACGCAGAGTACTATTTAGGTACGTACTTAAATGAACAAAGTATTTTAACTGATATACATCTTTGAAGTACGGCGACCATAACCGACCATAACTCTGTACTGTAGCTGTCAGTCAGCTGTCACAGGTAGCTGTATCGGATAATATTTGCTTTACGTCTACCCATTTTCTTGTCTTAGTTCGAGAGTCGGTAATCATCTTGTGTTTCCTCTCCCAGAAAAAATGTACTATAATTATTGTAAAAAAATCACCTTTTTGACTTTAGGTCTTGTCGACTGACATTTTTCTATTCCTAAGCATCTAACATTACAATATTAACAATCAGTTTGGTAAATCAATTGATATAGGTACAATCATACGAGAAAATACTGACTTGCTTTCGGACTATCACAGAAATTCTTGATTTTCTCGACGTTTGTAGGTAGGCACCCCTCGGTTCAGTTTTACGTTAACATGTAGATTGCCACTTATCCTCGTGACGTAACTTTTTTGAGCCGGCAAATGGCTCCTTTTGAAATTGTAATAAATTATACCGAAAAGTAAAAATTTTTTTTAGCTAAATTAACGCAGTAATTTTCCTCAAAATAGCAGTTTTGGGGTTGTAATGGCTTCCTTAAACGATTTATGCAATAAAAAAAAAATGTGCATATTCCTTATTATAATGTGTATTACTTTTAGACATAAACTACTTTTTCAAAAATAGTTATTTTATGAAGTTACCTTATACGGGGTCAAAAACAAATAAACTTTGCATCACTTGTGACCAAATTTTAATAGCCCCATTTGGATTTTGTAGAAAAACACACATTTAATATGGCTCTACTTTAAAGAAAATGTGTCTGGAATAAAGCATTGTCAAAACTAAGAAGTTTTATGTAGGTTGCGTTGAGTCTTATTTGGCAACAGTGGTGCAATTTACAAAAAATGGGCAAAAAATCAAAATTATCTTTATGCAGCTGAAATTTTGCATATGAGCTAAAAATTGCATTTAGAAGAACTGTTTCTAATAACTGTTTTCGATATTTTGAGAAATAACCCCACTTTTGAATTTTTTTTGGAAAAAATTAAATTTTGGCAGATAATACGAATCACGTGACTACTATTTCTTTGGTTAATTTTCATTTCGATCGAAACAGAAATTGCTGCCAAAGTCAAATTTGGAATAAAGCTATTAATAAAAAAAATTCCATATGATGCGGACTTTACTGGTCACACTGTATGTACAAGTTTACACAATCTAAATATAATTAAAATATAAAAAAATAACTTCTGCTAAAGTCAGCTGTAAGAATCACCCTTTATTAAACAAAAATAATAAGTTAACTTTAGAAATTTTGAAGTTGTATATCTCAGTTGCTACTTAATGCCAAGTTCCGGATATTTGATAGTGAATCTACTAGGAATGTTTTGGTGAAGGAAAAAAAAATTGTAATTTGCGAAAAAAAGTTGATTCTTTGCTTCGACCCCCTGGAAAAAAAATGCACACGTTTAGGTATTTAATTTATTATTTTTCTAAACAAATTTTACATCACTTTGTCGAAAATTTTTAAATTGTAAGAAAAAATATGTGTTAGTAGAAAGTTAGTCATCTGAATTTTTTTAAACTTAAAATATAATTTAAAAAAAATCAAATGACTATACCTTTCTACTAACATGTTTTTTTTTTCTCTTAAAATTAAAAAATTTTCGACAAAATCATGTAAAATTTGTTTAGAAAAAATAATAAATAAGAAAACTAAACGTGTTCATCCCGGGGGGGGGGGGGGCTGGGGTGGTATTGCAAAGCAAATATTCAACTTTTTTGCAAATTACAAAATATTTTTTTTTCTTTACCAAAACATTCCTAGTAAACTCACTATCAAAAACCCGGAACTTGGCATGGGCCCCGTAAGTAGCAACAGAGATATACAACTTTAAAATTTCTAAGGGTGCCCATGCATGTTAACACTAACCAGTACCTATGTCAATAATGTACATAATATAAATTGCGTCCAAGAAGCACTAATGTCAACATTTGAGATTATTGCACGAAAACTTATAAAATTATTATTATAACTCAAAACAGTTACATTATATCCCAAATTTGAAACAATCAAAACTTTTGTGGTAGATTTTAATCAATCGAATATTTTTAACAATTTCTTTTTTCCCCTTAATTAACTCGACCTGAAAACTGACTTCTTGCACCAAGCCACAGAAATGTTTTTTAACATATTCACATTTATGATAAACAGTAATACCCTAAAATAAGTCTTTTAGCAGTTAGCACTCAATTTAAACTACTCGTAAAATATAAAAAAAAATAATAGATCATAACGTAGAATAATATACATTCTATTAATTGGACTGTACATAAAATATCTTAATTATTTATTTACTTACTCACAGTACTTAGAGTAAAAACTCAAAATTATAAATTTTCTGTTCTTTATCCCAGTCTTAAGTCTTGAAACTATATTAAAATATGTTGATACCTGAGACATATTCGGTATATTTTATTATCAAGTGTATCTTATAAAAAAAAATTAAAAAACACTATACTTGGTTTCTTGTCAAAAAATTTTGCATATTTATAATGCCACAAGATGTTATTAACACATAATCCATTAAGGGCATAAAATGGTTGTCTATACATGCATGTGGTAACAACATGTTAAATTCCCTGAGTCGGCCAATAACACGTTCAACATGAATTCTTAACGCAGCAATTTGTTTTGCCTGCCTGACCTCTTCTTTTGAACTTGTAACCGTTCTTGAAACAGAAGGGGGCCGTATGAGAACACAGTTCACACTTTGCAACATGTGAGAAATATTCTTGAATCCTCTATCAGCCATAACGCCTACATTGGGGGGTAACTTTTCTAAATAGCCACAATCTTCAACTATGGCAACATCTGATGCTCTTCCTCCATATCCCTCAGATATGAAATTTACTAAACCATCTGGTGTACAGGATATAAGATACTTTAAGGTATTGCAACCTTTATATTGAGACCATGTTAAAGACTGATGTACTGCATTCGTAGGCCTCTCAATTTCTATTTCAAGGCAGTCGATTATGGAAACAACATTGGAATATCTCGCTCTAAATGGTATTGGTAAATGCAGTGCCACTCTTAAAGAGTCTGGCCACAGAATTAAATTTTTTAAACAGTTGGCAAGTAATACAATAGTTTTTCTAAAAACACGACTGACAGTACTTTGTGAGTATCCAAAATGCAAAGCCAGTACACTAAAGGAATCATTTAATTTGACTTTCTTTAAAGTAATTAATATACCTATCTATTGTATGTGCTGGGATTTTTTCACTCAATAACTTTATTAAATAATAACTTTTTTCTGGCAATCCAAGTAACAATTTTGGTTCTTTTTCAATAGCTATCAGCATTCCACCACGCATCGTGTTCTTAAACACTCTATCTGATACCTCTTCTTCAAGCCAACTCTCTTCAGAAGTTGAGCTCCGGGGCTCGTATTCTGTCGTGGTCTCTGATGACTCTGAAGTCATGGATTGTAGAGATATGGTGTCACTGCTTTTTTTCTCCTCATCCCTTGTGATACCCAAAATTCTTTCTATTTTAAATGGAGATGTGGATGCATTCATTGAGGGTTTCTGAAATGGTGATAAGGCAACACTGATGCCCTTGGCTTTGGTATTAATGCCTTTACTGCGATATTCAGGTCTTTTATTAACTTGAATAGCTTTATCGTGACATGAAGGTCCCTCCTCTTTGTGTACAGTATCATCGAATGTATTTGGTTCTGCTTTACACTCTATTACTGTGGTAGTATGTGGTAGTCGGTTGTCAAGTGTTAATACTTCTTGCAATATTTCGAATTTTCTCCTCTTCACAGCACCCTTTCCCTCTGGTTTAGAGTCAGTTTTTTTTTGACATTGAAAAACATGTGGCAAAATACCCTTCTTTAAACGTAAAGTGACTTGTTGTCCTTGTTGTTTACACATTATTTGATATTCCATATAATTTTCAGTATCCTCCTCCAACTGTAAATAAAAAAGTGGAAAGTTTTATTACCTACGTATACATTACTATTAGTATTAATTAATTACAAAATATTATTGAGGTTATGTGGAACAATCATACATATACCTAAGTATAAGTATATGCAATCATATTGTAACTTAACTTTAAAAATTACTTACAATAAAGTGATCTTCACAACAAAATAAAGATGTTTTTTCAGGCAATTGAGCATTATTCTCCTGGTCTCGCGTAATAATTTTCCACCACTTTCTTCTAGCTTCCGCTGGTTTGGGCACGCTAAAAAAATGTTTGTTTGGGGTTGTAGAACTGGTATTTGTGCACATTGGCACAATACACTTCTTTTGGTATGTTAATTGTTTAGCGCGCTCCATTTTGATATAAAATTGTACGAAAAAAGTTATTAATTTTATATATGCTACACCATCGTTGACATGAGGGATTTATTCAATTTTATTAAATAGATTAGCTTTGTTATGCAACACAAAAAACATCCGCATTGTAAAGCCTGTTTACATTACTTGCAATTTATAGCATGGAAGTTATAACGAGGCAATTAATTGCATCACATGACCGTTTACACATGAAGCAAATTTTGTATGCAAGTATTCTGACAAGAAATGTTGCCAACTTTAAAAATATATCTAACTCAGCTGATTAAAAAATAGGTTTTTATTGTACATATTTATCTGCCACATGCTGCTTTGGGACATATCGGCCCAATTTTTTTATAAAGATAAACAATAAAAAATATATTAAATACACTCGAACGCCATTCAAAACAAAATTGATATTTTTTGGGGTTATGTTTACTTTTTATATGGTTGGTGCTTCGAAATATTACTATAAAAGTTACTAAAAATGCATGCTACTTGCAATTAAATTAGAACAAGTCCTAATTTCATGCAATGCAAGTAAAATTGCATAGCTGATCGAAAACCCACCAACGTGCATGCTTGGACGCAATTTTTTCTTGCGGCACCAACATGCATGTAATGTAAACAGGCCTTTAGGATCATACTCTATCCGATTTATTTTTTCTTCCAACACATCAACTATGCAGCTTTCTCTCTCTATGCCAAGCAGCTGCTGATGCGTCTCCTCTCTTTCCTCGCCTAGTAAGACATCAACCAATCACAGAAGAAGAAATGCAAGTGTGGACTGTGTAGATCGGCTTTATTTTCCCAGATGATTTTGTTATTTATTATGCCATATTATGCTAGCGGTTGTGTTTTTATTACAGTGCTATTTGTGTATAATTCTTTTTATTAAACGTTAAAATCTATTAAAAATATAAACTATAAATATTGTATTGTACCAAAGTGCAAAAGTAGGTAGGCAAGTACTCTGTAAACCTCCTTTTTCATGTGCCCAAAAAACCGATGTCGAAGAAAGTACCTACTGCAAAATTATTCAAAAATTTTACATGAAGAGGTATCTGTAAAGGTTAGTATCGCTAAATTCAAGTAACCATATGTTGCTGTACATTTATTTTTATAGTATAATAAACAATAAGTGTTTTTAACTAAATTGTAAAGGCAAATCCACCAGCACTAACTTCCAGCCAATTTTCCGATTTTCTTTGCACAAATGCCGTTTTGGTCATTTATAACCAGTCTGTTTAATAAAATAAAAGGTTTTCTATCGACTAAATATTCTAGTCTTTGGGAAAAACTCAAGAAAATGGATTTACACTGAAATTTACATTACACTAGCCGTGACTAGCCATTATAAAACGTTGACGTAATAAAAAAAGTGACGTCACAAACAAAAGAAGTCCGTTTTACGAGATGTTGGATTTTGCAGGAAAATTTGCAAAATAAAACCTTGTTTTTTGTTAATAAAACCCAAAATAAATGGAAAACAGCAACTGGCATAAACATTTAATTTATGTAGAGAATACAAAAAAAAATATTTCAGGATTTTTTGGATTACATGCATATTCCCTATTATTTGTTCTTGGCTTACAGTAAAATATTCAGCCCGTGGAGAATTTGTCCATCGGATATAAAATTGGGGTGACAGAAGATCAACAAAAAATATTCAACAAAGCGATATATAACGAAAAATACAAAAAGCAGTATTTCCTGAGTAAGTTATTAGTTAAGATCTAAAAGCAAACAATCACCACCCTAATTTTATTGAAATATTATTTTAAAGCATAAACAATTTCAGGCTGAATTAGAAGCAGAGCGGGAAAAAGCTGGAATTGAGAAAAGAACAATACATAATGGATTAAAATAAAAATAATTCAACAGAAAGGCAAATTGTTCCAGCGACTGTTGAATGTTATATTTCTCACAAATTAATTTTTTTGGGTAGTTTTCAGTTACTGACTGGTAATTTTAATTCTGGCCAAACAACTAAAAAACAAACTATACGAACTGGTACACTCAGTCATTTTTATTAGAGTATATCTAGGTGATTATGACTAACAGAAAAAGGTCTATTTTCATGTTTCGCGATCGTAGAGATCTTGACTATGTATTTTAGCAATACATTCAAACAAGGACCTATAAGGGCAAATTGACTACAAATATTATTGCGCAGCAGTATATTTACCCTGTTCCAAGAAAACCTTTTTCATATTTCTTTTATGTGAAACAACTTTAAATGTATATGATTCTTATTTCGATAGGGAACATGTCCCTATTCAACAAAAGTTATGAAACGTCTTAGTTTTCCTAACTATTTAGGGAAATAAAATCGTTCGCAAGTGCGGAGGAAAAGTGATTTTTGCGTCAAATTATTTTAAAGCTTTTGTATTAAAATAGAGAAAAATATTGTATGAAAAATGTTAGCAAATGCAATTCTGTGTAACACAAATCTCGCGATTTGCAGGGTCTAGCTCTGCTCTGTTCTTTTCCCAAAAAGATCTCCTAAAATATTGTTTCTGCATCTGGGGAATAGTATCACCTTCAATGCTTAACATTTTTGATTCTACTTAATCAATAGTCCCATTATTACAAGAAAACTCCCTTCTCTTGCTCACCGACGCCTACAGTTGAACATTTTAACATTGTAGAAATTTAATTCCCGTCTAGATAATTCTGGTCTTTTTCGATATTCATCTTTCCTATGTCACTTTTTATGTAGTCTAAAATAATGCTTAAGCTAATTTCCTTTCCACTAATATTATTCTGACCAACATTTTTTTTTTGTCATGACCATTTATTTATATTTTTTATAAAATTACAAATTGCTACATTGTTTACAAAAAGATAAATTTAATCTTATTCATCACAGTTACTTTCAGCAGATTCTGTATCCTCTAAGTCTAAATTAGGAAAAAAAATGTTTACTTGTTTTCCCGTAAGAGCTGCCTCAACCTAGCTAAAAAATGATTGAAAAAAATTAAATGCCTACGTATAAGATCAGGGTTTGTGCTGACCCGAGAACTTTTCCCTGCAAAATGTTCTTTGTACCAGCGGCTATATTTGTTCCTTGCATCTTGTGCTTCTTTCGAAATTGATGAATAGTGGTCTACTCAAATTAGAAGGTGATTGATTACTACACGTGGAAAGCAGAGAATCATAAACGCATTCTCAGGAAAAGTAATGCTTTCTTTGAAACTTTGAATTGTTGTTTAGAATAGGGCCACAATATTGTTGACTTTTCTCCCATCCTAATTTAATTTGTTGACATAAGCTTCTCAAAAATATATTTAAAATTCTAATAACATCATCAGGGAATGCTATCTGACAGAATTCTTCTAAAACAAATTCGTGCACTGCATCACATCGCTCGGTTTTATTTTGACCGGACCAAAAAGTGCCTGACGGAAATCATTCTAAAAAACAAAGTAAAGTATTAGGGACACAGATGGAGGCAAAAAGTTTTTTGTTCTAATACCAACATACCAATACCAACATAGTAGGGACATCACACACTCTGAGAGAACTACCACAAATGATCGATCTTTCTAAACAATGCGGGGCTATACCTGCTTACCTCAGGTTTAGGCCACAATTATGACCATTGCCTTAAAAAAAGTAATACTATTGTGTTTATGCAAAGACATACAGTGCTTTAATTTGAAATCTAGCCACCTTAAATAACACTTGATTTGAAATAAATTCGACTTTGGTCCTAATCCTATGAGTTATGGTCATAAGATAAAGGGAAGTGACTCCGCTGCCGGCGGCGCGGCGCCGGCAGCAATCACGGATGCCAGCCCGGTAGCCCTACAGTAGCCTTGCTGGGTGCCGGCATCGGCAGCCGGGCTGGGAGCCGGCAACATAAGAAAATTAATATCAAAATAAGATCAGAATCAAAACAACTTAATTAATCAAAAAATAATAATTTATTATAGTGTAAACTTTAACGAAACTTAAATCTTGCTTTGCTACAAAAATATAATAACTGATTGGTAATACTTCCTCAGTTACTGCCATAATATTTTCTCACAGTATCTGGTACGTTTTGCACCATTTCGTTATAAATTTCGGTGTAGCTTTCTTCAGAAAATGCATACGCAAGTTTTTGAAAATATTCCTTGCTCTGATGAACATCTTCCATGGATATGCCCATCTTTTTATTTGATACATCTCTATTAAATATTTGAAAAACATGGAATAAAAATATATCACCAGTTTCGCGTTCGGGAAGCTCTTCAAAAAACTTTTCTTTCTGTTCAATCTTTATCAGGCATGACTACCCCCCCCCCTTTTTTCCCATGCAGGATTTCGGTATTTAAATGTTTCACTAAACAAATTAGGGACTCTTGATCCTCGTTCGTCAACAAGCAAATAGCTACAATCTCACTCAGGCCGCTTCCATTTTCTACCATTATTAAGTAAGTCGCGAACGTTAGATCTACCAGGCAATAGGCACCAACAACAAAAATAATCTCTGGAAAACATTCCATGTACTTTTTAATTGTGCCATGTTGGAAAAATAAACCCTTGAAAAGCCCATTTTAATCAACTAAAATCTCAATATCACTACAATGGTATGAATTTCTTTCAGGGCCTTCAGGGCTTCTTGAGTAGTAAGTTTAACATTTTCTGGCAAACTTAGTCTCTGTTTTGCTATAGAATTGAAATAATTTATTTATTTATTAACAGGAAATCCATTTGTTTGATGAATAAAAAAACGTTTGGTTATTTTTTTCCGCTTTACTGAATGATCTGTCACGTCTCCTACTTTAATAATGCGAAAAATTGTAGCCGTAGAAATATGATTTAATTCATTAATTCTCTTTATAATAATTATATCTGACTGCCCTGTATTTTCTTTTTTAAAAAACCTGTAAATATTTAAAATGGTACGCTGCTTTTGAATTTGTAAATCCTCACAATTAAATTCTGGACTCCTGTCCGTAGTCGATACCGACGACAATTCAAGATTTTCGTGCAAAAAGGTCGCCAAAAAGTCATATTAATAATATAAACTATAAATGTAGATTTAGTTATATAAATCTGGGTGCTAAAACACTTACCCACGGCACTGACTAAATCGCCTAATAAATCATCCGTCCTGACATTGATATCTCAATTACTCGACAAACAAGAAAGAGGTGGGAATTTAGACTATCTAAACGGTCATTTCAGAGAGCGTCCAGCCAATCACAGAAGACGAATATTACGGGGTCAGTTTAAGACAAAAACGTACGCAATATGCTCTTAGCTCGCGAGTTAACTCGGTGTACTTCGATACCGAATGGATTTTTCAAGGTCAGTCAAAAATACCTTTAGACAGAGTATAAATGGAGGTGAGGGGGTGAAACATAAAATTTAATATGTATTGACTCTAAACTTCCCCTTCGATATCAAACCGACGTGTTTTTTGTTTAAACCGAATTTATTTCAAATCAAGTTTTAGTGAGGGTGTCTAATTTTGAAAGGCTATGATTTAAACTGTCAGCAACATATTAGGATTTTGGTTAGCAATAAAATACAATTCATCTGCAAAACAATTATTGGGCAGCAGCTAATGTGACCAAAATGACTCTAAAACAGTCTAAGCTGTAAAATAAATAAAATTGGATTAAAATACGTAAGTATTCAGTTGCTTCATTCTGATCTAAATTTTAATTTATTTTGGCCAGCTCCAAAATCAAGTAGGCCGCTTAAAAATAGTATATCAATACAATTTTATCGCTAACGTGCACACGAGTAGTAGAATATTAAAAAATATAGTTTTTCCACAATTTTATTTTGAAACTCTAATGGTTTAGAAAATGTTAATAATAAAAATACAGAAAAAGATTCCGAGCAATCTTAAATAAAGCTGAACAAACTCAAACAAATCTGAGCAAACATAATAAGGAATATGCACATATTTTTCTATTGCATAAATCGTTTAAGGAAGTCATTACAAATCCAAAAAAAAATGTTTTGAAGAAAATCACTAGGATAATTTAGCTACAAAAATGTTTACTTTTCGGTATAATTTATTAAAATTTAAAAAGTACTCAGTGAAAAATGACGTCAGGAAATCAGCAAAAATAAATGTCAATCTGCATGTTAACGTAAAGCTTAACCGAAAGTCGAACAGGTTTGCTTTTCTCGGAAACAGTCAGAGGGGGAGCAATCGAATTTTTTGGGTTGACAGAGGAATAGTGCAACTAACTTCGGTAAAGAGATTCAGTTTTGCAGGATGTTTCGTTTCGGAGCTATTAAACCTCAAAGTCGAAATTTCCGCGATTTCCGTTGAAATCGGGTACAGGTCGCAAAAGTGAATTAAATCAATGTAAATTTTCGCAGATTGTAGAGGACCTGGAGCTTCAGAACTCTACTGAAACTGGCGAGGATCGGAAAATGGCAAGTAATTAATTATGTCGAAAAATGCCATTTGCAGGCCCTTCTTTGGTACCTAATAACTCGAAAACAAAACGTCGGATCGAAAAACGGAATCATAAGTGGAACTTTAAAATCTGAAGTATTTTTTTGCAATACATTTACCTAAACCTAACATCACTGGAAAATGGAAATATTTGGGAAAAACTGGAAATTTAGATTTTTGACCCAAATATTTCAGGGTTTTTAATTTTTTGTGAGGTCAAAATGGTTCAAATTAAAATCCCATTAATGTCATCGGAAACAATTCATGGAAAACATAATATCCATATTTTTTAGTTTCTTCATTCTCTATAGGAAAGGAGCAATCGCCGATTAAATTTCGATTTTTTTACTTTTTTTGCCATCGACATCGGTACATTTGAATCACTCTGTATTTTTTCCTATCTAATTTTTCTCAATCTTTCAACCCTATCTTATAAAGGGATAATCACACTTTAAAATGAATACCGAATGGGTCATCCAGGAGCGTATTTAAGGGGTAAAAACCGGATTTGCTTGATTTTTTTCGATAAATCCTATTTTTAACCGACATTTTTCCACACTATTTTCCTTATTTAGTTATTCTTTTTGGGTTTATTTTATCCCTTAATTATCTAAGAATACCTCCCATTAATTTAAATCGCTTATTTTTTCGTTAAAGTTATAAATAAATAGTTTTATTTGCATCGGCGACATGCAAAATTTGAAAATTTTTGAATTTTCGAAGATTGCCATGAAAACAAAGAATTGCAGTTTATTAACTCGAAATTATTAAGATATGATAGGTCAAAATTTCGTAGAAGTGCCAGTTTTTGTTGCAAAATTGAAAGGTTCCTGGGCCGATTTCGTCTTGAAATATACATGAATAAGATTTTAGGAACCATCTACTTTAAGTGCAGGGATATTTCATTGGAGGAGTTACGCACTAAATGCCATTTTTATTGATTTTTCGTGGACCCTACAACACTGGAATTCGCTATGTACTCATGATGAGTCATAAGTTCAGTTTTGACGACACAGCCAATGGGACCACGTTTTACAAGTTTGCAGTATAGGATAGACTTATGCAAGATTGCATATATCTCCATTTCACATTGTTGACATCAAGAATAGGGTACTTGCACAATTTTAATTTAATGTTGATTGAGGTCGGTACGGGCCCATATATTCAGCCTATTTTTCTTTTTCTCTAAATCCAATGGTATTACTAGATATTTACAAAATAATAGTGAGCCCACTGGGAATGTTTTGGCAAAGAAAAAAAAACATTTGGTAATTTGCGAAAGAAGTTGAATTTTTGCATTGCTCACCCTGGAAAAAAAAAATGAACGCGTTGAGTTATTTTATTTATTATTTTTTCTAAACAAATTTTACATCATTTTATCGACAATTTTTAAATTTTAAGAGAAAAAATGTGTTAGTGGAAAGTTATAGTCATTTGAATTTTTTTTGAAATTATGTTTTAGGTTTAAAAAAATTCAAATGACTATAACTTTCTACTAACACATTTTTTCTCTTAAAATTTAAAAATTGTCGACAAAATGATGTAAAATTTGTTTAGAAAAAGTAGTAAATAAAATACCTAAACGCGTTCAATTTTTTCCAAGGTAGGCAATGCAAAAATTCAACTTTTTTTCGCAAATTACCAAAGGTTTTTTTTCTTTACCAAAACATTCCCAGTGGGCTCACTATTAAAACCCCTAAATTTGGTACGGTTCCTGTAAGTAGGAACAGAGATACACAACTTTGAAATTTCACTGCACGCCGCTGTGAAATACCAATAATAAAAATAACATGTATCGGTAAGAAATGCCTTGCTATTTCGAATTTCCTTGTAGTATTTTTATTTTAGGATAGCTTTTATTCTAGGATCACGTTTCTTCCACCAATAGAAATGTAAACTACGTACTATTTTTTTATATTCCTATTCCATTAATTTAATAAACCTAAAATACACTTAAACGTCATACATATTTAGAAACATTTAATTTATGTAATTGTACTGTTACTGGAGTTCATATTTGCCGTAATTAAGTTTAATTACCTACACAAATACCATGATTTGGTGTATCTAGCTCTCTCTGCAAGTGCAGTGCGAAAACGCTCTAAGACAAGTCACCAAGAGAAGCCAGAGTCAGTTGCGTTACATAGGGAAAACGTATATTTTTGCATAAAATAGTTTTTTATGTGCAAATACTGTATAATTAATAATTAATTATTTGACAAAATAAAATAAATTGTAGTGCCTAAACATGTGAACCCCTAAACGTCACGGGGTAGCAGGTAAATGATTACTTATTATATCGGAGAAAATTGGTTACGGTTGCGGCGTTTGTAACGATAAAAAATTCTACTTTTAAAGTAAATCGTTTTACTGGCCTTACAACTTTTTAGCCAAGCTTATACATTAAATTCGGATCACTGAACACAAAAATATTAGTAAATTTACAAAAATGCAGTTAATAGTAGATTAAACAATAAAATAGTACATAGATACATAGAAAATACAACAACCTAATATCGCAATAAAATGCAAATTTTTGCATAAATAAATAGAAATGAAAATATAGTTATAAGTACCTAAATGGGAATTTCCAAACGTACCTTTACCCGGCAATAAAACCCTAAATGTACCGCTCTATTATACCCGAGAATAATAAACTGCAGAGAAGCGACAAAACGCGTCGGTTCCTTTGAAGTTGGTGTGGGTAATCCCTGTGACCTTGATCCGCCGCGAGTGGTACTATAACACTGAGACAAATGATAATTGGCCGAATAAAGGAATAAACGTGTGTACACTGCGAGAAGTATTTATTTATTTTTAGGAAAATAACTCCTACCATTAGTTTTTATTTTTCGATTTTACCTACTTCGCGTCTGACGTTTATTTTGATTTTATGGGAGAATCTAAGAAAAAGGAGGCGGTCCTTTTTCTTGGATACAATTTTGAAATTACATTTAGTCACCAACAAATTGCAAAAATTACCAAAAACATTGCCGAGAACATTGCATATGTCAATATAGTCAGTGGCGTATTCAGGGGGTATTGGGGGTTAACTCCCCCCCCCAAGCCTAAAGTTGATATAACCTTTGTATTCAAAAGAGGAAAACAAAAGTTTTTGTCTTTTTCTATCGAAATTGTAATGTATTTAAATAAGTTAACCGAAAGAAAATAAGTACAGGTTTGAAATTGGACCGTTGTGTAAAAGAACAAAATAAATACTATGAAGGAATTTATATGTATAATATAAAAATATTTACAACAATTGTTTCAAATGGTTGCCCCTGAATTATTGTGGAAAAAAGTTAAATAAAAACACATACCTGATAGAATTACATTTTTTTTATATAACATCGCTTGTTTCCTCTTCTACTGGCCTTTTTTATGGTCAGACACTGTGGGGACTGCATTGGGCAATAAACGTTTCCTTGATACACCGTCTTTGAAAACCATGTTTCTTCAAAATGAAGTTCGCACACCTTGAAGTTTGTAACTCAATTTTTGCTTAATATATCCGTTCTGTGACAAGCATCTGCCCAGACTTTAGCACTGTAAAAAATAATCTACTGTATGTGGGAAATGAGTCGACTACTTACTTCAATTAAAAACTAACATAAAACTTTGACTCTAACTTTTTAAAACATTTTAATATATATTACCTTTTGTTAGGTTAGGATCAACAATCATACCTTAGGGTATTAATATTAAGATTAAACGAGAAAGAAACCTACTTTTTGATAAGAACAAAGTGTTTTGCTTAAACTCAAGCCAATTTTACTACGTTTCTCCAAAATTAAACATTTAAATAAAGGCACAATAAAACAAATACTTTACAAACACAAACAACTATTATGGTACGTATGCAAATTTACTCAGCCTACCTGATGTCGGGAAAGAAAATAAAGCTTTTCCTTCTCCCTTTTTCGTAAAACACGCACGAACTACACAGTAACCTTTCGGTACAATTGCGAAATGTAAAAAAGTAAGAATACTAGATCGTAAACACCGTAATACTAGTTTAGAATCGCCAAAAACAAACTACGCATCGACTCTTGGACTAAATAAATCGGCAGCGATTTGACGTTTCTGTTGAAGTAAAAGTGGGTCTTTCACACATGCGCGTACAGATTTGAATGACAGGCTGTCGCTTCTCTGTGTTATTCTCGGATTATACCAGTCTAAAAGATACCTTTGGAAAGGTCAGTTGTGTAATTATTCATAGCAAAATTTCAAAAATGTAATAGTTTAAGCATAATGTGTACGTGTACAAGCTAAATTAAGGTATGTTATTTTTCATTTATATTTAAAATTTACCCAATGTTTAAAGTTCAAAAAAAATTTTGTAGACAATTTCTGAAGATGGTTTAGCAAAAAATAAACCGAAACGTAAAAATATAAAAAAGTTTACTTTTTCAATTAATCATCACATGACCGCAATACAAGGAAATATACAAAATATTTATATCTAATAACGGTCAGGAAAAACCAAACAAAAAAATAGATAGGAATTTTGTTTTTTCCATTAGCAAGTAAATTTAAGTAAACATCTAGACCAAGATTCGGCAACTAATTTCTAGTAGGGTTCGGATACTTTGAAAAATTGTATCGGGGTCCGGGAAGAAAAAAGAAAAACTTTAAATGGACCGCAGGTAATTATGGTTGTTCTTCAAAAAATAACCTAGATCATAAAAAGTCATATTATTTGTTTTAAACTTTTATTTTTACTCATAAAAATAATATAAGATAGGTAAGTATTTGTTCTTACAAATTACTTAAGGTTTTTTGGCGGTCCACTTTTCTACCTTCCCCGGTCCGAATCCGGACCGCGGTCCGCCAGTTGCCGACTCCTGATCTAGACTCATAGTCGTCCCACGTAGTGGGAAAGTTAGTTGTTAGTGTTACATTGCAGGAAAAAGTATTTTGCGGTTATTTGCATACATATGGCAGTTCTATCCCCTACATGACCTCGGGGCATAACAACTATGTTTTGTGCGGAGATCTTTTTACTGACAAATTTTTTTTTATTTTTTTTCTAGTTTTACACAATATCGACACAAGTTAATTTTTATGTTCTGAGAATGTTGTTCTAATATACGAAGGCGTAGAGGGGTCACGTAAATTTTTTCTTAAATTCCGAGTTTAATCTCGGAATTTAATTAAATTCCGACTTTAAACTCGGAATTTTGTTAAATTCCGACTTTAAACTCGGAATTTTATTATATTCCGACTTTAAACTAGGAATTTTATTAAATTCCGACTTTAAATTCAGAATTTAATAAAATTCCGACTTTAAACTCGGAATTTTGTTAAATTCCGACTTTAAACTCGGAGTTTTGTTAAATTCCGAGTTTAAAGTAGGAATTTTGTTTATTGCACTCATGCGCGTAGGTAAGGGGGAGCAGGGGTGTGCACCCCTCTCCAAAAGCCAAATGCCCCCCTCCTGAAAAAAATTGATCTAAAATTATATTTTTCCAAAATACTGTTGTCACGGAAGCTGGCCAAAACACGTCACTTCTGTGGCCTCTTTATTCGGTTTTTTATTGTTTTTTTTTGTAATGGAATTTGAAAAATTATGGGTTTTTTGGTTATTATTAAAGCTTTGCAAACGTAGGTTATTCCAGGGACGGCTCGAACCTAGTTTAGTTGGAAATAAAATTAGGATTCGATTTGAAAATAAAATACAAATATTTATTTACCCACATTGTGTTATTTGAAAATGCGAAATACGAACATAGTTCGGTTGCAGTGATATACCATACAGGGTGTCTGAAAAGTCTTAGCATGGGCAAATATGTTTATTATTAATAAAGATAGATACACCAAATTTTAGTTGCATCTTATTGGCTAATAAATCTACTTTTTTATGTAATTTGACTTTTTCAACCCCCTTGGAGGGTTGCGCTAGAGAGTTGAGGTCAAAAATTTTAAATTCAACCATATGCCGTGTGCTACCTCATTTTGAAAGTCTTTTCGAGAATGGCAGATGTTACTTCTTGGCAGAGTTCCAAAATGGACTTTACTACTGGCAAGAAGTTCATGGTGGTCATTCTAGACAACTTTTAACGTAGCAAAGAGACCCATACTAAGACTGTTTAGACACCTTGTATGTTATATTACTTTAACCGAAGTATTTTCGTATTTCGCGTTTTCAAATTACACAATGTGAGTAAATAAATATTTGTATTTTATTTTCAAATCGGATCCTAATTTTATTTCCAACTAGGTTATAGCCGTCCCTGGACTAACCCACGTTTGAAAAGCTTTAGTTATTACTATCAAAGTTTTTTGTAATCTTAATGCCAAAAGGGCTGATAGTTGAAATCATAGGCCCTTTTAATTTTCATTCTTTTTTACTTTCTTAAACGTAGCATAAGTTAATATATCGATTAGTAAAATTTAAAAAAAGAATATAGTCCCTTTTGTGTGTGTTTTATGACGTCTTATATTTAAAACATAAATAAATAAAATTCTATCAAATACTAAAGGCTGTTATTTTTCTTTTATAATGTTATTCTATTTGTTCTTATTGCTCATAATATTAATATATTTTTGTATTGCAGCGTATATGTAGATATATGTATATAGATATAGAATTTTATTTGTTTATTTTTTAAATAAAAGACGTCACACAATTTTTAAACAATCAGAATAAAAATAAAAAGTGAACAATACACATCAATCTAACAGCTACCTTTAAGTGCAACACCCACTTTATATAGAGGGATTAATATAAAATATATTCAATAAAATATAACCTAACAAAATATCACGTTGCTAAAGACAAAGGGGCCATATTTTTTTAAAATTTATCTTATCGATATATTAACTTATGTTACGTTTAAAGAAGTAAAAAGAATGAAAATTAAAAGGGCCTATGATTTCAACTATCAGCCCATTTGGCATTAAGATTACAAAAAAACGTTGATAATAATAACCAAAAAAACTCATAATTTTTCAAATTCCCTTACAAAACAAAAAAACAATAAAAACCGAATAAAGAGTCCACAGAAGTGACGTGTTTTGGCCAGCTTCCGTGACAACCGTATTTTTTAAAAATATAATTTTAGATCAATTTCTTTTCAGGGGGGGGGGGCATGTGACTTTTGGAGAGGGGTATCCACCCCTGCTCCCCCTTACCTACGCGCATGAGCACAATAAGCAAAATTCCGACTTTAAACTCGGAATTTAACAAAATTCCGAGTTTAAAGTCGGAATTTAACAAAATTCCGAGTTAAAAGTCGGAATTTTATTAAATTCTGAGTTTAAAGTTGCAATTTAATAAAATTCCTGTTTAAAGTCGGAATTTAATAAAATTCCGAGTTTAAAGTCGGAATTTAATCAAATTCCGAGATTAAACTCAGAATCTAAAAAAAAAAATATGGGGCCCCTCTACGCCTTCGTACTGGTGCACTCACCTTGACAGGTGTACATAAATTATCGACATTTGTATGTTGACAGAATATCTGAAAATGTGTCCTCAGTCCTCTCCGAATATTTCTTTGTCGAGGTTATCCTCACTCGGCTAGAACGTTTGCACGTAGATTACATAATTTTTCGAACATACCTATCATTAACTAGGTATAAGTAAAGGTACGCCATTATGGTATTTGAAATGAAACTATACTTAACACAGCACAACCACTGTTCTCTGCAAATTAGGTCACTATACCTGTTGGTAATCTCTTATTTATGTGGGCCCAAAAGGCTGATCCTATACAATTGCTAAGGAAAAAAGAGGTGTGTTTTGCACAGGTACAAGGTTGCCAACAAAATTTGGCATGAGGGTCAATAAATAATAAATGCCTAATTGACATTCCCATACAATTATTGTTTCTTACTTTGACGTTGAGTTTATTGCTTGTAAATTTAATTAGTTTTTGAGATATAAAATAGAGATATCACTTATTTTTGTGTTCAGTTTCAATGTAAAAAGTTAGTGGTGTGCTGAAATTATTTTGTTCCATATTATCTGTGACCATTTACAATAGCCGCAATGAGTACAAGTAAAAAACTTAAGTTGGAGTGGCTGCTTCCATATTCAACTATCTTATTTGAAGGGGAAGAAGGTGTTTGGTGTACAGTGTGTAACTCTGAATTTATTTGTACACAACGAAATCACATCGAGCGACATGTCAAAGGTCCAAAGCATTTAGAGAAGATGCAATCTCATCCGGGGCCACCCGCATCTAGAGAACCTGATGTTATACACGCAGAGTTTTGCATGGATTTGTGTGAGGCCTTTGTTGCAGCTGACATTCTTCTCCATAAAATAAATAATCTATCTGTGAAAAAAATTTGCAAAAATATTGCCACCACAGAGTACCAGACGAATCTACTCTTCGTAAAAGTTATGTGGATAAGGTATACTCAAAATCTGTTGACAAAATACGTCACAATATTCAAGGAAAAAAGAGCGGAAAGCTCATTATGTAGGCAAAAGTAAATTTCTGCCTAAAACCAATAGTGGGATAATAACTCAAGTTGCAGTAGAAAGTATCAGGTCGCTCTTTCCTGCTACGAATATTACTGAAATAGTATATTGTACAACGAGCATGGAATGACACGCATTTCCTACGAGTATGACGTTTGCAGCACGATGCCGCAGGCGAGTGCTGCAAATCGTACGAGTAGGAAATGGTCATTCCATGCGAGTTTTACACTATACTTTTTCTACGAATGTTACTGTTAATAAAATGGGATTAGTAATATTTTTCTTTTTAAGATGTCAAAAAATGTCAATGAAATTTTAAAGATTTTGACGCGGCACCGGTCAACGCCACCTTTGTAAAAATACCCGTGCACAATGGGAACTTTGTAGTTCAATCACCATGGTGATTGAAGCACAATGAAAATGTGTAAAACACAATGCACCATATTCCGAAATTACTATTGAACATACAATAAAGGTTTTTATTAACATTCGTAGAAAAACGTTGTTTTGCTGCTTTCAGATAGTGCGGCATATATGCTAAAAGCCAGGGGCGTGCGGTGAAATTTGGGAGAAGGGAAGCAATTTTCAAAACTGTGGAATAATTATTTTGAATAATTATTTGCAATAATTATTTGGAATAGTTATTTGGAATAATTATTTGGAATAATTATTTGAAATAATTATTTGGAATAATTATTTAGAATAATCAATTGCAATAATTATGTGGAATAATTATTTAGAATAATTTTTGCAACTACACAATTGTACAGTTTGAACACTTTCAACCGCCGAAACATGATTTTCCTGGAAATCATCTGATGCAAATGTATTTAATCAATCCGAGTAACTGCTTATTCGGCAGCAAACCGCCCGCAACCCAATCAAACTCTCCACTTTTGCATTTGACCCCGAAATTTGTTTATCTACGGCAATAAGCAACAGCAACAACTCTTTAGCGCCCAGTGTCACCTACAGGTGCAGCTTATTCAAAAATCGTTTACACGTTTACTAGTGTGAATTTGGTCTAACAAATGACCTTCGTAGGTAGAGGGCGCCCTAAATAAAGCATAAGATGTACATGCTCGAAAATTGCCTTGCTTTTAGTTCTGTATTGGCGGTCTGGGTAAGCACGTGTTACGATTATGTCGCAAAGCGCCGAGTTGGTGAACAAAAATCGTTATAAATATACGAGACCGTAAGTATTCAAATTTGTTATTGCATATGTTAGGTTACTAAAGTCTGGTATATTTATAAGTTGTAAGTATTTGCACAAATTTTTAAAAAAGAGGAAGTTTTAGTTTTAAAGTTGGATCAAGGTTGCTGGTCTTGAAGTGGCACGACAACAGTGTGGTTACTATAGCAAGCAACTGCCATACCGTGACCCCAGTTCAAAAGGTTGATCGGGTTGGTTTTGTTGGAGGAAAAAGGTCAAAGATTCAAGTGGGATGTCCGGCATTGGTTCAAAAATATAACAAGTATATGGGCGGCGTTGACCGATTCGATGAAAATGTTCATTCAATGCGAATAAGTTTTAGAGGACGAAAATGGTGGTTTCCCTTGTTTGCATTCGGAATTGATGCTGCCTGCCAGAACGCATGGCAACTTATGAAAGAAAACAGTGCAGAAAAACTAACTTACTGCCAATTTCGTAGAATTATTGTGCAAGTGTATCTGCATAAGTATGGCAGCCCGCCCCAGAAGAACCAATCATGCGGATCTTCCGTTACACAACGAGTACTTCCCGACATTAGATTTAGTGGCAGCCCGGCACAGCATTCTCAAGAAAGTTGCACCCAAAGACGATGCGGCCTGTGTCATCAGCGAACACGTATTATGTGCCGACACTGCAATGTGGGTTTGCATATTCATTGCTGGTATGAGTTCCACAGCCGCCAAAGCGTTTGATTTTCTATTTCTCCATTTATATCTATAAGCGTACATTTATGTTTTTTTTTGTTATTGTTCAAGTTATTTTTAAGTCCAGTGTCACCTGCAGGTGACACCCATTTTTTTTTTGTAAAATACATTTTTTTTTTAATTTGACATCTTTTGTTTTCTTTTGGTTCAATTTTAGACTGTAATATTACAAATCAGCTTTGTCCCTTAAGTAGTACAGCCATGGGCGCTAAAGGGTTAAGATTTACATACACGCGAGATGGAAGGCGGCGAGATCATGCACGATGCAGTGCGCGATAGCGCGATCATCTCCGATGAGAGGAGAAAGACGGGAGACGTATGAAGCAGAAACTGGCTCACTGGCTGCACTGTTATTCGTACGACAAAGACAGAGTAATGTGTTATTGTCTTTTATCAACTTTTCTGCCGCATATCTAACTTGGTGGGAACACTCCAGGCCCACTATTTTTTGGAGGCTTGCTTGATCTATGTTTATTTAGGATGAGATGAATTTATTATGAAATAAAGAATTAAAGATATTATGACGATTTTATTTGACTTTTGTTCCTCTATATTTTAGGGGAAGCAATGCTTCCCTTGTTTCCATGGACCGCACGCCCCTGCTAAAAGCAGGAAGACAGTTTAAAGAACATTTTCCAAATTTGATTCACTTTACATGTCTAGCTTATGCCTTGCAGAGAATATGCTTTCATCCCTAATCTGTGATATAAGTCACTGATACGTGACTTATATCACAGATTAGGGATGCTGAAAAAATATCGATATATCAAATAAGTGATATTTTTTGTTCGATATATCGATATTTTTAGACGATATTTTTTATACCGATATATCGGAATATCGATATTAAAATCTTACTATCGGATCCGATATTTTTCGCCAGCTTTAGTAGCTAGATGGTGAAAAGCAAGAGGCCATCGCAAGATAAGAAGAAGAAATTTACTGGCAATTCGGACAATTTACAATACGAATTTCTGGCTGGACGTTGCTAGCCGACGAGACGCCATTGTATTTTAGAAGAGAAAATTTACGAATTTCGGTTCGTTTCGACTGTTTGTTGGACGCCATTTTGCAACGCTCCAACGCCGCAAGCCAGTGTTGCCAATCGGCGGACTTTAGTCCGATTTTCGGACTTTTTTGAAGCTATGGACTTTTTTCGGGCCTTGAAGAAATTCAGACTATTTCGGACTTTTTGGATACCAAACGAAAATAAGTAGCATCTAAAAATATTTAGATTTACTTTTGGAACGTAGCTCGGATCGCAACAGTACCATGGAATACTAAACTTCATTTGATCTGTGATTTGATCTCTTTTTACTTCATGACAGCATTAAAAATTAAAAGATAAATGTATAATCTCGATGTCGAAAGTTGAAATGAAGCGTGTCACAGCATCGCGCCACTAGCGAATTTATTGTTCCGACTCACTGTACGATTTACAAGTCCTGTACTATCTAATCGTTATTGAAAACTTAATGATAATTTAGTTAAAAATTTGATACAGTTTTAGTGTATCTAACATGGACAGTTTTTGTGAGAACGAAATATCGATATATCGAAATATCGATATTTTTTACCGATATATCGAATACCCGATATAATATATTTTTAAAATAACGATATAATAAATATCGATATTTTTTTCCGATATCAACATCCCTATCACAGATCCATATAGCTACGCAACAGATACATATTGCAAATTGAGCAATGTGTCTTCAGTCGATCGCCGACCTAGAGGGCAGGCCGTTCGCATATTTTCTATATTTTAATATTCAGACTGCTCCCTGTTGCCAAACAGCAATGAATTTCTTGAGCGGGCCTATAAGTTAGGCAGGTCAGCTTGTCCTTCGAGGAACAAAAGCTCGTCGCCAAGTCGTCGACAAGCGTTCTCCAGCAAATTCAAAAAACCAACTGCTCGCTCGTCGTAATACGGACCGCATCGTGTATAATATTATATTGTCTAATGAAATGATTTATTTACTTTCCACTTTACGTTTAACTGGAATTATTTTCTTTCGTAGTTGCGCAGAAGCTAAAAAAGTTTTATTATATTTTAAACTTCTTTTACATGTTTTCGGTCTCACAGTTTTAGGTATTTTACATATTATCATATCTATAATTTAGTATGGATGTTTCACTTAAAAAAATATCGTCTGAAATAGTGTAATACCTATTGTTTTATAATGTTATAAACTCGTCTCAAAAAAAGACTACTGCACCCATTCCTAAATGTTTGCTGTTCGAAAACAGATTTATCAATTGAATGTTTTTTGGAAGAAAGCCTCTTTCTTTTACATTCATTAGAGGCGAATATCTTTGACTCAATAATGTATTTAAATAAATGATATACAGAGTGGGAAAGCAACAACCAAAAACCGAGTCCTAAATGACGCCATTTAATTAACCATTAAAAGCCTAATAATATTTTAAATTAAATAAGCTCTTAAAAATAGTCAAGTAATGTATAGAAAAAAGCATTTTTGTATTTTAAGAAAAAATAGATATTTTATATATAGAAAATACATTAAGCAAAATCCGAAAATCCTTTCACATTTTTAAATCGCTTTTTAATATCCCAAGTAAATTTACTACCACAGATTCATATAGCTACGCGTAGCCATATGGATCTGTGATACTAGGTACAACATACGTACAGGGTGGTCCACATAAGATGGCCCACTATTTGATCTCAGAATCTGTAAGAGCTACAAAAAAAAGTTAAAGACAAAAGTTTCTGGTCTTGACTTTAGTTTTTTAAGTATTTAGTTTTTAAGTATACAGGGTGTTTAGTTTTTTCTGGCCAAGTACCAACTTTCTTATTTTAAATAGAACACCCTATATATTTTTACATATTCAGATTTTATGATTGATTCTAAGTAAATTTTAGTATAATATGTTTATTGAAATTTTCAGTAGTTTTCGAGATATTTTAATTTTTTAAATTTTTACAGCGATATCAGTTATTGGAAAAATATCATGTATTTATGTTTAATCTTGCTTAATTTCTAAAATAATTTAAGATTAGCTTCCCTATTAGATATTCAGTTCTTTTTTTCTAAACTGAACCAAAAGCAGCATACAGGGTGTTAAATATATTAGTCCAAATTTGTCAATTTTGTCAAACATGTTATAATAAAATTTACTTAGAATCAACCGTAAAATCCGAATATGGTAAAATATATAGGGTGTCCCATTTAAAATAAGAAAGTTGCTACTTGGTCAGAAAAAACTAAACACCCTGTATACGTAAAAACTAAATACCTAAAAAATTAAAGTCAAGACAAGAAACTTTTGTCTTTAACTTTCTTTTGTAGCTCTTACAGATTCTGAGATCAGATTGTGAGTCATCTTATGTGGACCACCCTGTACATACCACCACAGATCCATATAGCGTAGCTGATTGTTCGAAAAAGTACTTTTTTATTATTTTTTTTTAACTTTTGGTCTTCAGTTTTAATACATTCAGGATAGTTGTATTTCCTTAATTTTAATGCAGGTAACATGTAAATTATTAGATATATTGGACAAACAAAACGATTTAAAAATGTTCATATTTTTGACTTACGCTATAGCCCATAATATAAAATTTATCATGATAAAAATAAGTATACTACTTTTTTTTAAATAATGATTTGACTTCCCTCAACATAGTTATTTGTTTAACAAAATAAACTGCGCGTAAAAAGAAGGGGAATTTTTTTACGTATTTTCAGATGTTTATTATTATTTTTTTGACATTTCATTACAATATACGAGTATATTACAAACAAATCAAGTTTTCTCATGAAAAAACCAAAAATGCTGTACCAAGTAAAAATATCATATTAAAATCAAGGACTTTGACTGACTGCCACAAAACAAATTTGATCTAATGTACCTATTCATTCTTGATATCTACCACCTATATAGAACACAGTTAAAAATAAGTTATAACTATAGATAAGCACAAGACTTCTTGTTCTTGCACAATACTTTTTAAATTTATGTAAGCTCTTAATTTATAACTAAAACTTTGCAAACGGGGGTAATTCCAGAGACGGCTCTAACCTAGTTGGAAATAAAATTAGGATTCGATGTGAAAATAAAATACAAATATTTATTTACCCACATTGTGTTATTTGAAAGTGCGAAATACGAAAATACCATACAGGGTGTCTGAAAAGTCTTAGCATGTGCAAATATCTGTACTATTAATAAAGATAGAGACACCAAATTTTAGTTTTATCTTATTGGTTAATAAATCTACTTTTTTATGTAATTTGACTTTTACAATCCCCTTGGGGGGTTACGCTAGGGAGTTGAGGTCAAAAATTTTAAATGCAACCCTATGCCGTGTGGTACCTCATTTTAAAGGTCTTTTCTCAGATGTTACTTCTTGGCGGAGTTCCAAAATGGACTTTATTACTGCCAAAAAGTTCATGGTGACCATTCTAAACAACTTTTAACGTAATAAGTAAGGCAGTCACTGTTGGTCTGTTACCAGAGGCGTCGATGCCGAAAATAAGTACATACGGTATTTGACAGAAATAATTTAATTGATGGGCGTTGCCGTGATTGTATGAAATAAAAAAAAAACGGTTGAGGGCAAGTTCGACTCGCGCATAGAGTGTTCGGTGAGACATACAATATTGTGAATTTCTCACAGGACGCAAAAGTCTCAATAACTATGGTAAGGCTAATGCTTGCACAAATAAGAAGAGGCGGCCATGCCGGAAATAAGTCAGTTCGTAATATAACTGATTAGTAAGGCTGGCACGGTTGGTCACAATGTCACATACCTAGTTAAGAATGTTCAAAAAAGTAAGACGTCATAAAATTGTAAAAATATGTTAAATACGTAGTTGTAGTTTTACTATTGGAGATATATTCTTTAAAGTGGGTAGGCGTGAATGTAGACACCAAAGTACATCCCCTGAAATTTCGTGCGCAGTCTAGCCCTCTTAGTTTGCGCGTGGTACGCCTTTTAGTCCACTGCGCAGATGGCAGATAACGAAAAATAAAGTCGAAATAAACTTGGGAAAAAGGTATAAAGTTAAATACGTACACTGAAAGAAATCTTGATCTAATTTGAAAATTAGAGTATTCTTGGAAAATTAGCCTTACATGAAGCGCTACTATTCTTGTGTCTAGCGAAAATTCTTAGTGCAAGTAAAGGCTAATCTTGATTCTACAAACGTTCTACTCTTGGCATCCAAGACAATAGTAATATTGGTTTAAGGACTGCTACTGTTCAGTCAAGAAGAAGGGTTAGTTTAAGATGAAGAATAGGAGTACAGTTATTTTAATTGGTAATTTACATTGTCTCAAGAATAACTAAAGTTATGGCAAACAGTTTATATACATTGACATAAATATTGCTTACTCTTGAACAAAGAGATGCACTTTTCGAGCAAAAGAAGTTAGTCTTCGTGGAAATACGTAATCCACTGATATCTTAGCGATCCTTTGGCGAAAGCGCTTTTTTCTTTCGCCAACATTTTTAAAATACTCCCCTCTACCCTAATCCACTAGTATTTTAGTGCCCCTTTGACGAAAGCGCAAATATGCCTTTTGGACACTCACCCTTCTAATCCACTGATATCTTAGCGATCCTTTGGCGAAAGCGCTTTTTCCTTTCGCCATCCCTTTTAGAATACTCCCCTCTACCCTAATCCACTAGTATTTTTAGTGCCCCTTTGGCGAAAGCGCAAATATGCCTTTTGGACACTCACTCACCCTTATGCAATATAGGGGAAGGGGGCATTAACACTATATATGACCTCCTTACACCACCTTACACAATTCCCCGAATACACACACACCCCATCAGTGCCTTTCTGACACCTTGACCACACTCAATATACGTCACTGATAAATAGTTCTACTTCTCCGTGTGTGTATTCACTTCAACACCGGAGTTAAGTTAAGAAAAAGTTGAAATAAGGATTACTATACTTGGGTTGAGGTTACCTACTTTTACATTATGACCGTATTGCAGTTCGTTTAAGAATTGCTATACTTATTTCAAGTTTATTTGCTTTTCTCTCAAGCTAAGAAAGTTCTTGTTTCAAACACTACACTACTTAGTTTACCCGTATTTAGTATTGAAAGAAGTAGAGATGTGCGTATTGTTTTGAGAATACCATGCCTTTTGGAAACACTATACTTGCTCTTGCGGATATACAAGACTAAGCTATCCTTCACTGAAGACTGACTAGTATAGCTTTTTTTCAGTGTAGTGGTACCTTGACTTTTGGGAGTATATTCTTAAAAGTGAATGGGTTCAAATGTAGACACCAATGTCCATCTCCTGAAATTCGGTGCGCATGTCCAGCACGCTCGGTTTGCGAGTGGTACGCATTTTGGTCTACTGCGCAGATGGCAAATAACGAAAAATAAAGTCGAAAAAACTTGGGGAAAAAGTTATAAAGGTAAATACGTAGTGGTACCTTGACTATTGGGGATATATTCTTCAAAGTAAATGGTTTCGAATGTAGACACCCAAATACAGCTCCTGAAATTGCGTACGCATGTCTAGCACGCTCGGTTTGCGCGAGGTACACATTTTAGTCTACTGCGCAGGTGGCAAATAACGAAAAATAAAGTCGGAAAAAACTTGGGGAAAAGTTATAAAGTTAAATACGTAGTGGTACTTTGACTATTGGGGATATATACTTAAAAGTGAATGGGTTCGAATGTAGACACCCAAGTACATCTCCTGAAATTGCGTACGCATGTCTAGCACGCTCGGTTTGCGCGTGGTACGCATTTTGGTCTACTGCGCAGATGTCAAAAAACAAAAAATGTAAAAACGACAAATGAAGCAGTAAAGTTGGAAAAAAGTTAGAAAAAAATGCCCCACAAAACAAAAAATAGCAGCGCAGACTGGTACTGTATGGCACAAGAGGTCGACTAATGGTCGACTTGTGCCCCGCCCGATTATACGATTTACGACTTATAATTTTTATAGGCTTGCCATTTATTATGAATTTTTATGAATTTTAAATGAATTAAAATGCGGGAGTTGCGGTAGAATGTTTCTTTTTTGAAGACTTTTAAAAGAAGAGGCCACCCGGCATAGGTTTCCGTTCAAAATTTTTGACCTCAACTCCCTAGCGTAACCCCCCAAGGGGGTTGAAAAAGTCAAATTACATAAAAAAGTAGATTTATTAACCAATAAGATACAACTAAAATTTGGTGTCTATCTTTATTAATAGTAAAGATATATGCCCATGCTAAGACTTTTCAGACACCCGGTATGGTGTTTTCTTATCTCGCACTTTCAAATAACACAATGTGGGTAAATAAATATTTGTATTTTATTTTCAAATCGAATCCTAATGTTATTTCCAACTAGGTTAGAGCCGTCTCTGGAATTACCCCCGTTTGCAAAGCTTTATTTTTAACAATGTTAAAGAAATCGAGACTATAACTATTTTAATATTAGATTTATTTTTAGAATAAAAAGGGTAATTTTTTTGATAATGATTACGTTTATTTGTTATTAATTAAATCCCATACAGTAACACTTCATGTTTTTAAATAGAAAAATAATTTTTATTAGTACAGCTGTGTCAAAACGACCTGTTTTTACGGAAGTGTATTATTGCAAAAACAAAGAAAATGCTAAAAAAATAGAAAACCATTAGAGATAGAGAAATCTAATAAGTTAAAGAAAATTTTATTTGGCATTTGAATACGTTATTATACAGGGTGTTACAAAACGGTGTTAAGAAATTATAAGGGCAGATTCTACATCTAAAAATATGAAAATAAGTTTATATAAACATGGGTTCTCAAACGCTTGTTTTTCGGAATACAGGGTGTTTAATATTTTCTTTTTTAAAAGTTTCTTTTTAATTTCTCGAAAATGCGTTAAGATATTGACATGAATTTTGGTACACGCCAGTATGTAATTAAAGGGTACCTTTACGTGTAAAAATTTATTTTCTAAAGTACTTGCATCAGTGGCGTCCGTGAGGGGAGTCTTTATTTTTAGAGAAAAAATATCACGCCACTGATTTTTGGAAAAAATTGATATCGATTTTTTGAAATCCAATTAATTCTGCGTGAAAACTGTCTCTTAAGCTTTTTTGTTCTGACGCACCGTTTTCGAGACAAAAATTAATTTATTTCTTACAATAAAAACAAGTAATAAATTTTTTTTGTTTTAATATTTTTTGTTCAGAAAACTGTGCATTTCGATTTTAGTTTATGGTAGATGCTGGAAATGGCTTCTCCGTGCTTTAATATATGCTCTAAATCGTCTTCGCATATTTCTCCTAACTCTTCGGAATACTTGAGGTTATATTAAATAATAATCATAAACTTCTTTATTTCAAGTCATGATCACAAAACAGGGAACACAAAAAGAAATGACGTCAAAAAAAGAAATATATAAAGCTCAATTAACAAAATCGCTTAGACTACAGGGTTCTAAATTAATTAACAGTTTCCTAATTTTAACTTTAAAATGTGTTTGTGAGTTTATTTGTTTAATTTCATTTGGCAGTGTGTTAAATAATGTTAAGCACATATAATGAGGACATTTTTCTGTAAGTGCTAGTTTATGTATTGGATATAAAACATTTAAAGATTGTGTTCTATATTCATAATTAACTATTAGATTAAACATATATCTATGCTTAAAGAAAAACATCAAACATTCATAGATATAAACAGCATAAACAGTAAGTATTCCCAAGTCTTTAAACATATCCCTACAACTTTCTCTATACATCATTTTTTTTGATAACCCTTATCACATGCTTTTGGACTACAAGAATATTTTGGATTGAGTTGTGTCTTCCCCAAAAAACAATTCCGTATCTCAAAACAGACTCAAAATTTGAACAATACAGCATTCTGAGAGTCTTTTCTCCCATATACCTCCTCACGATTCGGATGCCTAAACCAACAGAGCCCAGTTTTTTTTCTACATTATTTAAATGATATGACCAGTCGATATGCCCATTGATAGAGGCCCTAAAAGTTTTGCTTCTGTTGAAAATAGGAGTTCTTTACTATCAACTACTAAATTTTGTGGTTTTCCTACGGTTGACTGCTTGGTTCTAAATAAAATAATATTAGTTTTATCTTTGTTACAAATTAATCTATTTTTTGTAAGTCATTCATTGGCAAGATTAAAAAAGTATTTAGCTTTAGTGAGGAGTTCGTCTATATTTTCACCACCTACAACTAAATTAGTGTCATCAGCATATTTGACAATATGTTGATAGTGTTTGTCCGTTATGTAGGTAAGCCAAATCGTTGATAAATATAATAAAAAGAATCTGCCCAAAATACTTCCCTGTGATATGCCTATATTATCGGTTTCTATTTCTGACTTGCTTGTTTTTCCATTCTTTGTAATTGATACATTTTGCTTTCTGTCACTCAGATAAGACCTAAGCCTGGTTTTGGCCTTTCCCCTGACACCATAATATGTCGAGTTTTTTAAGAAATAACTCCCCATCCAGACAATCGTAGGCCTTTGAAAGATCTAAGAAGATCGCCGCATAGAAACACCCTATATCTCGAAAAAGAAGCGTTTAAGGATCCATGTCTATGTAAACTTATTTTCATATTTTTAGATGTAGAATCTGCCTTTAAAATTTCTTAACATCTTTTTGTAACACCCTGTATACAGAAGGTGAGATTTAAAATAAGGAAGTTATTGGTCACCATGGTATAAATGCACAATATTGTAATATTTTCAACATCCCGTCTAACGTTTTGATGAAAACACTACTTTGTCTTAAAAGTCCAACCTCTTAGATATGATTGGTTATATGTGTCACCAAATTTAATAGAATTAGCTCATGAAGAGCTGAAATACAGGAAAATTTGTGCCACTTCGATCCCAAGACTGCTTAGCGAGGAACAAATAGATCAAAGATTTCAAGTGTCAAGACATCTGTTGAACCGATTTCAACACGAAAAAGAAGTATTTCTAATAAAAGTATTCACCTGTGGCGAGACTTGGGTGCATAACGCTATTCCAGAAGGCAATGGCGACACAGAACTTTACCTAGGCCGAAAAAACCAAAAGTGGTTCCTTCAGCAGGGAAAGTTATGGCCACGGTGTTTTGGGACATGAAAGATGTCATTTACACCGATTTTTATCGGAACACCGTACAATTAATGCCCTTTACTATACTCTCAGCTCTTGGTGGAAAAAGTCGAACCCGCATTTCAAACAAAACGACGGAATCAACCCATTAGAAGTGTGATTTTCCTCCATGATAACGCCCGGCCACATACTGCTCAATTGACTCAAAAAACTGTAACAAAAATGCATTGGGACACCCTTCCCCACCCTCCTTATAGCCCCGACTTGTCGTCTTCAGATTTTCATCTCTTTGGACCCCTTAAAGAAGCTTTAGGTGGCATCAGATTTGAAGACAATGAAGTTGAAAGTTTTATGAAAAACTAGCTGCGCACGCAACCAAAAAAATACCTTTTATTCTGAAGGCTACCAAGAAGACGACAAAAGACTTAGGAGGGAAGTACGTCGAAAAATAAAGTTGTTTTAAAAAGTCTAAGACTTATGGTTGTAACGGTACATTTTGTAGGATTTGTACAGGTGCAAGGTGTTCAGAAAGTTTTTGGGATTTTTAGTGATTAACCTGGTTACTTAGGGACCAGTTATGAATTCTATAGTTCAAAGCCTACAGTTATTCTATAATACTCACCAACAATCTACCACAATAATTTTAAATAAGTTTATATTGTTAAAAACTTCGCAGAAGTTTTATAGACTTTTTAGCTTTAATTTATGTTCGTATCATGTACTAATTTTCGGCATGGAACGCCTATGAAGAAAGCCCAGAATTTACCACAGTCTTCTATTTCCTTGTTTTAATTAATGCGCCTTGTATCCTATAATGGTTTAAAATTCTCCAGGACAAACAAAAGGGTATATAAAATATAGTACCCAGACTGGCTTTTCAGTTTGGTCTTGGAAACGTGATGATTTGTTGTCAGTACAGAGGTTTTTGTGACATTGACAGTAAATAAAGGTGTAAATAATTAGTGTGTGACAAACAAACCGATAATATAGGCATATCACAGGGAAGTATTTTGGGCAGATTCTTTTTATTATATTTATCAACGATTTGGCTTACCCTACATATAATAACGGACAAACACTATCAACATATTGTCAAATATGCTGATGACACTAATTTAATTGTAGGTGGTGAAAATATAGACGAACTCCTCACTAAAGCTAAATACTTTTTTAATCTTGTCAATGAATGACTTACAAAAAATAGATTAATTTGTAACAAAGATAAAACTAATATTATTTTATTTAGAACCAAGCAGTCAACCGTAGGAAAACCACTAAATTTAGTAGTTGATAGTAAAGAACTCCTATTTTCAACAGAAGCAAAACTTTTAGGGCCCCTATCAATGGGCATATCGACTGGTCATATCATTTAAATAATGTAGAAAAAAAACTGGGCTCTGTTGGTTTAGGCATCCGAATCGTGAGGAGGTATATGGGAGAAAAGACTCTCAGAATGCTGTATTGTTCAAATTTTGAGTCTGTTTTGAGATACGGAATTGTTTTTTGGGGAAGACACAACTCAATCCAAAATATTCTTGTAGTCCAAAAGCATGTGATAAGGGTTATCAAAAAAAATGATGTATAGAGAAAGTTGTAGGGGTGTGTTTAAAGACTTGGGAATACTTACTGTTTATGCTGTTTATATCTATGCATGTTTGATGTTTTTCTTTAAGCATAGATATATGTTTAATCTAATAGTTAATTATGAATATAGAACACAATCTGTTTTATATCCAATACATAAACTAGCACTTACAGAAAAATGTCCTCATTATATGTGCTTAACATTATTTAACACACTGCCAAATGAAATTAAACAAATAAACTCACAAACACATTTTAAAGTTAAAATTAGGAAACTGTTAATTAATTTAGAACCCTGTAGTCTAAGCGATTTTGTTAATTGAGCTTTATATATTTCTTTTTTTGACGTCATTTCTTTTTGTGTTCCCTGTTTTGTGATCGTGACTTGAAATAAAGAAGTTTATGATTATTATTTAATATTTAATATAACCTCAAGTATTCCGAAGAGTTAGGAGAAATATGCGAAGACGATTTAGAGCATATATTAAAGCACGGAGAAGCCATTTCCAGCATCTACCACAGTGGCGTAGCTAGGGTGGGTGACACCCGGGGCGGCTATTAATGGTGTCACCCCATGGTAGGGTACGAAATCTAAAAAATTTTTTGGGTGCCACGCCCAAAGTCACCCGTTTGAGTTACTTTTGGTGGCAAAATTTCTATTTTATCATTACATTTTTGTTGATACTCCTGGATTTTTAAATAGGAAAAATTTAAAATAGATAATTTTTTAAAAATAATTACTAGCGTCCTACAATTAAAACAAATCTCTAGGTATAAAATTTTACATGTAGATAAAAATTCTTGCTTGAAACATTTACAAACTTTTATTCATAAACTAGTATGTACGAAGTTTGGCATCCATGATGAATACCTAATTACGCCGCGCCGCCAATGGAGGAATAACCAAGACGCTTGCCATCGCCACTCGCTCTCAGTACATTTCTGATCAGTCCTCATTTCTTTTACCATAAGTGGATTCATTAACCAACCATTATTTGACTGGTCTGCATTAAGTTTTGGTATTGATATTGGCTAGATATATTGAATTTTGGAGACTTTTGCAAATCAACTTTTTTAAGCTCGCACTAACGTGCAATTTTTTTATATTTTAATTTTAATGGACTTATATAGCAATTTTTTTTTATTTCGTAATACAAAAGTGCTTCATTCGAAAAGCTTATCTCCAAAATATTAGAATTATTTTTGATGGAATTCACCCCCAAAACAACGGTCAAACATCGCTCATTATGAAACGGGACGATGGCCGATAGTCCCACGATGAGCGATAAACATTGGCACCGCTGCAAAGATTTTGCAATGAACTTTGTCAAAATGACACTTGTCAAAAATCTTATTCCCCTTAGGGGATCATGGCGGTGTTGTATTGGATTTATCGCATTGCCCTTTACATTCAGTTGTTTTTCGTGGGATGACGTCAAGCTGGAAACTGAATGTTTTCAATTTTGTCGAATTTTAAACCTTAACATTTTAGTTATTATCCGTCCAACAGACGTAATTTGTTGTGTGTGTTTTTCGATTGATTGATTGTACAATAATATTGACATATTTATTGAAAACGCGAAATAACTAAACAAGCCCATTGCCCTCGAATGTGCGATTTTTGTTGTATTGTTATAATTTGGATTTTTGTTTGATGCAGGTGTCACTCCTTAAAGGATGTCACCCGGGGCTGGCTATTGCATTGTTATAATTTCGATTTTTGTTAGATGCGGGTGTCACTCCTTAAAGGGTGTCACCCGGGGCAGGCTATTGTTTTGTTATAATTTTGATTTTTGTTTGATGTGGGTGTCACTCCTTAAAGGGTGTCACCCGGGGCAGGCTATTGTATTGTTATAATGTTGATTTTTGTTTGATGCGGGTGTCACTCCTTAAAGGATGTCACCCGGGGCAGGCTATTGTATTGTTATAATTTTGATTTTTGTTTGATGCGGGTGTCACTCCTTAAAGGGTGTCACCCGGGGCAGGCTATTGTATTGTTATAATGTTGATTTTTGTTTGATGCGGGTGTCACTCCTTAAAGGGTGTGACCCGGGGCAGGCTATTGTATTGTTATAATTTTGATTTTTGTTTGATGCGGGTGTCACTCCTTAAAGGGTGTCACCCGGGGCAGGCTATTGTATTGTTATAATTTTGATTTTTGTTTGATGCGGGTGTCACTCCTTAAAGGGTGTCACCCGGGGCAGGCTATTGTATTGTTATAATTTTGATTTTTGTTTGATGCGGGTGTCTCTCCTTAAAGGTGTGACCCGGGGCAGGCTATTGTATTGTTATAATTTCGATTTTTGTTTGATGCGGGTGTCACCCCTTAAAGGGTGTCACCCGAGGCGGGCCGCCCAAAAGCCCCCCCTAGCTACGCCACTGATCTACCATAAACTAAAATCGAAATGCACAGTTTTCTGAACAAAAAATATTAAAACAAAAAAAATTTATTACTTGTTTTTATTGTAAGAAATAAATTAATTTTTGTCTCGAAAACGGTGCGTCAGAACAAAAAAGCTTAAGGCTACGGTTATAGTGGATGCGTGTTCTGACGAACTGGCGTTCTGACGAACACGTCAGAACTCGTACGAATCGATCAAATAATAGAAATATAGCGCTTGCGGTTATACTGCGTGCGTATCATTCGTCAGATTTTGTACGAATTGTTCAGAACAAGTTAGTCGTTCAAATGAGTTTGATTTTTCTTGCGAATTCATGCGAATTGTGTGTGTGAAAATTGATGCTGGGAAACTTATAAGTTTAGTTTTCCAAAATAGATGTTTGTGGGATATGAAAGGAGAAAACTACCATAATCGGGATGTTTCTCGACAAAAATAGGAAAAAATTTCAAAAGAAATGAATAGTAATGGTAAGAATTTATTTTAGTTAGGATTAAAATAAAAAATGTACCTGGTGAAATAACCTGAAAACTTATTAGGTCGGCTTAATTAATTGGTCTTGAAGCAAATACTTCATTTACGTATTCGGTTTTTCTGGGCATAAGTAAAATTTTTACTAAAGGACTAATATTCGTCCTCAAAACTATTAGTATCATCCATATTGGATATTTAATAAAATAAAACTATTTCGTCAGAATATGCATTTACTATAACCACTGCTATCTGAACAAATATTCTGACGTATTCGTCAGAACGCCAGTTCGTCAGAACACGCATCCACTATAACCGTAGCCTTAGAGACAGTTTTCACGCAGAATTAATTGGACTTCAAAAAATCGATATCAATTTTTTCCAAAAATCAGTGGCGCGATATTTTTTCTCTAAAAATAAAGACTCCCCTCACGGGCGCCACTGATGCAAGTACTTTAGAAAATAAATTTTTACACGTAAAGGTACCCTTTAATTACATACTGGCGTGTACCAAAATTCATGTCAATATCTGGTGGTGTAAATATAATTGTGTTCAGTATGTCGGCCGTCCGGTAGAATTGGTGTCAGAAGTGTGGAATCGCAACAGAACCCAGAAGTGGAATCAAGAATAGTGTATATCCGTGGAAACAAGAAGTCAAAAAGCAAATATGGAAGAACAGTTAAAAGCTATTATGAATCAGTTGATGGTGAAAGAACTGAAACAAGAACTCGAAAAATAACCAAGAAAGTATGAAAGAAAAGCCCAAAAACAGTAAAGAAGGCATGAAAGAAGGACTGAAACAAGAACTCAAAGATGACCAAAAAAGCATGAAAGAACTCAAGAATAGCCAAGAAAGCGTGAAAAGAGAACTGAAACAAGAACAACCAAGAATACATAAACGAAGAACTCAAGGACCTCGAGGACAGCCCAGAAATCATGAAAAAGATGTGAAAGAGGAAATAAAAAAATCCAAGAACAAATAGAACATAATCAAAGAAACATCAGAGCACCATTATTATTTGCATTAAAACTTACTGTACTAAAACTTAAAAAAATGGCAGAACAAATAAAAGACGTTCACGGACAAATACAGCCGGAAGTGGCAAAATAAATGTCTGAAGTAGACCTGAAGATTCAGAGAGTACAAGATGTTCAAGATCAGGTGCAGCAACTGCGGTTTAAGATTGAAAAATGGCTAGCACAGGTGTAATGAAAGTAGAAAGTGTTCCATCAACAGGTGTAATGAAATCTCGTACATTCGATGGAAAGGTACCCTGGTTTACCTGTTTCCGCCAATTTGAAGCTGCTGCGACTGACAATAATTGAAGTCCTTCAGAAAAAGTTATTGCTCTTGTCCTGGTTCTGAGAGAAGCTTTGGAAGTCCTGCGAAACATTCCTGAAGAAAAACAGGGTGACTTTAAGTCCATTGTCTCACACTACAAGAAGTTTATAAGGCTCAACTACAAACAAGAAGACCAAAATACAACGAGAGTATTTAAGAGTATGAAGCAGATATTGTGAGGCTTATAAACCTGTCCAGCGTATCCTAAAGAAATAAACAACAACAAGTAACAACAAGAGTTGGCAGTAAGTAGTTTCATTGAAGGATTACAAGATCCAGAGACAAATCAAGCTTTATGAATGGCAAGAGTCTTTGAAACTCTTGCTTATGTACAACTTCAAATAGCTAAGAAAACTTCGAGGGGCCAGAGCAGAGTATGAAGAATAAATTCTCCTGAAGATGATAGTAGAGTAAATAATGAAGTTTCGACAAATCTTCAGATTCAAAAGTTTCTGACCACACAGAAGAGAAATGTAAACAGAAATATGACTTTCCGAGGCAGAACTACAATCCGCTGTTGGAAGCGTGGTCAAGCGGGGCATGTACAAAGCCGCTGTAACCGTAGTGCTGCCCCTGAAAATGATCACAACCAGGAAAACTCCCAGTAGTCAGCTTTAAGAGGCGAAAGCTGGCTAGGTGTTACTCCCAGTAGTCAGCTTTAAGAGGCAAAAGCTGGCTAGGTGTTACCAAGCCCAACCTGAGCACAAACAATTAAGGTATCACGGCTGCAAAACAATGACTCCACATTGGTAATACCTGGGTGCGAGGTGATGTTAGATACTGGATCTACATATATCATCGTGACGCCAAACATCGTAGCCCACTGTAACATAAGCCATCCTGTAAAGAATTACATCCTGGAAACTGCCAATGGTGAAGTCATACCTCTAAAGGGAATACATGAAGCTCACATAACTCTGGGAAGCACAACTTTTGAGCAAGTAGTTTTTGTCGCTTATATATTAGATGAAGTTATTCTTGGTCTTAATGTTATGGAACATTAGAAGTTTGCTTGATTTCCCTCAATGAGTCCTGCATACCAGACATGAAGATATTGTAACGAGCTTACCGAGAGGTACCTGTTCGAAAAGTAGTATTCGCTGAACATGTCGTGTTACCAGCAAATTTAGAAGGTGTTGTTAAAGCGAAATTCGAAGGTCCTTAAGAAAACGAAGTAGTTCTGTTTAAACCTGTTCAAAATTGCCTATTGTACGCAAAAATAATTCTTCCTGCAAGAACTTTGACCCAGAATAAATGAGACACTATATTTGTCAAAATGATGAATTTGAAAGATTACCTCCAGCAGGTCCTGAAAGGTGACAAAATTGCTACTTGTCAACCTATTAACGCGATAGTTACCTATACCACCTTACCTTTTACAAAGCAACCTGCTACTTCACCCAAGGTACTGCACGACCTGGTTAATTCATCAGCACATTTATTAAATCAAGTTCAGCTGGCAAGGTTGGAAGATCTTTTGAAAAAGAACCAATATGTTTTCTATCAGACCATGATCCGGGACAAAAAAAACTAGTCCGGCACAGAATAAATACTGGCGATGCAGCACCAATTAAACAGCCTCCAAGAATTCCTTTGGCCAAACGCGAAGACGTTGAAAAGATGCTCGAATACATGCAAAAGCAAGGCATTATAAAACCCTCCCAGTCCATGGTCATCTCCAGTGATCTTGGTTAAAGAGATGGTTCAACTAGATTTTGTGTTGATTTCAGAAGACTTAATGACGTCACGAAGGACAGTTTTCCACTACCAAGAATTGATGACACCCTAGACATCTTGACTGGGTCAAAATGGTTCTCAACGGTAGGCCTGAATAGTGACTATTGGCAAGTACAACTCCATCCCGAAGACAAAGAAAAGTCTGACAGAAAAGTTATGTCATTTGGTTTATGTAACGCCCCAGTCGCCTTCAACCGTTCAATGGAATTAACACTACAGTGGCTAACCTGGAGGACCTGTTTAGTATACTTAGACATCATAATACTTGGAACAGTATTATGATGTCAAAGATGTGTTTCAAAAACTAAGAAGTGCCCAGCTGAAGCTTTGTCCATAGAAATGACATTTCTTTCAGAAAGAAGTAAGATACCGGGGACACGTGATGTAGAAGATGGCGTTGGAACTAATCCAGGAAAGACAGAAGCCATTCATAATCGGTCAGTACCCAAAATCAAACAGAAAGTAAGAAGTTTTCTAGGGCTTGGTACTTAATATAGAAGATTCATAAAGAGTTTTGCTGCAATTGCAAGACCACTACATCTATTGACTGAAAATAACAGAAGTTATGAATGGACTAAAGACTGTGACACCGCCTTTAAACAATTGAAGAATGCACTTTCTAATTCTCCAGTGTTTTCATATCCCGAATCTGCCCAGATGTATATTAGCGGCGTTCGGTAATTCAATCTTTTTCATTGTTGTGCTCGTAATTTTTGACAGACACGTGATCAGTCGTACTCTTTAGAACAATAAGTCATGTGCCTGTCAAAAATTCCGAGCAAAACGATGAAAAAAAACTGAATTGCCGAACGCTGCTATTGTAGACACCGATGCTCGGCGGAATTTTATCACAGCAACAGAATGGAGAGAAGAAAGTGATTGTTTATTTTAGCAAAGTACTCTACACGCCTGAGCGCACTATTGTGTCACTAGAAAATATCTACTGGCAATTAGAACATTTTTATACATATATAAACGGTCAAAAATTCCTCCTCAGAATAGGCCATGCATCTTTAAACTGGCTAATGGAATTTTAAAGCCCTGAAGGTCAAATAGCATGATGGCTACAAAGTCTGCAAGAGTACAATTTTAAAATTGAACCCGAAAAGGCCTAAATCATAAGAATGCAGACGCTTTGTCGATAAAACCTTGACCAGAAGAATGCAGATATTGCAACAGGCAGTAAGAAAATTCTGATGATTTCCACTGTCGAAGAACCCAGTTTCACTGTTCTTTAGACTTGGATCCTAAAGCTCTCCAGAGAGCAACAACAGGATCCAAATCGAAGTATTATCATCAAGTTAAAAAACGATAATACGGAGCGACCCACATTCCAAGAAATGTCCTCAAAATCTGAAAAAGGTTACTGGGCATTATGGAATTCTTTAGTAATGCAAGATGGTCTGTTGAAAAGAGTTTGGAAGAGTTGTTATGGTAAAAATCGCAAATATCAGATTATACCCACCAAAAGGGTTCCCGAAGTACTGCCAGCTCTACACAATGGTGGAGGCGGCGGCTACTTAGGGGGTAATGAAAACTCTTGAAAAAGTTCAAGAGGGGTTCTATTGGTTGGGGAGGCGCGCAGATGTTAAAGAATGGTGCAGAACTTGTACAGACGGTGCTGCCAGCAAAGAACCAAAGACCCGCAGCCGTGGCAAGATGAAGCAGTACAATGTAGGAACACCTACTTTGTGTATCTGTGGAGTGTTTCTTTTTATTGAAAAGTAAGTAGGTAAACAAATTTTATTTGTTTAACAATTATCTAGCCAAACATTACCCCAAAATTAATTAATGTTATAGGAATTAGGTTTTGCGGCGTATATTACGAATCTAAACTAGTTGTTTTAGTGGAAAAGCTTATAGTTTTTAAAATTTTCTTTTTAAACTACCATATTTTTTCGCAGTTATGTTAATCACGAAGAGAATATAATCGTAGACAATCACGCCCATGTAAAGCTAAAAAAGGGTAAGACCATCGCTTTTACTCCCTGGGATACTGTTAGCAAGTTATGAGAGGTAATAAGCCGCATCACGAAGCTCGGCAAGTCGTACGTTGTCGAGGAGTTGATTAGAGATGGTGGACATGAAGTGATACGTCTACCTCCGTACCATTGTCAGTTCAATGCTATTGGAATGGTACAGAGTCAGGCCAAACGCTTTTGTGATACCTACATCAACTCGGGGTCTATAATGATACATCAACTCGATCAAGGACATTATAGAGTGCTGGAGGATGGCATTAAATAATGTGGGGCCGATCAATGGTCTAATTACGTGGAGCATATCGATAAGGTTATTAAGGATGCTTGGAAGAAAGACAAGATATTATGGTCACTCAAAACCCATAGTTATTCATGTCTCAGACGGTGACGACGGTTCGTCAGATGAAGATCACCTCTAAGATAATTCTGTGGAGCATGAACCCAAAGCTAATTGAGAGTATTCGTTTATATTTTTCTACCCTCCAAACAATATAACCAAAAAGTGTACGAAGGTTCCGCGAATCGATCTAATGAAAATAAGTAGGTATAAACTTTGATCGATTTTTCATTAATTCTGTTTTTGACATTTTAGGGCTAAACTTTGTTTCTTTAATTGTCGTTTCGAATTCGTTTAATTGAAACGTATTCATAGTTCTAGTATAATTGTTTTTTCATATTTCTACTCATACGTTGTCAGTAAATTAATTTCAGCAAGATTCAGTTCCACTATTTAAACAGTCATAAATTTTGATAAAAAATGAGTAGTCCGGCACTGACCAAAGTGCAAGTTGTGTAAACAGAATGTTACTAGAAATGATCAACGGCCGCCTCTAAAATCTTACATGGGATCGAGAATATTCTTGTCAGCGAATCGCCATGGATTACTTTAGTAAATAGCCAGGGGGTGTATGCAATGCCGAATCAAGACACTACTATTTTAAGAGTGGATATGTCGATATGGAATACTAGGAGCCAGTGAATAGGGATTAAAAGTAGTCTATATCCTTTTCAGTGACGTAAGCTTAGTCTAAACGAAATTTCATCGCGATCCGTTGAGACGTGATAGAGTAACAAACAAACAAATGATGTTCACATTTCTAATAAAGGTAATGAATATATAGAAACACTACCTGAGTGTGCCTCAGACTATTTTGAAATCCATAGTTAGCACCCCAAGATCCAACTACAACACCAGCTACGCCACGCCCGCCACGAGATGAAATTATTGGTCTTCCTCTTAACCCTGGAGCAGTTCGTGTAGAAGGCAAATAGGCCGGTGGCATTCCTGGCCGCAGAATCGAGCCTGCAAAGAATAAAGTTAATTTAATTACTTATTTAAATACCACCGCACTGAAAAAAACCAAATACATTCATTACTTGAATCGGTATCTTTCAAAACCTTAAGTAGTAAAAATATATAAAATATAATCAGAGTATAATTATGGCATTTATTAATGTCATATTACAATGCGATGAAAATTATTATTCTCGCTAGCTTCTAACACAAGTTTTACTTAACTTACTTAACTTCAAATAAACTTTTGGAGCTTAAGGAGAAAAAATATCATGATAATTGTACTGTATAATCAAATGTAGAATAAAGGTTTTTTCTAAAATAAATATAACTGGCGGTAGGCACAATCGCATTATTGTAAAAATTTGAATATTAGGTTATGAATTATTTTTAAAAAATGTTCTATCGACAGAACAACTCATAAATGTTTATTGTGCCCTGGTCTATAGTCACCTAAAATACACGGATACCCTACTGGAGACAGGCCACTGAAATAACTCGCATATTTACTTTATAAAAGCGAATACTTCATAAAATATTCTCGTTTAGCCCAGTACTCTTGTAAACCAATTTTTAAAATTAATAAAATTTTAACCTTACCCTGTATACTTATTTTAGAGGCTTCAATACTTGTTAAAAAATACAGGGACCAATTTCCGGCCGTCTTAACAATTCACAACTATAATACGAGAAATAATAATGATATTCTAATACCAAATTTTCGATTATCGGCATATAAAAAGATTCCCCATTGTCTATGCAATTACGTTTTCGATAACTTGCCAAACGATATTAAAACTATTAACTCTTTCAATAAATTTTAAAAAGCTGTCGCTTGGAGAACAGTTTTTATTCTCTCCAAGAATTTTATAACAAGCAATAATCATTTACCTTCAATTATATTATTAATATAATATGTCTGCACTTCCAGATTGTTTTATCATCATGTTAAAGAAATGTTCAAAATATACCGTTGGCATTTTGACTGCAATAAATCCTTAATGATGTCTTAGGCTATAAAAGCTCATAAATGTCCATCCCTTTCAGACAGGGCTGGCCCTTAATATTTTACCTGCGACATGAATTATACCAATTGTTAAGATTATTATTTTCCAATTCATTTTAGGAAAAAATGGTTGAAATTAAATTTTTACAGGTAATTAAATTAATTACCTGTAACTTAAGCACTTAATATTAATAATATATAATGATATTTTATTAAGGCACCTTCAGTCACCTTTTTAACTTTCCTGTGTGAGGTGCGAGTTGTGTGCGCTAATTTTGTCTTTTTATTTTAACTATTTAGTTTGCTTAGTTAAACTATTTTTTAAGTATAATGTGGCGTCCATGGACTCATGCTGATGGTGCAGCTAGTAGTGTATCTTTAAAAAGAAAGCATTTATCACCCGATGCGAAAGAAATAGTCAAAAATGTATATTCATCTTTACTAAGAAGGGGTTTGAATAAAAATGCTGCTTTAGCAGAAACTAGTGCTTTAGCTAAAATTCCCTTAACTTCGTTAAAGGACATAACAATGAAACCTATTAATGCAAGAAAACAACGAAACGACATTGGCCAATTAAGAAGTATAGACGAGAGTGATAAGGACCTATTAAGAAGAAAAATTTATGCTATGTATGAAGAACAATCTGTACCCACATTAAAGTCATTAAAAATTAGGCCAGCAAAAGACGAAACAAATATTTCATGCAGCATATCAAGCCTAAGGAGAATTTTACTTCAAATGGGTTTTAAGTATCGCGCCATTGACAAAAAACAAGTTTTAATGGAATCGGAGCGTTTACGGAAATGGCGTCTTAAATATTTGACGAGTATTAAACAGTATAGATTGGAGAATCGGCCAATTATCTACCTTGATGAAACATGGTTTGATACTCATGACACCCCAAAAAAAGGATGGAATGATTTTTCAAAAAAATGTCAAACCAAGGCTCCTTCGAATAAAGGCAAAAGAATTACCATCATACATGCAGTCCAGAAAATGGATTTGTTCAAAACTGTTTGTTGCTTTCAGCCAAGAACATTGCAGATTCCTATTTGGACTACCATCAAGATACGAATGTAAAGCTTTTTGAAGAATGGTTTGAATATCGCCTTCTTAAAACTATTCCCAAAAATAGCGTTATTGTAATGGATAATGCTAGTTATCACAGTCATCAGGCAAAATTAGTCCCAAATTCCAACAGCACCAAGCCAGAAATTCAAAATTATATGTTAAATAATGATATATTTTTTGAAGGATCTTACAAAAAAAGAGAACTTCTTCAAGTATTAAATGCTTATAATATTGAAAAAGAATATGTGTGTGATAAACTTGCCGCCGAAAACGGTCATACAGTGTTACGTCTTCCCCCCTACTATTGCGTTTTTAATCCAATTGAACAAATATGGCACGAATTAAAATCAAATGTTAGGAGAGAAAATACTACTCCCACATTAAGTACATATGTGGTGGAATTAATACAAAAACATGTAAATAATATTTCTACGGACAGTTGGAAGAATTGTCTACAACACGTGCTTAAGGTGGAAAACTCTTATCTGATTCTTAGTGATAGTGTTCAACCCTTAATAATTAGTTTAGGTTTAGATGAAGATAATAGTGATAGTGAGACAGAACTGAATATAGAATAGGTAAAATATTGTATAGAATTAAGTATAAATAAAATAATTACATTTTTTGATTTTCCAATAATTTGTCTCTTTATAAATAATTTATTGAATGTAGTATTGTTTGATAATGTATTTTCTTGTGTATTTTAGATGTATTTTAGACTTATTATGATTGTATTTGTTTTATTGGATTTTTGACGTATGTAAGTGCTGTGTAGGTATATTAACATGAATAAATAATTTTGAAATAAGAGAATATGTATGCATATACCTAAAAACAAAATCCACCCCTGTGCCCATTCATTGCAGTTTAAAGATGTTGGGATCAACACAATGGGGTTCAATCAGGTAGTTGATTTATGGCAGTAAAAGCCAACGGTATATTTTGAACATTTCTTTACCTGTTTGTTGAAGGTAATATTGATTTTACTCTGAATTTAGTATTTATGTTTGTATGATTTTTATGCTGTAATATTTTTATTACCAGTTACTGCTTATTACTGGGTATTACTTGTAAAAGAGAATACCATCTCTTATTATTCGACAATGTTAATACTTTGTAGTCATTAAGCAGTAGAATAAATAAATAAATAAATAAATAACGGAGGCATGGTTTTGTTTATTGTTTGTTGTTTACAAGATGCTGAACAACCCGTGGATAGTTCCCTTGAGCAACGTATTGTTATTAAATTTCTTTGTTTGTGAAAACGCTAAGTCAACTGAAACTTTCGCAAGTCTGCGTCAACAGTTTGGAGAAAATACCCTTTCAAGAATCCAAGTGATTTACGGCGGGTTGCAGAAAGAACATTTAATTCGTGATTAACTAACAACGTGTTAAATTTTATTGCGTTGTTAAATTTTGGTCAAGTTACCCAAGATTTAATCAAAGCCGGCCCAGGCCTACCTTAAACAGCAATCGTGCAACATCGGCTTTTATATTTGGAAGCGGTCGCAGTTTCGGGAAAACTCGAACGATAAACGTCAGATTTTAATGTCAACAAAGCGTTTTGTATTTCTTGTAAAGCGAAGTTATTTTGAAACAAAAAAAAATATTTTTGGGAAAATACTCAAAGCGAATAGAAAAATTACACAAATATAGAAGAAAATAAACTTCTGAACATATGTATATGTATTTCTAAGGTAAGTTGTATGAAACCATTGAACCATAAAATACTGTACAGATACCAGCCAAATTTGTATAATTTTTCTGTTAATTTTTAAAATTTGCGTTAAAAATGCTTTACATACAAAATTTGCTGCTTTTCAGCTTTCTTAACTACTATCCTCTTATCATTATTATCCATTTATGTGTTTGTTTCAGGTGCATTCTAAAGATTTTAATATTTCTAAAGAATGGGAATTCCTAACCCTAAAAATCGAACTTTTGATGGAAGATAAAGCACAAAAACATACTTCCTGATAAACCTACATGTAAGGAATGGAGTTCTAAATGAATGATATTTGAGAGATTATCCTAGAGACAATCAATATTCGGCAATGTACCTTACTGCCAAGGAAAAAATTTGGAAACGAAACCTTTGTTGTTATTTTCTTGATAAGGTAAAATATTGTCATTAATATCTTAGTTAAATATGTAGCTATCACTACCTACGTTACAAAATTTTTGAGTACAATTTTGTTTCTTATTTTGACCTCAAGTTCTGTGTTTATACCCGTAATAGCATACTATATAACTTTTGTCCAGTTAAGCTAACAAAACATTTTTGTCTGGGTGGGTATACTGGTCAATTTGTAAACCTAATTGCTGGTAGTACCTATAACGATTATAATTTTTTTAACCATGTGTCACGCTCAAACTCGAGCAAACTGTAGAGTATTTATTTAAGCCACCTCAACTTCGTTTAAGTAAAATTTTGCTCTTTCTCCTTTAATAAACTCTTTGCTCATGATTCATTAACTCTAATTTTTTTTTGTGGCACGTTTGCTTAACTACCATTTTTATCATGTGAATATAAAACCCATATCCCCACACACTTGTTACTATTTAGAATAAGATATATATATATATATATATATATATATATATATATATATATATATATATATATATATATATATATATATATATATATATATATATATATATATAAACAAGTTATTTACTTGGGCTGTAGACAGTAGAACATTATGCTTTTATTAAAATTATTATGTAATTGTGTAATTTTTTACTTTATTTGCTTTGTTTTCTTTTGTTACAGGTACCAGATAAGTCACAAGAAAAAACCTTGCAGATATTTTAATGTGAATATAGGCTTAAAAAGTACCTACTGGTGACATCAAATCAAATCAATGCTAAAATAGTTTTTAAATAAAAATTTGTTATTTACATAAATAAAATGTGTTTTGTGATTTTTCAAACACAAGTTTACATCAGTTACTTTATATCTTTGTTCATTATTCCCTGAAAATTTGTAAAACTAGATAAAGATTCCATAATAAAAACTATTATTTTTTAAAAATAATTGAAATGCTTTTTTTTAAGTTTGATCTGTGGCATTAATGTTATTTTTAAATTTAAGAAAGTTGAATATTATTCACTCGAAACAAATTCGCATTTTTTTCAAGTGCATGAACTTAGCCGTATTTTATTGACAAAAATTAGATTACTCGGGATCACTTCCGGATACTTCAATGTTATTTGAAGCGATTTTAAATCGGTGACCTAGTTATGACTACGTTACATTATTTGGCAACGTTGCTCCATATACTCAATGTTTAACCTAAAAAATCAAAGTATTAAGATTAAATGAGACAGTGTTGCCCAATGGTCTGACTGGGTAATGATTTGGTCACTGATTTAAAAATGGCTTTGTTGTTATCTGACACCTCGTTTTAAATTAAGAGCCATTTTTAAATCAGGGACCAAATCATGATCCAGTCAGACGATTGGGCAACACTGTCTCATTTAATCTTAATACTTTGATTTTTTTGGGTAAACACTGAGTATCTGGAGCAACGTTACCAAATAAGGTGACGTAGTCATGACTAGGTCACTGATTTAAACTCGCCTATTATTGTATATTCGCTTAAAGCTCATAAACTGATCCGGGTCGATATTGTCGATACGCCTCAGATCCAGATCCCGAGGTGTAGTACTTCAAAAACTTGAGGTTAGGTTAGACGTCAGTTTATTGTTTTTTAAAAATTAGGTTTTACATATTTTGTTTCCGTACAAGCCCTTTGTTTTTCTGTTATCGAGAGAGCCGTGACTAACATAAAAGAAATAATTAATACAATCTTGCTTGCATTCCAGTGTTTTGCTGTAAATAAGATAATTTTCGACGTTAGGACGAAAGTAATTTCAGAAAATAACTAGGTACTTCTACAAGTTGTTATAGTTATTATTTTTAAACCCACAAAAGGGTTTGCTATTTAAACTAAGAGAGGTGTTACAGAAAACTGTGTGATTGAAGAAAAGTAAGCAAACGGAAATTTAGCAGAATATCTATATTTTTATAGAAGACTGTAGGAAAACTGTTTTAATATAATGCCATAAGAATAGTTTATAACTAACACAAGAATTTGAGCCATGGATTTATTATTTGAGCAATAGAATTTTGTTTGCAGAAGTCCAACAACAAAATAATATTATAAAGAGTAATTTTGTTATGGTATTGAAGATGAAAGGTACCTATATTTTTTGGTAAAATCCACGTTAAAAATGATGAACTTTATTATTTCTCCTACATTTTTTATGTGTTTGTAAAGGTAGGTACCTGCTTAGTTAAGCATTATGATAAATAAGATGCCCATCTGCAATAAAAGTGTATATAGTTTTATTTTAAAATATTGAAGGAAGGAGTTTTCTTTCAATCTCTTGTATTGGAACATCAAATTTTGCCAACGTAACCAATATTTTATGAAAAATGTTGCCAAAAACATGACTTTAATCACAGCATATCGTGTAATTAGTTTAATTCATCGTTAAGTGCTCTCTTCTGAAACAAGACACCTCTTAATACAGACGAAACACGACACCTCTTAATACAGATTAAACAAGACACCTCTTAATAACTTGTGTATGTACGTTTTCCGTGCGGGTTTTTGCCGAGCCTCGAAAAAAACCTCGCTGATAAGTCGAGGTAGACCGGAGAGAATTCTTGGCGTGTATGCGGTTGGGATTAAAATGTAAATTGACATCGTAGGTGGAACTTTTTTGAATGCTTAGTAGTTCTTTTATTTTAGAGTTTAATTTGTTTCCCTTAACTGTAAAAAGGGTTGAAGGTTTGGCTGTTCACCTTGGAAGTGATATACCTGCTTTTAAGGTTAAGGAAGAAAGAGGAAATAAACTTGCCGATTTAGTTCAGAACTTTTTATTATTTCGAACCCACCCCTAAACTACTAGCGGCGTCCCAGGGCGTTCCGTTACACTTCGTTAAAAACAAATGAAAAAGTAAACAACACCTTGGTTTTTTAGTGGCATTTGTCTGTTTAATTACGGATTAGCTCAAAATTTGAACTGTTGCAGAAAGAAAAAAAATTTAACGCTCTGTTAAACTGACAATCTTTTGTTTTTAACGATAAGTTAGGATTTAACGCTTGATTAAAAGTTTTGTGCAGTGTTAGTGGTGTAAAAGCTTCTGAAAAGGACGAGAACGCATTTAAAATATGGCACACACAAGGCGTCCACGAACATCAGTCACTCTTGAGAATATTCAGCGAATCGACGAGCTTATCCGTAATGATCGGCGGGTTTCCGTACGTAATATGGCAAAGCCATTACAAATAAGCGTTACTTGGCACATTATTCAAAAATAAAATTACAAATTTACCTTGCAAATTTACAAATTTTAAAATACTCCAAAAACTAAAAGACTTGCATCAATTTACCCTATTTTGGTCTCTAGAAATCGAAAATGTTATAAAAAAAAAAACAGGACATTCGACAAAAAAATTAAATTTGTATCAGATCTTTCCTTTGGGACACCGTGATGTGTCTAAATAATTTTAAATTGCTCCCCTAATGCCCCCGTGTCGGAAATGGTGGGCCACCCTGTATAGGTGCTTAAATATTTAAAAATACTATCTTCTAACCCTGAAATATGTATGATTTCATTTTTAACGAAAGGTTGAACATAACATTGCAAACAGAATACATAATTATACCATATAATACAATTTTTTATAAAGTCACAGAAAGATAATCCGCGAAATGTTTTGATCCTCACCATAATTCACAATCCATTTTTTACAGATGTCTTGCGATGTGATGGGAAATCTAAACAATCTTACTGTGTAATTTCTTCTTGAATTTCCACAGTTAAAATAATCTCAATTAGCACCTCCAGGACGCATCGCAAGTTGCTATTCACGGTGTCGCTCTTTGCGCAATGAAGGCTTTGAAAGAAACGAGTTGCTGTCGCTCTCAGTCGCTTGAACGCGTTTAGATTTAATCACAACTTGGCAATGCGGCTCAAGTAGATGCATCGGTCATTGAACTGGTTCACCGGCTTTTCGAAGCCGGTGAACATTTCATACCCCGCGCGTAGACCATTGGAGTATGTATCTGTTGCGTAGCTATATGGATCTGTGCTTATATCCAGTTATTGATACTTTGGTTAGTGAGGTAAAAAACGTTTTTCTTAAATCACTAGCGCGAATAAACAAATTTAATGAAATGTGTCCTAATGTCCCATTGCCCCCACAACCTGTTATTACAAGGTTGGCAACATGGTTATCAGCCGTTATATATTACCATACAAATTACGCCTTAGTTAAAAATGTTATTGACGGTCTAAAAGATGATGCTTTGAGTGTAACAAGAAGTAAAGAAGTTATAAGTGCACTGACGCTTAAAAATGATTTAAAGTTTATTTCTGAAAATTTTGGATATCTTCCAGGTGTAAATGAACAGTTGGAGACACAAAACCTTCCTCTTTTGACTTATTTTAGATAACCATAGAAAAGCTCCAAGCATGTCCTACCGAAATTGGTGAAAAATTAAAAGTGTATATACCAAAAATCTTAGAAAGAAATCCAGGATTTTCAGAAATAACAAATATTTTTGAAACATTTTGAAAACTAAAAATACTGACTTGTATAATTATTTCCGTTTCGCTCCTGTTACAAGTAGTGATGTCGAAAGAAGTTTTTGTAGACTTAGAGATGTTCATAATTATAAACGAACGCGTTTTACTAGAGCGAACTTTCAATAAATGTTAATTATATCATGTAATGCTAATAAATTGTAATAGTCTAGATTTGTTTTCATTTTACATTTATTACACAAAAATATTTTCACACCGCCCATGACGCTCATACGCCCATACGCTCGTATGATTTTTCCGTTCTTTAGTTATAAAAATAAACGCAACGACCACGAATTTACCGCGGCGGGATTGCTGACAAGTGCGGAGGAAAGTTATTTATATAGTATATGTTTATATAGTTTCATAAATATTAACAATAAGAAAGACCTTTTAAAACAAAATCGGCGTTGTTTCAGATGCTTGAAACCAAATCATAATTCTAAGTTTTGTAAATCACGTGTGTCTTGTTCCAAATGTAAATATAGGCATGTTTCATGGATGTGTGGTCCCCAGTATAAAAAAGCGAATTGACGCAAATAACGGTGTTGCCAGATCGTCTAATCCAATTATTTAAAAACGGCTTCTGCATTTATTTTATCGGACAATCCAAATAAAATGTCAATCCGTATTATTGTTGAAGGAGGGAGTCAACTTACCTTTATTAAAGAGAGTTTATCAATGCAGCTTGATTTACCTATCATTGATAAACATAGGATTGCAATCCAGTCGTTTGGGAAAGGAAATCGTGCACCTGCTTGACTTTGTAATAAAGTTCAAATAAAATTACAAAGCCTATATAACGCTGAAACACTAGAAATCAACGCCATAGAGGTACCCGAAATATGTTTTGATGTACTACAACCACCATCGCTAAACGACCCGATTACTTATTCAAGATTTCTCATCAAAACATCATCTTGCAGATAGGCCATTTAAAAACTATTTAGTCCCGGGTATAGCTCTCCTAGTTGGTGCAGATAACTATTGGAAATTAGTTACTGGAGAAACGCACCTCCTTTCAGAAGATCTGACAGCTGTAAATTCAAAGTTGGGATGGACATTACTTGGTTCTAACCGTAACGACGACACGACGGTCAGAATTTATGGTAAAATTCAACTTGGCAACAGTGTTACACGTGCAGGCTGAAGACGATGACATCGATTTGAAACAGTTTTGGTCATTAGAAACCATTGGAATAAACCTAACCGAACAAATAAAGGATAACTTTAGACCGGATTTTATGAATGACAACATTAAGTTTAAAAACGGACGTTATGAAGTTTTACAGCATTGGAAGGACAATAAATCATTGGACTCAAATTATGCCGGAACTTTAGTGCGGGTAAAAAACTTAACTTCTAAATTGCTTCGAAACGAGAAGTTATGTAAGCATGACGAGGCGATACGCGAGTATTTGTTGGTGATTGCGCCGAAAAGGGATCGGAAGAAATAATGAACAAACAGGCCTACTATAGCCGCACAGGCCAGTATATCGCGACAACAAAGACACTACGAAAGTGCGCGTTGTTTTTGATGCGTCGGCCCACGCGCCTGGACTATTGTCATTAAACGAACAATTATATTCCGGAGAAAACTGGGTCCCCGATTTGGTGCGGATTCTATTGAATTTTAGACTGGGTTCTATCGGTCTTATTGCTGACATTGAAAAGGCATTTCTACAAATAGGACTAGCAGAGCAGGATCCAGATTCCAAACGAAACGTACTACAAACTATTGAAAGGATATTCGACCCATTAGGTATGTTTGGACCATTTACTGCAAGAGCAAAAATATTACTCCAGAATATGTGGAGAGAAAAGCTATCCTGGGATGCAAGTAGAGGTATATGACCGTTCGCGAGTCTCAACATGCGCAGTAGGGTCGACCTTGAACGCCCAGCTGTGCTATTGTTATTTGGCATTGATATGTGCAGGTGTTATTCCAAGGTCACGGCCAAGAACTTGGCCTTGAATGCGAGCAGCTGTTTCTTTGATTGATGATGACCAGGTGTACGAGACTTATTTCAAGGTTACATTTGCGGTGCATATTTTCGATGAACGCGAGCAGCTGTTTCTTTGTTTGGTGATAACCAGGTGTACGACGCTTATTTCAAGATTACATTTGTGATGTTAGTTTACCTTGAGTTATTATTGGGGTGTAACATGTTTTGGTAAGAAAATCGAGTGGGTTGGGTCTAAATGTGGTTCGATATATATGAGGGTAGGGGGGGGGGGGGGGTTAAATTTTAGTATAGAACATTGTGCTGAGTAAAACGGTTCAAGCAAGTTAATTTGAAAGTCATGGCGTACGCGTGTGAAGATTGTGGTAAATCATTTAGTCGGAGTTATAATATATTACGACACAAAAGGGAATCGTGCGTAGCACGATTTGCAAACATAGATGGTGGAAAACAGCGAAAAGTTGACGATGGGGCATCAACATCTGGGGTGCGTACTTGCGCTTCCTGCAATATAACCATACCAGCAAATCGAATGGCAGCTCATCAAAGAACAATACACCATAAAAGTAATGCATGTTCACCAATATTAGCTGGTGTTGACCTCGTGTCCAGCGCTTTTAGAAATAGGATTGCCACATACCGTATATCAAGTGATAATGAACATACTGACTATTCATTATTTTTTGATGAAATTAAAGCAAAAGTGTTAGAGGTAGTAAGTGACCTAGTAAGAGTGCGTTGTGCTTTGAAAGTTAATATGGTGGTTGTTGGTCGGTATCTTTTACCAACACAAGATAATATGTACAGCGACAAATCATTTAATACACGCAATGAAATTGTTACTTCAGGAAGCGACTTGGAAGAAATATATCAATCATTAGTGGAATCCATGAATACTCAATCGACTGAGTTTCAGGAAAAAGATTCAAGTATGTCATAAATTAACGACTAAATATAAAATAAATACTTATGTCATTCTTTTTTGTTTTCATAGGTTGGGCTCTGGAAAAAATTCTATACCTGGAAGTAAATGTCAACGAGTATAAACCTCTTGGTGGATCTTCATATATAAAGTTACCCCGTTTCATCGAATTGAAAAAAGCCATCATCAATGTGATTAATCAAGATGAGTGTTGTGTTGCGTGGTCAATCGTGTCTGCTTTGTGTCCTGCCCCTAGAATGGCTTCACAAATTCAATCTTATCCACTCTATTCAAGAGTGCTGAATTTTACAGGTATAGACTTTCCAGTAAAATTGCGTGATATATAAAAATTTGAAGAAATGAATAATATTTCAGTTAACGTTTATGGTTTGCAAAACATTTTTGAAAATAATATGTTAAAGTATGAAGTTGTCGGTCCATTAAGGTATTCGGGTAGAAAACTTAACAGACATGTAAACTTGTTGTTAATAACAAAGGATTGTAGTATTAAAGATGATGAGCATATTTGTGATAAGCGTTGTTCTAAAAGTAATTATTATCGAAATTATGTTCCAGTCAAATTACATCCCGTGCAGATAAAATGTATTTTTGTAATGGTTGTTTGATATATTTCAGTTCACCATCATCTTTGATATCACACCAAAAATATGACTGTAACCACAAATATTCATTCACACCATCACTAAATTTAAAATAGATAAATTTGGAAGGAGTGTAAGTGAAAATATATTAAAACTTGAAAACATAGAAAAGCAAATGCGTGTACCGTTTGTTGTTTACGCGGATTTTGAATCGGTGCTTAAACCACTGGATACAGTGGAACCAAATCCCACAAATTCTTACTTAGTCAAAAGCATCAAACATGAACCGTATTCTTTTGCGTATTTAAAAAAGTGCTCCTTTGACGATTCGATTTCAAAATTTGAGCTCTACCGGGGAAACGACGCAGCCCAGGTTTTCGTTTCTCGACTTGAAAGTGATTTAAGATATCTTTACAATACATCCTTAAGAGATATAAAAGCAATGGAAACTTTAACGGTGGACCAAATAGTGGAGTTCAATAATGCCACAAAATGTGGTATATGTGAACGACCTTTTGAACATAATAATTGTAAAGAAAAAAACCACTGTCACATAACTGGGAAAAAAAGACCTGGGGCTGCTCATTCGATTTGCAATTTAAATTATAAGTTACCCAATTTTATTCCAATTATATTTCATAACTTGACCGGGTACGATTGTCACATGTTTATTAAAGAGTTGTGTCGTCACGGCGACAAGATCGATGTTTTAGCTCAAAGCAAGGAAAAGTATATTTCGTTTACGAAAAGTATTTACGTTCACGATTATGTCGATAATAAAAGTGGGACAATAAAGAAAAAATATTTAAAATTACGGTTCATCGATAGTTTTAAATTTCTATCAACTTCGCTGGAAAATTTGGGTAATGCATTAGCTGTGAGTAGTTTCAGGGAAACAGGAAAATATTTTTCTGATAATGAGCAGTTTAATTTAATGCGCAAAAAAGGTGTTTTCCCTTTAGTTTTGTCGATTGAATGGAGAAAATGAACCATCCCACTTTACCCACAAAAAGTCAGTTTTATGATAGTTTGTCAGAGGAGCACATTAGCGATGAAGATTATGATAGAGCTAAAAAGGCGTGGGACACATTTAATTGTAAGAATTTGAGAACTATTCGGATTTATATTTGAAATCTGATGTTTTACTATTATCCGATGTTTTTGAACAGTTTCGCGATACTCGTTTAGAAACGTATAAACTGGATCCCGCACAGTACCATACCCTTCCAAGTTATTCGTTTGATTGCATGTTGCGTATTTCTAAAGTAGAGTAAGAGCTATTGACTGATATCGACACGGTTCATTTTTCAAAAAAGGTATTCGAGGCGGTATAAGTCAGAGTCAGAAAGGATGCACGCTGTCAACAAATATATGTACCAAACTACGATCCTAATGAACCATCATCTTTAATTGTTTATCTTGATGCAACAAATCTGTACGGTCATAGTATGTCGCAAGCATTACCATTTGGTGGCTTTAGATGGTTATCAAAGCATGAAATTTTAAATTTAAATATTATGGATGTGGACGATAACGGCCCAGAAGGATACGTTTTGGAAGTTGACGTTCATTGTCCGGATACGCTATATGATGACCATTCCGACTTACCCTTTTTAGTTGAAAATATTTTACCACCCACGGAATCGGCAAAATTTTCAAAGTTAATTCCGAATTTAAACGATAAAAAGAAATACGTCATTCATTGCCGAACATTAATACAAGCAATCAATAACGGCCTAATGGTAGTGCAAACACACTGAATTTTAAAATTTAATCAATCCTCATGGTTAAAGACATATATTGAATTAAATACAGATTTGCGCAACAGGGCAACAACAAAGTTTGGTAAAGACACTTTTAAGTTAATCATTAATGCTGTTTTTGGCAAGACCATGGAAAATGTGGAGAATCGTAATGATATAAAACTAGTTACCCGGGAAAATGACAGGAATAAAATTGGGGCAAGAGCATTAATTTCTCGTCCTTATTTTAACAGTTCGGCGGTTTTTAATAAAGAATTCATTGCCATTCATATGGATCAATTAAAGGTCACTTATAATAAACCAATTTATATCGGATTTTCCATACTGCACATGTTGAAAACAGTAATTTATGATTTTTTCTACTCCTTCATTAAAGCAAAATTTGGTAAAAATGCTTCTTTACTGTATACCGACACAGATTCGTTAATATTAAAAGTTTACACCAAAAATTTTTGTCGCATAATTGCAGAAAATCCGGATAAATTCGATACATCCAATTATACCGAAGGAAATATTTTTAACACAAAAAAGTCAGTCAGTAGTATGTAGAATGAAGGATGAATTTTCAGGTGATCCAATAATAAGTTTTTATGGTACCGGAGCCAAAGCTTATTACATAAACTCAATCAGTAACCGAATTAAAAAAGCGAAAGGTATAAAAAACGTGTAATCGAAAAACAGCTTCACCTGGAAGATTATCGGAATATCGTAGGACGTGGTGGTCAGATATTTCGAAAAATGAAAACCTTTCGAAGTTATAAACACGACGTTTATACCGAAATAATTAATAAAGTTGCTTTATCTCACCACGACGATAAACGTTATATTATAACATCAACAACAAAAACTCTACCTTGGGGACACCAAGACAAAGTTTTACGAAATAAACCCTGAAGATAACCTAAATATGTTAATACAAGCTATACAAAGTTTTTTACCCGAAAATAATAGTTATAATTAGACAAATGTAGGAAAGTCCATGTTTCAGAAAAATAAAAAAAAATATATTAACTCCAATATCACGTAGTTTTATTAACCACTATAGTAATAGCAATAGTTGAAATTTTATAACGCAGGACAGTAAAATACATAGATAATTCTTTCAATAATATGTTGTTTTATTTCACAATATAGTAATAAATTTACAAAAATAATTAATGTCTTGCTTGTAAACTTCTCGTAGCATCCATTGTCTTCTCAACATATCAGATCTGTTAATCGACACATCAGCGTTCCACAGTAATGACACTTAACAATCCTGACTCTCAACAATTCAATGTCACTGTAAGATTGCATGTGGTCAGTGGTCAGTCCAAATATATACTTGTCTTTTACAGTTATAGTAAACAGCAGAAATTATTATTTGTGCTTCTGAAAAAGTATCAGCTGAAAGACTGTTATCTTGATCTGCAGGCAACATTATAGTTTCTGATAATAGTCATCGAAAGAAAGAGAGTGTCTATAAATATGGGTTGTCTGGATCAGAAAACCTTGAGAACACAAACACTAACAGGAGTAAGGACACACGGTTACCTTGAAAATATGTCCTTGAATCGTTGTTTAGTCGTAGAACGCAATTTCGAGGATGAATTAAATTGTTTGGCCTCCAAAGTCTCAACCTTCAGATAGGGTGGGGGTTCTACGGTGGGGTGAAAAGTATAAATTTGGTTGGTTAGGCAGAGCATTTCATAGTTCACCGAGTAAGTACAGTTGTCGGTTAAGTGCAGTGAGTAAGTGAAATTGAATTCCGAGAATGTATCGCTGTTAAGTGCGTTCAATTTGGATGGGAGCAGGAAGTTCTTGACCTGCTGACCCCGGGTGTATTCGAAGAGTGGCAAGATGCCGAAGTTTTAAATACGGCGTTTGTGGAAGAAGTGAATGTGGGTGAAAAAAAGTAACTTCGGCGGTTGATTACGTAAACAATTGGACTGAGAAGGGCGGCGGGCGAATAAATCTCATAAGTGATGTGGTGGTAAAGAAGGCGAGGCGGCAACCCACTACAAAGTTAGAAAAGCTGTTGAAATTGCCAAAGACAGTCAGCAGCAATAAAAGTAAATTTTATGCAGCTGTGGAGGGTGAAATGAAGAAGAAGAAATTCGTATTCACGCGACCAACAGTGCCAGTCCAGTACCCCGATTTTTTGGAGACGTCACAGCCACCGAAGCCTCTATCACCGGTTGTCGTAGTTATTGATGGTCCAAACTCGACAACGCCCGAGCCGCCGAAGTCCATCTCAACAACACCCGAGCCACCGAAGTCCATCTTGACAACGCCCGAGCCGCCGAAGTCCATAACTCCAATTGTGTTGGTGGCCGACGCCAGCGGGGGCGCCGATATCGCCAACACTTGGGCGTGGAATGTGCCGCAAACCATTGAAGAAGCGGTGCAAGCGGTTATTCGAGGCGTCTAGTGAATCAAATCAGTCTGCTGCTGCTTCTACAGAAGTGCCCGTACCGGACTGGTTGGAAGAGTTTTCGCCAAGCCAGAAGTGCGCCTTCTCCATGGCTTTTAATGCGAGAGAAAAAATAGTGGGAGAACTACAAAAGTATGATAGTGATGTGGCGCAATATGAGAGACAAGTTAACGAACTGCAGGTGAAAATAGAACTGTGTAAAAGTAAAGGGGAAGTTTGTAGGGAAAGACTTAAGTTATTGGACAATTTTACATATAATTAGTTTTAGAATTTTATTATGGGTTTACTACCCCATTAACTTATAAAAGTATAATTTCCTACCATAAGAAGATACCAGAACAACGACCCGAGCGATCATCGCAATCGCGACTTAGCACCGTCAGCAAATTACGTGTCATCAATTTACGTTACATTTGTTTTATTTCATTTTATAGAAATTACTCTTGTATTAGAATCAATTGTAACAACTTGTAATTTTGAAATAAAAATTTTTGTTTTTTTTAAAAGGACTATTTGACAAAAGTATTTTTAACTGGCGCAGTGGTTGTAGGATGTCCAAACGGCTTTAAGCACATAAATCCTGTTCGTGTCAACGATTTATTGGACATAAGAACTTTTTCGGGAGTTTCACGAAATTTCAGACTTTTACGTCACGTTACGCAACCCCCGTGAACAGTGATCCAGTTAGGTGAACTGAGTAGCCTAACAAGAAGATTCTTCAAGGTATATGAAGAAAACTTGTTGCTGAACAGCTCAAACTTCTTCGAAGCACATCGAAGGACGTTCACCACAGATCCAAGCATATGGAAAAGATACTGGTTTTACTGTAAGTACTTTTATGTCATTTAGAGGTTCTTTAAACATTTCAAAAACAAGTCTATCTGAAAACTCAGACGAAAACACAGATTCTGATTCAGGCTCACCCACTCACTTGCATCGCACAAGATCTCCTTTAAAGAACAAACCAACGCCAAAAAGGCGAAATTCTTTAAATATTACTAATAGTAATTTGAATTTAAATTTAAAAAGTCTTTAAAATCAGAATATTTGGGAATGATCCCAGAGTTTTATGGTGAAACAGAGCTTTTACCTAGATTTATTACCATTTGCGAAAAATTAGTCGCAAAATTTTTTAATAGGACTGATTTGACAGACTTTCAAAATGAATACTTAATGTCGAGTATTCTAGCTAAAGGAAAAGGTGAAGCCGCAGTAAATATATCTTCCTGTCTCATAAATACATGGGATGATCTAAAACAGGCGCTTCTCAATGCTTACGCGGACAAACGCGATATTTATACCTTAAATATAGAAATGGCAAGATTGAAACAAAATAACGAGAGCCACTTTGATTTTTATAACAGAGTGCAACAACTTTTAAACTTGCAAATTTCTTTTATTTCTACACATTCTAATGTAAATGAGGCTCCGATATTGTCTCAATACTGTCGTAATTTAGCACTAAGGGTATTATTATGGGGATTAAAAGATCCCGTCTGATCGCTGATACGTACAAAGAATCCAGGTGATCTCAATACAGCATTGGGCATGTTAACCAACGATTTCCAAATTGAAATGGTTTCTGCAAACTTGCAGAAAATAAAAATTTCTTAAAGCATGAAAAACAATAGGGCATTAAACCAATTTAAGCCAAAATCTACTATGCCGCCTCAATTAACAAATTTTCCAAATAATTCACAAATGTTTTCAAACAACAATGAACCCCACTTTAGTGGCAATTTAGGCCCAAGACCCAATGTTTTTAGACCTAACCAAAATCAAAATTTTCAAAAGCCAACGCCCATGACTGTATCAACAAAAAACACCTTTAATACTGTTAAACCACAGGGCAATAAATTTTATTTTTTTAACTTTCATAAATATTTTGATTGTTTGTTAGGCATAGATAACCTCAAGTTTCTCGATGCTAATATTAATTTAGAGAAAAATCTTTTAATAGCACGTAATGCCGAAATACCACTATTATTTCATGACGTATGGACTTCTGCGAATTGCATCACGGTGCAGCCGAGATGCGAACAAATTATAGAAATATGTGTGAAAAACATCCGAAACGGCGACGTACTAATCCCATACAGAAAGTTTGCTGAATTAGAAATGCCTAAGTGTATCGCTACGGTTCGCGATAAAAAAGCTATTTGTTCAATTTTAAATCCATTGGAAACGGCAAAAATCATAGATATTTCGGAACCATTAGAAGTCATAGACTTAAACAATTACGAATTTCAAAAAGAAAACTTCGGTAACTATAATAATTTCAACGTGGAAAAAGTAAAATTTGACATTTCAAAAATACGAACGGACCATATGAATTCAGAAGAACGCGAAGCCATCTTAGCTGTAATCAAAGAATATTCTGACATTTTTCACGTCGAAGGCAACCAGTTAACCTTTACTAGTAAAGTAAAACACAGCATCAAAACCTCTGACGAAATACCGATCTATACAAAATCTTACCGATACCCCGAAGTACACAAAAAAGAGGTCCAGGACCAAATACAAAAAATATTCAAACAAAATATTATAAGGCCATCTCACTCTCCTTGGTCCTTACCAATCTGGGTGGTACCAAAGACGCTTCAGGACAAAGGAAATGGCGCATTGTGATCGATTTTCGGAAATTAAACCTAAAAACTATAGGGAATCGCTACCCATTACCAAATATTACCGATTTGTTAGACAAACTAGGCCGCTGTCAATATTTTACCATGTTAGATTAGGCCTCGGGATTTCACCAAATTGAAATGTCCGAAGAAGACATACCAAAAACGGCTTTTATCACGGAAAACGGCCACTATGAATTTCTAAGAATGCCATTCGGCCTTCGGAATGCACCCGCGATGATTCAGAGTGTTATAGATAATAGTCTAAGGGGTTATCAAAACGAAATTTGTGCGGTTTATCTAGACGATATAATTATATTCAGCACGAGCTTACAAGAACATACCGATCGACTAAGAAAAGTCTTTGAACGATTACGTCAGTCTAATTTCAAAATTCAACTAGACAAATCCGAGTTTCTCCGAAAAGAAGATGCTTATTTGGGACACGTTGTCACATCAGAAGGAGTAAAACCGAACCCAGAAAAAATAATTGCTATAAAATATTACCCCATCCCCAAAACGGCAAAAGCCATAAAAGGCTTTCTTGGACTACTCGGCTATTATCGCAAATTTTTTAAAGGCTTCGCGAAAATTACAAAGCCTTTAACAAAGTGTTTAATAAAGGACGCGATTATTGACATTAATGATCCCGGATATATTCAGTGTTTCGAAACGTGCAAAAATCTGTTAACAAATGAGCCAATACTGCAATACCCAAATTTTTCAGAACCGTTTAATCTAACCTGGGACGCGAGAAATTACGCTACTGGTAGCGTTTAATCTCAAGGAAAAATTGGTTGAGATCTTCCGATCGCTTACGCAAGCCGTACCCTAAGCGCAGCCGAAATTAATTATTCTACGATAGAAAAGGAACTGCTTGCTATCGTCTGGGCTGTTAAGTATTTTAGACCTTACCTCTTCGGACGAAAATTTAAAATTATAACCGATCATAAACCTCTCGAGTGGTTATTTTCCCTAAAAGAACCAAATTCTAAGCTGGTAGGATGGCGTCTAAAATTAGAAGACTACGACTATGAAATAGTCTACAAAAAGGGCATTCTAAATAAAAACGCGGATGCGCTTTCGAGAATCGAGTTAAATACAAACGAGACGCATCCCGGATCAAGCTCCATCTTTTCATTAAACAAATATATTCAAGATTTACATGAAACACTAGACCAACAACAAGACAATCAATCTCTCATAGCAGAGGCTGGAGATGTCGACAATCCAGAAAATGCGACAGACGACACTGACGCCACCGTACATTCTAACGTAGAGAACCCAATTGTTGGAATTCCTATAGTAGAATGTCCTGTTAACTACGGAAAAAATCAGATCATTATCTCAGAAGTAAACTTTGCTCCTGCCGAACCGACAAAAATTAACCTGTATAAAATGAAAACAAAGAACCCACGTACAATTTTCAAAAACCGATTTTGATAAAGACGTCATAAAATGTATTAAAGAAAATGTTGTACCAAAAACCAAATATTACTTATATTTTGAAGACCCTATATACGAAAAGTTTAGCTGTACTCTTCAAAAATATTTTAAAAATTCAGAAATCGAAATGATAAAATGTACGAAAAAATTAATAGACGTTATATCCGAAGATGAAATCAAGCAAACTATACAAAATCATCATGAGGGTAAAACAAATCACCGAAGAATTGACGAAACTTTTAATCGCATAAAAATACCTACTATTGGCCAAACCAACAGAAATACATACAAAATTATATAAGTAAGCTAATATGCCAAATAACTAAATACGAACGACGTCCTCTTAACCTCCAATATATTATTACACCCACAGCTGTTCGACCCTTTCAAATTCTTCACATCGACAGTTTAACCCTTGAGAATTGTAAATTTTTAACAATCATAGACTCATTTTCAAAATATGCCCAGGCTTATAGACTCAACTCTTCACAGGGCATTGAAGTGGCAGATAATTTAATAAAATTTTTCTCCCATCACTGTATTCCCGACCAAGTTATTTCAGACAATGGCCCTGAAATTCGAAATTCTGTAATTCAAGAACTACTAGCAGCTCACAAAATAAAAATCCATGTTATTAGTTCCCAACATCCGAAGTCCAAGGTTTCATTCCACTCTTATTGAACACATCAGACTTCTGAACAATCAAAAGGATTATAAAAATGAACCGATTGAAAATAAAGTTTCTTACGCAATTGTGGCCTACAACAACACTATACACTCCGTTACTACGCTAAAACCATACGAAATCATAAATGGACATTTACACACAGAGTCACCCTTCAACATAAACCTAGATAACCAATTTATAAACAACAATGTTTCTACACACCGCGAAAAAATCAAATTACTATACGAAAAACTAAACACGGACATGCAAAAACCAAAAAGAACGCGTGATAAATAAAACTAACGAAAATAAGGAAATTTTACCAGATGTACCAGAACAAGTATTTGTTCACAATAAACAGAAACAAAGCAAAACGACCAACAAATACAAACCAGAAAAAATTACAACTATCGACAAAAATCGAAAAAAATGCCAAAATTAACACTACACATGGCAAAAATGTCGACAAAATCCACTTATCCAATATCAAAAGACCTCGAAAAAAAAATTTAGTAACAAACTCTAAATTCAAAATATTTCAGGTTCCTCGCCACCGGACAAGGAACAGAAATAAAGAACATAACGCAAAATCTAGGGATTCTGCCCGTTAACCTGGGTCCCGCCAAACTTCAAAGGACAGAACATACCCTTGTACATTATTATAATTTAGAACCTGTGTATTTAGAATTTAGTAATCTTAACAGGCAATTTAGTAATCTTAAGCTTATTTTAGTAATAATACACTCCTAGATAGCGATCTTAGCGATTATTATAGAATTGCCAATTTCAGTCAAAATTAGTTTTCGAAAAAATAGAAATATTAAAATTCATCATGAAAATCGTACAAAAAGAGGACTAATCAACGGTCTAGGATACATTATAAAAGGGGTTACCGGCAATTTGGAAGCTGATGACGGAAACAAAATTTACAAAATTCTTAATCACCTGCAAGCTAACGAAAAAAGCATTGAGAATCAGCTAAAAATGCAGTATTCTGTCAATGACGCAATTGTCAAAAACTTTAACGAAACTATTATAAATATACAACATAACGAGTATATTTAAAATCAAGAATACTGCAACTCAATCAAATTGTCATGAACGGTGTCACACGCCAAAATTTACTTTTTGCAAAGAATTTGTTTAATCAGCTTATTATATTATATAATGCCATCCTAAATACCCTTCAAGACGTTGAAAACTCTAGAACTTTTTGTAAATTAGGAATTCTACACCCAAGCATTATTAAAACAAAAGATCTATTTTACGAGCTGCAAAAAATTTACAACACTATAAAAATGAACTTCCTTTTGAACTTAAATTCGAAAATATACTTGATTTCGAAGACATTCTAAAAACTAATTGCAATATAGATTATAATCGAATTTCTTACTTCCTCTCTTTACCGATTGAATTCGAAACAAATTTTAACTTGTACCATTTTATACCTATACCAAAGAAAATAATAGCTACGCATTAGAACGCTCATGCTCATATAAACGCCATATACCCCTCGATGGATTTCGGAGAGAAAATCCATCGGAATTTCATACGTAATCGGCGGCCGCGTGCAGCCGAAATGCTATCCGTTGTTGCCTCGTTTCGCTTGCTTGTTTGACTCTCGGACGGGCTTTTGTGATATTCGAATCCTAAAGAGATGTAAAAGCGGTAATATGCGTTGTTTAGAGCATTTTAAATATATGTTGGGCTCGAGATGATATTTGATCTATAGGGAAATATTATGTACTTCATGAATACAAAAATAAAATTAATACCCAAAAAATAATTGTAAATTATTTTTATGTACGTACACCATCAGAATTTTGCGTTCATGCGATAATCATATTATGGAAAAACATAGGTATACTTTTTCAGTTATGCAAAAAAATGGTGGATGTAGATATAAAATTAATTGGACATCTAAAAGAATAAGTATTTTTTAATCCTACCGAATTTTTTATAGTGGCGCCGGCGGTGACTGATTAAAATTTTATAACATGTACATGATACGTTAGACTTGAAAAGTGTCTACAGGGTGTATCATAATGTTAGGCGATGGGTCTTGGGTTATTACCTCAAAACAAACAAAACATATTTAATTCATTAAAGGTAATATAGTAGGTATAGTTGATTCCTTCACAGCCCTCCCACTCCCAAATCAATAGCGCATGCGTCGGTATCAAACCCAACACGCAATAGCGCAAGCGCTGGTATCAAACCCAACCATACCGCATGCGCCAGCATCAAACCCAACCTGCGCGCGCATACGCCATCTGTCATCTGTCAACTGTCATCTGTCAACTGTCACCTGTCATACGTCATCTGTCACCTGTCATACGTCATCTATCATACGTCATCTGTCACCTGTCATACGTCATCTGTCAACTGTCATCTGTCATACGTCATCTGTCACACTCTTGGGCGTTAGCTACTTTGGTCTTAACTACTTGGGGGCTAGAACTACTTGGGGGGCCTGAACTACTTGAGGGGGGCATCAACTACTCAACTGACATCCTGTCACCGATCATACGTCAGCTGTCATCTATCATATGTCATCTGTCACCTGCCACTCCGAAATCCGATCGTTTACTACCCAACCTGAACCAACTATTCCAAACCTAGAACTGCCATCTGCAACGTCATCCTGCATAAGTATGAATCTGAAAAAAGTCCTACCATCGGTGGGATTAGAACCTGGGACCTGCATATTACAACGTGGAATTACCAACGCTCTAGACGACCTGGCCATCTGCTTCACATAAAATATTGAGTTCCGAACATAAAGGCTTGCGGCAGTTAGGCAAGCAAGTTGTTGTTGTTGTTGTTGTTGTTGTTAGCGAAGTCACGATGATAACGATATGTAATAAATGGATTAAAGGAAGAAAACACACAGTAGTAGGAAAATTATTTATTTAACCACAAGATATATCTATATTTAGCAACCTTATATACAAAATTAGTTAATAATATGAAACAGGTTACTGCTACGAATACAAGTAAACTAGAAATACTGTTCAGAGTTTCGGAGAAAGATGGCGGTAGTGGAGAATTAGCAGCAGCAGGAGTACGAGTTGGGGATGCGGTCTCATTCTTGCACTCGCTAAGGAACGTCATTCATCCTGTTTCACCAATCGTTGAATCTTGAAAGAGAAAGTGAACCTTGTAGCGAAAAGAGCTGTTGCTGTTTGATGGGGGTATCATGGCGGAGAATACAGACATGTGATCAGCGTTCTGCGGGTTGAAATCCAGCGGAATCCATGGTCTGCTAGCGTTACAATCTCCAAAATCGAACAAAACAGAGGCGTTTTTCACATTTAAAGGTCGATATACGTAGAAGACGTTGTGTACTACTGCAACCAGCAGAATGAAGGACGAACTTGACAGAGCCATAGCTCACGTGAAAATGAGCTAAAGCGTCGAAGAATGGCGATTTATAATATCATAGAGGTGTATCAGTCCACTGGCTAATAACACCAACAGTGGTATTAAGAACAGAGAACTAACATGGAGAGTTCGGAGCGGTTCTGGTTGTATCTTTTTCAAGCTTCGCGGTGGGGCTTTCTTTTTCTGTGGTCGACACTTCCACAATACTTTAGCTAGTCGACAATGCTGAGAGTACTTATAGTGATCGGCTAGTGGATCATCTCCTTCCTTCCAATCAGCAAACTCGCAATAACAAAATGCACATTTAACTATATCTAATCGCTGGGTGTAATAAAAACCAGCCTGTGCTAAGTCTTTAGGGCTAACTTTATTAGACCAATTTGCAAACGTAATCAGTCTTTCTTCAAAAGTACGAATAACGGCCAGACCATCGTCTAAGCAATCAGTACAATCTACACTGCGGCTAATCATTTCAGATCGTCTTTCTACTTAGACTAATCGAGCTATACTAAGAAATAAAACAAACAAACTATGTTATATACTTTTATTCCATATCATTTAAAAAACAATGTCGGAAATTATACAATAACTTGGCATTATTACAGGCACAATGCCAAACATTAAAGTCCTTATGGTGAAAACATTCTACAACTTTTTATATTTACTTAATTTAGGTTCAGTCTTTAAAGGAACACTAAATATAAGACAAGAATCAAAAATCTGTTTTAAACAAGTTGCCTTTAAATCGCCCTTAACCAGAAATTTAGGAGAATCATACTGAAGACAGACGTCACGTAAAACACTTTCAAATTGGTTCAAGTCCAAATAACCAGACTCCCACATTAGGCCATGGTATTTCTCCTCCAGATGTTCTACTATTTTGAGGTCTTCAGGCTTTAAAAATTTCCTACCATACGGAGGCTTGAAGAGAAAGCTGCAAAATCGAGCACCATCATACACAGCCAACTCCTTTGATATAAACCCACTGGCTAAAGGATAGCCCTGAAGATCGATGCAAACTTCCTGACGTTGTTTAGACATCTTGTACACTGGCCAAACGCAAAGACAACAACGTCGGTGTTGAACTAACTTCTAAACAGGCTGCAGACAAGTCACGACAGGTCTCGATAGATTAGAACTGTATGTAACGATTGTTGAAACAACTATGAAATCTCTGCTAGAATCGAGTTGTATTTATTAGTAACAGCAGAAATATTTACTATCGGAGGGAAAGGAGAGGGAAGGGTGAAAGAAAAGAACCCAAAGCTTTAAAATATTTATTATTATGAATCATCAGCATACATGCACAGTTTATCAAAGTCATCGAGCAATTTTTGTTGGTTGTAATGCAATAATTCCAACATGTAATAACTTTGTTCAAATAGGTTTAAATTACAGAGATTGGTAATAATTTCAAAAAAGTTTTCCTTAATATCAGCAAAACATTGAGCATACTGTAAAGTATCATCATAATAGGTTCTAAATTGTAAGCGGTTAACTAATTCTAATCTATAGTTAATTAAATGCTTAATGCTAACAATAGAATTTATATCATTACAAGAAAACGTTAAAGTTACATCATTGCTTCCGAGTCGAAATATTCGCTCGTTTAAAAGAATAGCACTGGATAGGGTAAAATTTTCCGATGACGACGTCAGCGTTGTTGTCGCACTTCCATCAATAACTTCAAACATCTTGTCAATGATCTCCAAAAACTCGATCCAATCAGAATGGTTGAGGGATACTGGTTGATGTTCAGGCGTTGTGGGAACTAGTTTAACACTTGGTATCATCCCCCGGGCAACACTGAGACCCACAATTACTGTAAAATTACCAGTAGGATAGCAAAATTCGCCCAAGAGTTTCTTCTCCTTGCGAATTTCTCTGTTACTTCGAAGAATCATACTGTCCAAATAAGTCCAATAGGGTGATGAGCTTCGGGAACTATAGCCGTCGTCTTCCATCACCTCAGAAGCAGCAGCAGGAGCAGCAGCAGGAGCAGGAGCAGCAGCAGCGGTACAACTTTTACTTGCCATGGCTCACACTAAAATAGCGACGACTGCTAACGTAGTAATGGTATTATAGAGAGAACTCTACCCCCACTCCACATTTATTGATGTTAAGTTCGAGAAACAGTAGTCTGGATAACGCCCATCCGCTTCCCATCTCGGTGAATTCGGAAGCTTTTTTCACTAGAGACATCTGATATTCGCTGTAAAAGTCATCCAAATTAGTGTTGGGAGAAATAACACTAAATTTGGTATTAAACGATTTAATGTCTTGTTCTTGTGTGGATGCCAACAGATAACAACCATAGAGCTCCATATTAACTTTAAGCTGGGGGTAAGTCTTTAAAGGATCAGTGAGTAAAGTAATAACCGTATCTTTGAGATCTTCTAAATATTGCTTAACATCAGTTGAATGTAAGTCACTCGTCAGATGGTAAGTTAGTATGCGGTTTTTAAAAGCAGTTCGAACTAATTTTACCTGAGAGTACAAGGTCTCACTACATTGCTGCTTATGTTTTGTGGTACGGTTATGAGCACTACGGGATAAAATTTCAGTATTACACTCCTTGCAATACGGCATGATTTCAACTGACGAAAACCGGAAAAAATGCCGTCTTTTTGTACAAAGATCATGCCTAAACCACATCCTTAGCCATATCTATCCAACTGTTATGAGACTTATCAAACCCAAGCCATTTGACATACATCTTTTTACCCTTTTTACGCAAAACTTGTTCAATAAGAAATACATCAGATTGTTTGGTTTTTTGCAATTCTTCTTCATAGAATCCACCACTAATGGGTTGCCCGCTTGTATCCTCTAGCAAATAAGTTGTAGGATTGGTAATCTTCACCTGAGATACTTTAAACAACTCAGTGGTCCAATTAGGTACATAACCCTTTTCAAACACGTGCTTAGCCTTACTGATGCGAACAATGTCACCAACTTTGAATTTTTGCTTTGCCACAACCTTTAAACGACTATAAACAGAGTCCAATATTTTCTTCTCATTACTCTTGCTAACATCCTTCGGTTTCATGCGGATTGTGTGATGTTTGGTGTTGTTGTAAGTATTTGTAACTTGTTCCAACAAGTCAATCCATTTATGATTACCATTCAAGGTAAACAACTTAAACAAGTGTTCTTTGAGCGTTCGAATTACTCGTTCTGCAATAGAAGCCTTTAAAATACTAAAGGTACTGTAATGATGGATCCCATGCTTCTTCATAAGACTTTGAAAGCTAGCGTTGTAATACTCTTTCCCATTATCTGTCACCAGCTTTTTCGGAATCCTCCGAGACTGTTTGAGTATATGATCCATGGCATTAGTCACATCCTGAGCATTTTTTGACTTTAGAGGTCTGGTCCAGAGAAATTTGGAAAAACAATCAATAACAACCAAGATGTATTTAAATCCCTTGTTTTCACGAGCGTACTGATCGAGTTGAGCAAGATCGGAAGCAAACGTATCATCTAAACCATACTGGATAAATCTACGACGTTTAAATTTGATTCTAGCGGGTTTATGTAGTTCCTTAACAACTTGTTCTCTAGCCTTCGTAATGCCCTTGGCCATTATTTCTCAAAGAATGAGGTTCTGCAGCAAGATATCGAATTATATACGTCTAAATTTTAGATAGTTGGTGGACGGGAAGATCCTTTCTTTAGCAAATCAACTGTTTGTACTAATTTGGAGAGTTCTTCACGAATCTTTCCCACATCCGTCCTGACTGGTCTGAGAGCATTTTGAATAGCCTGATTGGTGTAAACTTTTAGGAGTTTTTCGAGATCCTTGAATTGGGTAGATAGGCGATCCAGGTGGGTATCCAAAACTAAAGTCTCGCTCTTTAATTTGTTGTCAAGCAGCTTAAGTTGGTCGGATACCGAGTCTACATAATCCTTATTAGTTTTTGTAAATGCCTCCATTTGTTTTACAATACTACCGATAGAGTTGTTTACTTTTTGTTCCAACCCCGTTACTTGTCTCAACATCTCCAAGTGGGATACTTGTATTTTATCATTCAGCGATCTATCAATGGTAGTAGAGAGTGAAGTTAGCATACTCTCTACAAACTTTTTATTTACTGCGTCAGCGATATCTGCTGGCGATTTGACGTTACAAAGCCGATGATCTCGAATATCATAATCGCCATCTTTTGTAAGAGTGATCAAGTTGGGTGCTTGCAACACTCTCACTCTCTTCTGGTTAGACGACGTGGGCAAGGAACTTCCAAACTTATTCATGATTACTGCGGTACTAAGGCATAACAGCTTTAACAAACTTATTTATAGAATTCAATTACTCCAAGGTGTTCCAATTCACGCAAAATGCTCCAAATCTCGTTCATGTTATTATTGTTGCCAACCCGATTGGAAGCGTCTACCTTTTTTAACCTATCAACCAACTCGTTGACGTCATCGTAGTAGACATATTCTTTGGGTTTTTCGCTGTATTCCATTAAGGCAGATCCAGATTTCACAGATCCAGATTTCTCAGACTTCGATCTGGTCACTATTCTACCCCCGGGCGAAGGAATTTTACTGGTAGAACCTTTCGAAATTAGTGGTTTCACAATGGCATTGTATTTGTGGGATCTATTACCTTTCAACTGACCATTGTCTTTCAAGTATAAATCTGTTCGCTTTAAAATATCCTTATATTGTTCTTCATCGGCAGCGGTATTAAATTGACGAGCCTTGAGAAACAATAAATCGTATAGTCCCAGAGTTCCTTTGTACGTAAGGGGGCCAACTTGAATATCACCATTCTTTAAGAAATTAACCGGTTCTGAACCTAAGCTCCAAGAATCAGTCACCAAATCATATTTCAGGCTGTTAGCATCTATTTCGGCAGAGTGCGACCAATATAGTTTCAGATAGTCTTGAGCAATCTTCGGATACTGCTCGATAAAAGTCTCAAACACATCAGATTTTTGAAGAGAATCTTCAAAATTCTTTCTTATGTGTTCCGCAGGATTCTGAGCTATTTCTTCAAACACAGCATCATCATCATCATCATCAGCAGCAGCAACAGCATCCCCGTAGTGAGTTTCCTCGGTTAAAAATTTTACAGGTGGTTTCACTTCTCGAGTTGCTATGGGTGGTTTAACTTTGGGTTTTCCACCAACGCTCTCTTCCAATTTAATCTTCCGTTTCTTAGATTTTACAGTGGTGGTGGCGGAAGCACTCACAAGCTTATTCAGAGGATCGGTAATAGGCATTAAGAATTTATTAAGAGCTTCATCTTCTTCGCCTCGCTCCAACTTTAATGCTAAATACTTCTTTCTTATTGTTCGTGCAGCTTGGAGAATCCTCCGTTTAACGTCTTTATCGAGCTGGCTCATGGGGGTAGACATACTACAAACAGACCCTGTTCTGGAAAAACAGCTAAAAAACAGACCCTGTTCTGGAAAAAACAGCTAAAAAACAGACCCTGTTCTGGAAAAACAGCTAAAAAACAGACCCTGTTCTGGAAAAAACAGCTAAAAATCAGACCCTGTTCTGGAAAAACAGCTAAAAACAAACCCTGTTCGGGAAAACACAGCTACAAAACAGACCCTGTTTCTGGAAACAGCTAGGAAACAGCTAAAACAACTACTAAACAGAACCTGTTTCTCGAGACTTAACACATCTAACTTCTAGGACGTCAAGTGTTAGACTGAGTCCCGAGGGCTTAGGGTATGGTATATGTATCAAACTTGTTACGATATCGACCTTTAGCAATATCATTGTCTTTCACCACTACTAGGAAGCCATACCTATCTTTCCAACATTCGGAACAAATATGTTTAAATGCATCGAATGTCATGTCTGTATTAACGTGATCATCGTAGATATGTTTCAAGTTTAAGTCATCCTGCTTAAATAAAATTAATACATTGGCATTGTCACGAACCAGCTGTTTCGGTATTTTCGAGTAAGTTTGCGATAAATAGAATGAATCAATTGCATTATGGCGGCCCATACAAAAATAATTACGTATTTTATCCTGCTTCTCACATGCTACGTCATCAAATATGAATACAGAGTGAGGTCTGGCGCTGACAGGATCTAGAACTTCATCATTATCGCTGTAGCCGAAATAGCCTAAACGGGAATGTTTCATAGCCTGTTGAAGAAAGTCGTACTTGTCTTGCTGCAGAGATTTGGAATACACGTACACATTCTCGAATTTTAAACCATTTTCATCAATCAAAAGACTAATCATTACATTGGTTTTGCCACAATTACTCGGACCACATATTAAAGCTCGAATTGTAGAAGGCAAAAGTTGACCATGTTTGCTACTTTGGGACTTGTCTGTTTTCATATCGCAATTATAAACTTGGATTTTAAGTTTCTGTTTCTCTTGACGCATCTCTATAAATACTACTCTACACCCTCCCAGGGCTTCATTACGAATGAAGACTCTGCAGGGTGCAGGTGTGTTAAATACAGCTATCAACAAGCTCCCGTTCGAGCTTCATTTACCTGGTTATTCCTATTGCGGTCCTGGAACCAAACTTCAAGAGCGACTGGCTCGAGGTGATCGACCAAAGAACAAATTGGATAGTGCTTGTCGCGATCACGATATCGAATACGCCCGGTCTAAAGAGTTGGAACAAAGACATCGAGCCGATCGAGTGTTGGAGAACCGAGCTTGGGGACGAGTAACGGCAAACGATTCCAGTTTTGGTGAAAAAGCTTCAGCGTGGTTAGTAACTAACGCTATGAAGGTAAAACGCAAGCTGGGTGCTGGCAAGAAGAAGAACATGAAAACCCTATCATCAGTGGTTACTCTGCTTAAGAAACAACTTCGACATACGGGTGCGGGTGATGTGAGTAAGAAAAGAACTCTCAGTAAAATCCTTAAAGCTGCCCGAGTAACGGTCAAGAAGGTTGGAGGTCGTAAGAGAATCAACGTACCGAGAATAATACCATTACCGAAACAGGGTGGGTTTCTACCACTTATTCCCATATTTGCAGGACTTAGTGCCCTGGGGGCATTAAGCGGAGGCGCCGCGGGGATAGCGAAGGCCGTTAATGACGCTCAAAGTGCCAAGGAGAAGTTAAAAGAATCTAAACGACACAACGAAACAATGGAAGCGATTGCCTTGGGAAAAAAGGGTAGCGGTCTGTATTTAAAGAAACACAAAACGGGTTATGGATTGTTTTTACGAAAAATGCCAAAAAACTACCAATAAAGCTACCTGAAAAACCGTTATCCGATCATGATATTAATTCGTACGTCACTCGTTTACAAATACCGCATTTTAGAGGAGTATTTATGCGAGACACTTTACCGAACGCACCCTTCAAAACAGAGTGTGGTGTTATTAATTTGGATCGGAACACGGGATTCGGAACACATTGGGTAGCTTACAAGAAACACGGTAATCGAGTTGTTTATTTCGACAGTTTTGGCAACTTGAAACCGCCCAAGGAATTTGTCAAGTACATGAAAAATGTTAAAATATATTTTAATTCCGATCAGTATCAGGATTATGGAATGACAAATTGTGGACATCTTGCTCTAACATTTCTCTACAATGAAACTTTATAAATGCAGGTATTGATGCTTATTGACATCAGTCATGTCACAGACATTCACGTTAAAAGGTCGCTCTCACCGACTTGAAGCATACTTTGTACCTCCCATAGAGCTCGATTCCCGGTTTGATTACTCTTTAGCATTAATTTCGCTAAACACTTGGAACACAATCCCCAATATCGAAGAGGGACGAAACAAGTTTTATTACATTGTCAATAATCAGGAGGAGCGAGTATTGGAAATACCAACAGGGTCCTACGAGTTGGAAGATATCGAGCAGTTTCTACAACGTAAGCTCCTAGATCCCAGAGCTTCCGCAGACGAACGGAATCGCATCTTATCGCTTAAACCCAATAACAATACGTTAAAGTGCGAGTTAACCAGTGTCTACGACATAAACTTTAAGCCAAAAGACAGTATTGCAAAGTTGTTGGGATTTTCACCTCAACTGTTAAAGTCTGGCGAATTCCACGAATCAGATCAACCTGTGGATATTATACAAGTTGTTACTATTAGAGTAGAGTGTAACATCATTTCCGGCTCGTATTACACAAATAATCCCGCACATACTCTTTACGAATTTTCACCAACTGTCGATCCCGGCTACAGTATAAATATCGAACCAAGGAATCTAATCTATTTACCTGTGAACCAAAAAAGCATCTATAACATTACCCTCACGCTAGTAGACCAGGATTCTAGACCTCTTAATTTTCGAGGTGAAGAAGTAGTAATTCGATTAGAACTTAGACGAAATGGTTCTAGTATTTAAAGGGTATTTAAACACTACTACATCAGCCGGCAGATCATTCAGTGATCAGAAGTCGAAGGGGTCACTCACGTTTTCAAATATATTATATTTGCAGTCTATAAGCAGTCCTTACGGCTATCATGTCAGAAAAACTTCAAATCTTCAATCAGATCAAGAGCGATGAGTCGGTCATTCGTGAAGAATGGCACACTTATCACCCCTTTACCAACTCCTTTAATAACAATGACGAAATCGAGATTGTTATCAATCAGCAAGATGTCTTTTTGGATATGAGTGAAGCTCAACTCTACATCGAGGGCACATTTAAGGTGGAAGCAGATGCCACTGGTAAGACCGGTACTTGTGATCTAACCAATAATGCTGGAGCCTTTCTCTTTGACAACATTTCCTATGAAGTTAATGGTAAGGAGATTGAAAAGATTCGAGATCCTGGTATTGTTAGCACCGTGAAAAATATGCTATGTTTAAATGAGCAGGAGAGCCGTGCTCTAGACATAGCCGGATGGAATTGGCCTAGTGGAACTGTTAAGACCTTGGATGAAACTTCTAAAGACTTTAATTTTCGCATCCCACTTTCAATCTTGTTTGGTGTGTTTGCCGATTACCACAATCTATTAATGGGTAAACAGAAACTTAAACTAGTTCGTGCTCGTCATGACGACAACTGCTACAAGTCCTCGGGTACTAAGAAGGCAACAATAACCTTAAAAACGGTTGTGTTGAAAGTGAGACATATTTACCCGAGTGATGCAGTGAAATTAAGGCTTTTGGATGAAATTGCAAAGAACAAACCGATATATATTCCGTTCAGAAATTGGGAACTACATGAACTGCCGGCTTTGGGAACAACAAAGCGTGATATTTGGACCGTTAAGACCATGTCTGAGAGAGCTCGATACGTCATTGTATTTTTTATGAAGAAGCGAAAAGATAACTTTGAAGCTGATTGTACCTACTTTGATAATTTAAACATCACCGACGTCAAATTGCATTTAAATTCTGAAGTTTACCCCTATGAGTCGTTAAACCTAAACTTTGCCAATAGACAGTTTGCAGAAGCCTATCAGATGTATACGGACTTTCAAAAAACCTATTTGGGAAAGCAGCGGTCGGAGCCGCTTTTGGATTTTCTCGCTTTCGCTAGTAGAGCCCTCTTTGTTATTGACTGTTCCAAACAAAATGAAGCCCTCAAGAGTAACACTATTGACGTTAAGTTGGAGTTTCAAAGTTCCGAAAACTTCTCGGCTGAGTCACGGGCCTTTTGTATAATTATTCATGACCGAGTGCTCGAGTATCAGGCTTTAACAGGTCAAGTACGTGATCTGTTGTAGGCATTTACTATTCAACCCTCTCAGCACGATGAAGTTTGTTGTGGTTGACGTTCAAGGATTCAGCGTTCCAGAATTTCAAGCTAAAGAATTGACTATTTACGATGGAAAGCAAATCAAAAACTACCTTTTTAAACCCGCTAAGTCGTTTTATGAACTGTCCTATGATTGTCAGAAGCAAGCAATGTTTCTATATGGGAACCGACATGGTTTATACTACAATTCAGGTGAAACCGATTACAATGAACTTCACCGCATTATCTACAACGATCTACGGGATGTTGATGTCATCTATGTGAAGGGGTATGTAAAGAAGGCCTTCTTACTGGAAACTTTTTCTACGATGAAATATCTTAAGCATATACCCGATATTGTTAATTTAGAATTTACTAGGGACAGTGTTAATGTACCGAAATTATCTCTAAGTAAAACCACTTGTTCTTATCATGGTTTAGAATATTGTACTTGTAGTGTTGTGAATTCAAAAATCTTGTATGAATATATTTATGATTTTTTACCTAAATAAAGAAGTTAAATAATTGTATTACATGTTTCATTTTATCCTATATTATTCGAAACCCTTGAAAAATTTAGGCATTTAGTCTCGAGCGCATGGCAAAGACGGTTGACTGGTCAGTTAGATTAGACAAGCATTTGAAAAAATTACGCAAGCTGAAAAGAGATATTCAGTTTTACCAAGAAAAGAAATCTGTGGTTAGAATATTATTGAAACTTACCATTTAAACTTACCAATGGCTTCCTCCTCCTCCTCATCCGGCTGGGATAAGGTGTTTGAATCTCCTTCTAGATGTCCTGATGTTCCAGCGATAGTTCTGAAGACTAAGCCCAACCGAGTGTACGAGATTGATGATTTTATCACTGTCATTTTTCGTACGTCAGAAGAGGAACGCAAACAAGTAATTTTGGATACTATTGGTTATGGCAAAATTTCTTTCTCTAGTGATGAATTTGAAGAGTTTTTAAGCACTTTTGATTGTTTCAATACCCATTGGGTAGATATATTTATGATAATTGGACAGTACACGCTAGTGTTTCATCGCAATGGCGATAAGAGAAGTCTAAAGTTTGAAGATGCCACAACCGACAAGTATCTTTTTCGATGAACCGAGAAGCTAATACACCTATTTGCAAAGCATATTTATGGATTGTATAAGCTTAATCTTGAATATTATACTGTTACTAAATAAATAGTCTAACGTCAATTTGTTTTTTCTTTGCTCTAACTAAGGAAATAAAACACCAATATATACACAAAAACCCAACATTTATTAACGGGTAAAAATTTAAAAAAGTAAAAAAAGTGACCGAACAGTGGCCCGTAACTAGTAAATAGAGTACAATCGTAAATAGGAGACAATAAACAAACAATATAAAAATAGGGTAAGCTTGAGTAAGCTTCGGTAAACTATACATATAAAGTAACTAGGTAAATACCTTAAATACATTAAATAGGATAGATTAGGGTAAAATAAATACAATAATTAACTATCTAAAATAAATTACTAGCCTACTATCACAGCCTCTAAAGTCACACACATTTAGCTATCAAAGGTGATTGATATAAAGTTAGCTGTCGGTGATCAGTCTTAGCTCATGGAATTTCCGATGATTCCTTATACTTTTCAATATCTCGATGACCCCAAGCAAGCGTGTTCTCTAAGTCACCGGGAATAAGGTAACGCTTATCGTCCGCGTGTGATAGCGCTACCTTATTTTTCAGTTCGACATACATATCGTGTAAATGTGAACGGAAAGTGTTCATCTGTCGATGAATGTGAGTTCCTTCTACGTCAACCGCCTCCCTATAATCATCAAGAGTCAGTTCTTTCTGGGTGACGTAGTCAGGAACTGCCTTAGCTTTTTTCGTTAACTTTCCCTCCACATTTACACAATATGCCTTCGCCCCGGTACCGTAGAAATCCCAAATGATTTTTCCTGCATACTGATCTTTCATTTTACCCAAAATTGATTGGTTTACAGGAACATCATGTGGGTTATCTTGTGAGTAATTGGACGTGTCGAATCTATCTAAATTTTCTCGCATGTCATTATAGAAATTTTCCGTTTGTAATTTTTAAAACAAGGGAATCGGTGTCAGTGTAGAGTAATACCGCGTTGTTGCCGTATTTTGGCTTAATATACCCGTACAAAAAGTCATACATAATAGTCTTGGATATTTCCAAGATGCTAAAACCTACGTAAATAGGCTTATTATATGTGACTTTTTGTTTTTTCATCTGGATAGCTACCAGGTTTTCGCCGAAAATCGTGCGGTCTTTAAAATGAGGTTTCGAGATTAACGCTTCGGCTCCCAACCTTCTACCAATATTTTCCCAATGAGAAACAAGTTTAACATCTACCCGTTTCTCCACATTTTCCATCGTTTTACCAAACACAGCGTTGTTCATAAGTTTGAAGAAATCCTTTTCAAACTTATTTTTCGCTTTATTACGCATCGCTGTGTTTAGGTCAATGTATTTCTTTAACCATGGTGATTGATCAAAAGATATAACGCGATGAATTTTTGTGAGCTTAAGCCCATAATCTAAAGCCTGACGCAAATTTTGATAATGAATAATATATTTTTCTTTTTTAAGAAAGTTGGGTATTAATTTTGTAATGTCTTGGAATTTTGATTCTGGTGGGGCTATGGATTCTGGACAAAAGGGTAGTTCGTTGTGTAAGTAATGCAACTGTTCGGGATATTCTAAATCTACCTCTAATATGTAGCCAGTTTTAGAATCATTCACGACATTCATGTAATCTAAACTTTGAATTTCGGTTTCATCCAACCACTTAAAATTCCCCGTTGGTAAATATGGTGACATGGCTGCACCATATAGGTTGGTGGCATCCAAATACATGATGTAGGAAGTAGGTTTGGAAGCGTCATAATGAGGTATAAATTGATTGTTCGCAAAAGCTTTTCTAACGCTACACTGACTGACCCCACCACGAATACCGTGTTTAAAGAAGTGTACCATGTCTAGATCTGTCAGTAATTCTAAGTTAATTGATGTGGCCTTGAGTGCGGCGTCCATCGAAAGAGCGGGCGCTGTGAAGTACTGCGCAGGGTCTAGACCGTAAGTACTATGGCACACGTCTCTAAAACTTTCAAACACATCTGTTAATAATAAGACGTCGGATTTTAAATAAATATCTGAATATTCGCCTAAAGTTTTGCATTCAAATAAATTCCACACAGCCCAAGCACGCTTGTAATCCTCTGTACTAATGTCTTCTTTTTTCAGCTGGTTGTAAAAGTCTTTATGTGATGGAAGCTTAGTATCGTTCAATTTTGCGAAACTATCCACGTAATTATATGGGAAGACACCCTTCTGTCGAATAAGCTGAAACTTATTATCTTCCGCGAAATATTTCCTAACTTCTCGACATTGTTCTGGTTTTAAATTTTGACTAAGTTTATCTAGACCGCTGGCCATGAAACGAAAACTGTCGAGGAAGCGTAATTTTAAAAATACCTGCCGTTGTTTACCATCCCTGTTCTCGATGTTATCCACCAAAACATGCTTAGTAAATGATATATACTTTTCCTTGTTTTGGGGGATAACATCCAGCTTTTCTTCGTTGGCAGCCAATTCCTTAACAAATAGGTGGGAATCAAAGTTGGACATATTATGGAAAAAGATGGGTATAAATTGTGGGATTTTGTAATTAAGGTTGCATACAGAGTGCGCGGCCGCCCGATAGGAGCCATTTGTATGATCATGATCGTGCACGCGATCGTTTAGCGCTACATCAAATGGCTTTTCGCAAATATGACATACCGGAGCATTTTGATGCTCAATCTCTTGTTCCGCAGAAATAGGTATCATGGGTACTACTTCCTTCATAAAGCGATTATAGATTGATTTACAATCAATCTCTAAGCGTTTTACGAATTCTTTGTGAGCATCCGGACCTCTATAGCTTTGGTAAATCGAATGAGCATCATCAAAGTCACATTTGATGTAGTAACCGAACGAGTACGGCACATGTTTGTGTGTTCTCACAGTATATGACGTATCGGGATCCTGCGCATTTTCCTCTGTATCTAGGGGTTCAAGGATAGTTTCGAAATCGGCATAAACAACGAAAGGTACTTTTAATTTCTTTTCAAAGTTTGTAAATTTCAAAATATTCTCGGGAATCTCTTCGCCATATTTATTTTTTTTCAAATCTGTCGTTGGGACTTTAGCTAAAACGTGCCCGCAATCATGTTCTTGATGGGCCTTTAATTTTTGTTCTGAATAAAAATATGATAAACACCCATCACATAAATACTTGGTAGCATGGCGTGAAGATAATTGTCTTGAGATCAGGCGAGATAAACTTCTTATTAAGCAGTAATGACTATTACCATAATCATCACTGATTACTAACAAATTTACATGTCGCTCCCTATTATGAGACTTTGTAAAGTATAAGGGACCAACGACTTCAATAATATTTTTACCATCTTCGAACAATTTCTCCAGTCCGTATATGTTGATAGAAATATTATTGAGTCGCTCAAACTTAGTTACATCGGTAAGTTTAATCGGAAATTCCATACCTGTGAAGTCCAGCTCGTTCTCAAAAGGCAAATAGCTCGCGACTCTATATGGATGTTGAGTCCAATGAACTGGATGTAAGGCGGCTAGGACTGACCACATGAAACATTTTTGATCGGTGTTCTGGATGTTCAAGACAGCTTTCTTTGCTTCAATCTCCTTTGGCAGCGGGATGTAGGAAGATGGCTTCAGAGGCTGGATCTTGTTGATTCCTAATTCTAAGTGGAGAAGCTGCTGAAGCGTCCACCCTGTAACAATAGAGATATCAATTAGCGAGAAATCTTAAACAGTTTGAATTTTTTTTGCAATAGTTTTACACTTACCACTATCCTTTTCCATAAATTCGGAATACTTCCGGTCTAGGATGGCGATGAACTGCTCACACAACTCCTCCAAGTCCGTAGCCCCATTCACCATCTGGTACTTGCTGTTGAAGGACTTTACCTCTGATGACTCGCTCGACTGCAGGAGGAAGCGGCCGAAAAGCTCCAGTCCAACCTTAAGCTGCTCGTACTTCGCGCGGATGTCTCCCACCAACTTGATGAATTTCTGCTTGAGATGTTGTAGATACTGCTTTACGTTGGTGGGATCCTGGCTTGAAGTAAGTCGGTACGTAGCAATTCGGCTCCTGAATGACGTTCTGACCAACTCTACTCCTTCCTCCTCCTCCTGTACCACACAGCATTTCTCTCGATGTTCTAGGGTCCTTAGATGGCCACCCCATCGGTCCGTAGGAACATCTATTTGGCATGTTGCGCAATGTTGTGTGGATGACGTAGATGGTTCTGAAAATCGGAATAAATAATTAGTACCTGAGTTATATAAAGACAAATTTATTATTTAGACCACCAGAAATTTAAATTTTAACTACTCACCATCTGTCGAAACGAGTCTTGCCCTTTTCGTCATGGAAGCTTGCGGAGAATCGACGGCTATTCTCTTCAGGACTCCATGTTTCTGCCGTTGATGGTGTTGTAGAGCTCTCTCTGACTTGGCAGTTACTCCACAAGTTTCGCAGACTTTGCCCGATTGTCTACAGTCCCCATGACGCTTGAGGTTGTCCTTCCTGGTGAATGAGGCGTTGCAGAATTCACATACGAACATTTTCTGTAACACATTCAGATTTGATAACAATTTTTCGGAAACCAATTGGAAAACAGTTTGAAGATTTTGGGAGAACAAAATATTTTTGGTAAAAGGTTTTGACAAAATTTTGCAAACAATTTTTTGTAAAAAAGTTTTGGGAACCATTTGGAAATATTTTGAAAATTTTTTTGGGAAAATAGGTCTTTAATCTACCCTTGTATCTCCTATTTTCTTTTGAAATATAAAGGCACACTATTCTAAAGAATTTTTGTCGATTTTTTCAACTCCAATTGCAGTTTGAACACACAAAAACCATCTATTTTTTTTTTTTTGGAACAATGGGTCTTTAACGTACACGCGTACTTCCTATTTTCTTTTGAGCTACAACGGCACACTATTCTGAAGAATTTTCGATGATTTTTCCACCCAAACTGCAGTTTGAACACAAAAACTATTTTTTGGAAAAATAGGCCTTTATTCTATACCTGAACATCCTATTTTCTTTTGAAATCTAAAGGCATCCTCTTAGCGAGAATTTTTTTGTCAATTTTTTCAACTCAACTTGCAGTTTGAATACAAAAACTAGTAATATCTTCCACGCAAGTAGCCCTAATATTCTACACGTTAATACTAATACACCACCAAGTAAATCTTCTAAGTACTTACCCAGATTTCACAGTACACTCACTTCACAAAGAAAAACTCTAATTGTCTAAATGAATAAATAATTCCCACAATTTTACACACGCTTTTCCCGAATCACCTTCACTCTACTACTTCTGAATGCGAACTGCTGGTCTTGCCTACGTGACTTTGCTAGAAATAGCTATTTTAATTACTACCACTCCCCGCCAACCAGATCGTAACTATCTACGCTTTACATTAAAATGCATAATCATTGTGCTTGCTAGAAAATTCTAGTACTTGCTGAGTCATCCTCATCATCATGACTTCGCGTAAAACCACTTTACTCAGCATGGTTCCGCTAGGTACGGAAAACAGTTGACCTTGCCTCGTGCTGTGTTATTTTAGCGCGCTTGGTCCAGTACTATTCCACTTATGATGCATCTTTCTCGAATGTTCCGCATCTTTCTCCGAAACTATGAACAGTATTTCTAGTTTACTTGTTAGCCGGCGTTTAGTTTTTATTTACCCTCTCACATTTCTGTGCTCCTGATGTCTTAAACACCTTTGTAACCCTCTAGCGCCTAAACGGCTCAACGGATTTCGATGCCATTTGGGGAATATATTTTATTCATCCTACCCTTCATCCCTATCTAAGCCAAAACTTTTTAAGGTCCTTTTGGTCAACGTGCGAGGAATTGCCTAAATGGCCTTAATATTTTTGAGGGTTTTGAACCTGGATATCTAATGGTCTTTATGACTTCTATCTACCACCAAAATTTCCGTTGTCCAACACTTCCCGTTTAAGCGCTAGCCGTAATTTAGTTTTTATTTACCGTCATCAGTTCCTGTGCTCCTGATACCTTAGACACCTTTGTAACCCTCTAGCGCCTAAACGGCTTCACCGATTTCGATCAAATTTGGGGTATGTCTTTTATTGCTCCTACCCTTCATCCCTAGCTAAACCAAAACTTTTTAAGGCCCTTTTGGTCAGCGTCAGAGTAATTGTCTAAAGGACTTTAATATTTTTGGGGTTTTTGAACCTGTATATCTAATGGTCTTTCTGACTTCTATCTCACGCCAAAATTTTCATTCTCCAACACTTATCGTTTCGGGGCGAGGGCCTCTATGAATTACTAATTCTTCTACACTAACGCCATCTTTCTCCGAAACTCTGAACAGTATTTCTAGTTTACTTGTATTCGTAGCAGTAACCTGTTTAATATTATTAACTAATTTTGTATATAAGGTTGCTAAATATAGATATATCTTGTGGTTAAATAAATAATTTTCCTACTACTGTGTGTTTTCTTCCTCTAATCCATTTCTTACATGTCGTTATCATCGTGACTTCGCTACAAACAACAACAACAACATGCTTGCCCAACTGCCGCAAGCCTTTATGTTCGGAACTCAATATTTTATGTGAAGCAGATGGCCAGGTCGTCTAGAGCGTTGGTAATTCCACGTTGTAATATGCAGGTCCCAGGTTCTAATCCCACCGATGGCAGGACTTTTTTTCAGATTCATACTTATGCAGGATGATGTTGCAGATGGCAGTTCTAGCTTTGGAATAGTTGGTTCAGGTTGGGTAGTAAACGATCGGATTTCGGAGTGGCAGGTGACAGATGACATATGATAGATGACAGCTGACGTATGATCGGTGACAGGATGGCAGTTGAGTAGTTGATGCCCCCCTCAAGTAGTTCAGGCCCCAAGTAGTTCTAGCCCCCAAGTAGTTAAGACCAAAGTAGCTAACGCCCAAGAGTGTGACAGATGACGTATGACAGATGACAGTTGACAGATGACGTATGACAGGTGACAGATGACGTATGATAGATGACGTATGACAGGTGACAGATGACGTATGACAGGTGACAGTTGACAGATGACAGTTGACAGATGACAGATGGCGTATGCGCGCGCAGGTTGGGTTTGATGCTGGCGCATGCGGTATGGTTGGGTTTGATACCAGCGCTTGCGCTATTGCGTGTTGGGTTTGATACCGACGCATGCGCTATTGATTTGGGAGTGGGAGGGCTGTGAAGGAATCAACTATACCTACTTAATATATACACGTTCAAGAGTGAAATGTGTCTTTCGACTTGTATAAGGTGAGTTACCAGGATTGGTAACACATTTAGTATAACAAGAACGTAAAAACGTCCTTACTGACATAGTCAATTACATGAAAGGAGTGACAACTTCAATGGCTTACGTGCATGATGTTGCTTCACAATGTGTCAATTGCTCTTTAAACTGACAAGTGTGAACTGGATCTCGTGCTATACATTCGTACATATTGCACCCATACCCTGTAATTTGTGTTTAAAACCCCATATAACCGCCATGTTGAAACTAAAAATAGAATCAAAAATTGTGACGTACGTAAGCGGTATAAATAAATATACTTAATACCCCACAACTAAAAAGGTCCTAATATAAAATCGTACTAAATTATGATATATTCCCTTCATAAAATAACTGAAATTTTTTTTGAGATAAATAGGTAAATAGGTAAATAAATAATTAGGTATGGTCACAGAATGGTATTTCCATTCGCCATCTTTTATAAGAGTATACGAAATATATATTTTCTGTAGTGTTTTATGCGAGTATATTAAATACATATTATTTTCTGTAGTATATAGACAAATATGGGTAAATATCCATTATTGTGCATACCATTTTTCTATCAGTCAGATCAATTTTATAACCTGGTTTATTTTCGTAACTCCACTACAAGAGGTATTATTTTATTAGTAAACTTGGCCACTTTTGATCTGTTACCAGAGGCGTCGATGCCGAAAATTAAATACGTACGTATACGGTATATGACAAAAAGAATTTAATTCATGTGAAATAAAAAAAATACGGTAAGTGCGAGTTTGACTGGCTTATAGACAGTTCGGCGTGCCGCACGGCGCGGCAGCATGCCGTAATTTTGAAGATTTTTTCTCTGGAGTATTCGTACATGCAACATACATTAAAAAGGTCAAAATGTCACGCAATTTTACGATCCGGGCGGGGCATACATCGGCAACCGGTAGTCGACCTCTGGTGCCAGGCAGACCTGCGCAATACAGGGTGGTGCAACCAAGATAGGTTGGACGATTGCACCTAACCGGCAAGGAATTTTGGAAAAATAAATTGGTATATGATGGATCGCTATATAGGCTATGTTTTAAAAATACTTTCGTTATACAGGGTTGTCGCAAAAGTCGGTGGCGAACCAAATATATGTTTTTTAAATGAGACACCCTGTATTTGAATGTCTCAATCGATACGGCTGGTGGGTACTAAGAATTTAATATAAGGTTTGTTGGGTTTAAAAATCCTGAATCGGATACTGAAAAATTAAATGTGCCAGAAAATGTACTATATCATAGAGATAAATATTGACCAACGATTGGTTTAAAATTATGTACCATTATACAGGGTGTTCGCGTTTTGCATAACGACTTCTGATTCAACTTTTTTAAATGGCACACCCTGTATATTATATTCCCGTGTTAAAGGCAACTTAACCAGCTTTTAAAAAATACCATAGAAGTTACTCTTCTGAGCAAACCTTTTTGAGCAAATTGTTTGACAAACTAGTTAAAACTTAAAATTTCAATGTCAGTTATTGATTGGTGTTTAACTACTAATAATTTTGCGTTAGTAGAGTGGCTCGATACCCAGAATAAGAAAAAAAGCCAAGGCCTGAAGCATTTTAAAGTTATTGAAAATATTTGAACAAACATGAAATGTTGCATTTACAAAGCTTTACATTATGTAAAACCGCTAACCAATGAACAAAACCAATCAACAGTGGTATTATTAGTGGTTACCACAAAAAAAACTCCATGTTCAATCCATTGATTTATTTTCCGGTTATTTAAATAATTTCTTACATCCCTATGATAATGTGGCGGAGCTCCATCGTGTTGAAACCAAAAAGATTCCCGTTCTGTGAAATTTAAGTTTTCGAAAAGTTTTGGTAGCTTATTTCTGAAAAAATTTAAATAAACTTCACCTGTCAACTGTTCTTCAAAAAAAGATGGTCCTATAACATGCGACCCAATTATTCCACCCCAGACATTTATTGACCATTTAATTTGGCAAATCCAGTGTGGACAAACCATTACTTTTAAAAGTTGCCTCGTCGGAAAACAATACTTTAAATATTATTCCAAATTCTTTTTACTTAGAACTAAAACTGAAAATTCTTTTCTGCAAGCATAGTCTCGATCGTAAAGTGTCTGGTGTAATTCCATATGATATGCATGATATTTGTGTTTGTTTAAAATCCTTTTAATGCTCGTGCATTCAATGCCTGTCGCTTTTTCTATTTCACTGGTACTTACTTGGGGGGTTTTCTTCAACCGCTAATACAACTTCCAAAAATTACAGAAAAGCATATTAATCCCAATGCATTTGAAAAGATGTCCTGAAGACTGGCACTTGAAATATTTTCAAAAACAATGGCGGCAGCTATTAGCACGTGCATCAAAAATAACTTAATTAATAGTAAAGAAGGATCAGACACGGCCGATTTTATTTTATTTATGAACAACTCTGATGCATTAAACAGTGACAGACTTTTGACAAAAATCCATTCCGATGCGGCGTAAGTGATAAAAATACCGAAATAATTAACATCCTTAAAAAAGGTAAAGACATTTTTAGCTTACTAACTAAAGTTACCATTAAAACTAACAAAGACAAAACCGATTCCCTGTCGAACTTAACAGAGACCAGACCTCCATATTTTGATGGAATTGTTCAAACAATTAATGGTATATTTGGACTGTTTGAGGAAGAGAAAAATGACAAAAATAAATTTTTATTAACAAAAAGGTTGAATCAAGATTTTTTGGAAAATATGTTTTCTGTAATTAGACAGCGTGGTGGCTGGAATTTAAATCCTTCTGCAAAATCATTTCGCTTGTCTTTTAGAATTCAGACCATAACCGGACTTTTAAAACCATCAAAATATTCAAACTGCCAGGAGGACTCAGATAGTTCAATCTTACTTCCATTGAATAGTTCACAAAAGAATGAAAATATCCACAAAACTCACATTGTTTTAGACGATAAAGAACACAATCTTCCTTTAAAATGAGTCCAAAGTCCAGAATCTTCTGTGAATAATATTCAAATAGGCTCATTAGAAGAATGTGCCACAAATTATTATGCAGGATATCTGGTCAAAAAACTAAAGGATAGGTTTCACTGCTTAGTATGTTCTGATTTGTTTCATGATTCCGCACTAGATAATAACTTATTTAATGCTAAACAATTATTTTTGTTACAAAAAAATTATGGTGGACACGATAAAATGTCTTTAGTTATGCCTACCGACGAAGTTGCATCTTTGGTCCATAAAACATTTTTGTCGTTTAAAAATTATTTTGAGATTATCAAACATGAGGTATCTGTTGGGTCAAAACTAAAAAATAACCTCTTAGCAGAAAATGTGGGTTGGTTGGGGAATACAGAAGATCGCTGCTATGAACATCGAGCGTTCTTAATAGAACATTTGGTTTTAACAAACATATCCAAATTCTGCAAGTGGTCCAGAGATACTAGAAAGAAATTTACTCAAAAGATTAAAAATTTACAAAACAAATAGTCAACAATTTCCAACAAATTTGTGCGATTTCAAGAATACTATTATTTTTTAAATTGTTATTTAAGATAAAATAAACCATCCTTGTCTTATACGAATCAACCAGTCGTGTGAACAGAACTACTGACTAAGTCCAGAAAATTCTATAAAGTCTATACGTCATCACCGAGTATAGACCCGGCTTGCAGTTGCGAAGCCATTTCTTACTTTTCATAGCTGATGAGTTGCCATCAGGTAACATCCCCATTTTGTTTTGTTTTTTAACATTATTGCGGCTCAGTTATATGCTGAAACTGAGCACCAACTTTCCCTTTGACCTTGACCCAACTTTGACTTTCCCAAATCGGCATATAAGAAATACATATAATTCGTCAAAAAAAAATAAAAACATTGGCCTGTACTTTATCCTTAAAACCGCGCCACGCGAAAATTCGACAGGGGTACCGAATTTTTGCATTAGGTACAAAATAAAATTTTAATTTCTTTACTACATTATGCGTCTTTTTTCCGTGTTTATTTAAGAAAGTCATTTGTACCTATCTCATAGCAAAATAGCAGCAAGATGTTAAAAAAAAAAGGAAATAGTACTCATAGTAGGAATGTTAGCTGATAACTACTCTTTGGTATACATGTAACGATACTGCTTGTAACAAATTAAAAATTTTTAAAATCGGACTCCCTCGTTTTAGAGACTAGCGTATAATTTATATATTTTTCTTTTTTTCAAATCATAATTTTTTATTATTGCTTAGTGCCCCTTGAAGGGTCATGCAATGTAGGTACAAAAAAACTGCACAATAAAATGTTTTATAATACCATTGCTTGTCCATAAAATGTCACTCATGATAAGAAATGGTGCATGAACCAAAACAAGTTTTGATCTCAACAGATTTAATGTACACCAGTGAACAACAAAATGGTACATCTACTTCACAGTCCATGTTCCAGTTCTCTTAGAAAAACTATTAAGAAATACTTGCATTTTTTTTTAACCACGACAGTACAATACGAGTAGATCGGGAGCCTTAAATCTAGCAAGATATGCCTCTAAAAATATATTAAAAGTAAATTTTTAAACAAAGAGCATAAAACTAAAAAGATTAGTACAAAATTTTATAAACAGCTAAGACTGAAATAGTTTAGGCTCCAACAAAACTTTTCAAATAATTACATTTCACTTCTGTTTTTACTTTAATGCGGTTCAGTTCCATTGTGTCAAAAATTTTGGTTTAAAATATTTTTCATTTAACACACTTATTTTTTTATTCATTTTTGGCACACGGAATACTTTATCTGAAATTTATCAGTGTCAAACCTACTATTTTAATGTGGCTAGTTTTATTAATACGGAACAGCATTAATTAACGTTTTCCTATTTCCAAATTTTTTACTCATGCTATCTGTGACCGAAATTTCTGGGCATAGGCCTTCTTGTTAAGATCAATGCCAGTTTAATTATTAAAGCACAATATTTTTTTCTTTTGGGTGAGTAGCGCAGCATGCCTACCATTTGCATTTTATATTTTCGGTGTTCGTCAAAACGAAAAAAAGCTCAGCATTTGTGTCAATCTGTCTTCAGCATATCTCGAAAACTGATGAACTCCAAAACTTAATGTGTGTACTATTTACTATAAGCCCGTAAAATTAAAATATTTAAATTAAGTTGTCAGTCGACGTTAGTCGTGTCAGCCCTGTTATTATAATTGAAAAATTCAATTAGTGTAATAAACAAACAGAATAAAAACTGAAAATAATTTTTTGAGAATCTTGTCCCCCTTATATTTCCAAAATTATTACATACAAAAAATTATGGAGACTTGTATAATATTAATTTCAAGTTTAATTTTAGAAACGATGTATCCACTAAAACCAGTTCATTAATTTTACTGATATAAGAGTTAAAGATCGTTAGTAATAAAAATCAAAATTTAGTTTAAAAAAATGTTGCATTCTTAAGGTTCCCTGTAATGTTCTAAAAGTTGTATAAACAATAGCTTATCGATCCCTTTTCTAAAATCTTAAATGTGTTTAGGAATTACAATTTTTTATTAAAAAGCTTATATATTCTGCCCAAGATATCTGCAACCGGAAAAAGAATTTAAAGAATGCAATGAAAGGCTTACAAACGTTACCAATTTGTTTGTAAACCAGATGTGGTAAGAAACGTTTAAATCTTAACGGAAAATGAAAAAGTTTTTCAAAATTGGTCTGCAAACAAATGGGCAACGTTGTTTAAGCCTTCCCTTGCATGCTTGAAATTCTTTTGCCGGTTGCAGATATATTGGGCAGACAATAATAGAAATAGCTCAATGTATACCTAACAGCGTGGTTTTATAAAACAAGCAATATTAGGTACTTAGATTATATTATTCTGGTATACCGTAAAAACATGTATGTAAAATTTTATATTTAGCAATAGAATATAAATAAACATACTATGTAATATATTTGTAATTTAAATTTTCTTTTCTCTATTCGTAATAAAAAAAAATTGTTCAGTTTTTATTATTAATTTCGGCTACACTTAAAAAGGAGAAATTGAAAACACCCTGTAAAAACACAACTAAATGAAATTGTCATCATTTTCGTGGAATAAATTAGACCATTAATTTTTAGTTACCTAAACCTAACAAATCAACAGATATATCTACCCCTTTTATATTAGCGTAGTTTATTAACGCGCTATGTATAATAGAACCTGTTGTATTTCTTATACGAACGTAAAATTCAAGAATCCGACAACGCTGTCCTTTAAATCGTCGAGCGTTCGAGCGCCGAAATCAAATTTTGCTGTAAATCTGTCGGTCTGCATATTTGGCCAGCGCCTCTCGCGGTGTACCGAATAGTCTTGCATGAGACTTCTAGTGCGTAGCTATTATTTTCTTTGCCTATACCTACTAAATATGAATCAGAATTTGTCACAATTATTCCCAATGTAAGATATCTCCTGATGTCACAATCTGGTAACCTAATTAAACCTCTAAGTGATATATGTACCCACGGTAAACCGTATCAGTGTCCCAGCGTTTTACAAACAACTAGCAACGCCAGCTGTGAAAAAGAAGTCCTGCTAAAAGACAACCCGAACGAGTGCACCTTTACAGAATTAAAGATCCTAGAGAATCACGTAGAAATTGTTCCGGAATTAAACCAATTTTTAGCAGTTTTCCCAACTGAAGAAAAAATTCAAACACACTGCGAAAATCAAGTTGAAACCAAAGAATTAAAAGGAATATTTCTTATAAGAAAAAGTCAATGTACATTATTATTCAGGAACCAAGAACTGTTCTTTCAAGAACCAAGTTTTGGAAGCCCGCTGGTGATAAATACACCAAACCTGAGGGTTAAACCAGAAAACATACTTAAATTCCAAATCGAGCTAAGGAATCTAAATTTCGCATCTCCTCACTTAAACCCAGTCAGTCCCATCTATGATGAAGCTGCAGAGAAAATTTACACACCCAACTTATGGACCATGGCACTATACTTAGTCCTAATAAGTGCAGCAGGCACTTATTGTATCGTAAGATGAAGAAGTATTCAAAAATTCCTTATAACAAGAAGGAATTCTAAGGAAATACACCAAACTCCCGAAGACATCAAGCTCAATCTTCCCAACGATGCCTCATTCTAAGGGGGGAGGAGTTATGGGTTTACTACCCCATTAATTAAAAATTTTGGGAGAAAAATAGTGGGAGAACTACAAAAGTATGATAGTGATGTGGCGCAATATGAGAGACAAGTTAACGAACTGCAGGTGAAAATAGAACTGTGTAAAAGTAAAGGGGAAGTTTGTAGGGAAAGACTTATGTTATTGGACAATTTTACATATAATTAGTTTTAGAATTTTATTATGGGTTTACTACCCCATTAACTTATAAAAGTATAATTTCCTACCATAAGAAGATACCAGAACAACGACCCGAGCGATGACCGCAATCGCGACGTAGCACCGTCAGCAAATTACGTGTCATCAATTTACGTTACATTTGATTTATTTAATTTTATAGAAATTAGTCTTTTATTAGAACCAATTGTAACAACTTGTAATTTTCAAATAAAAATTTTTGTTTTTTTTTAAGGACTTTTTGACAAAAGTATTTTTAACTGGCGCAGTCGTTGTAGGATGTCCAAACGGCTTTAAGCACATAAATCCTGTTCGTGTCAACGATTTATTGGACATAAGAACTTTTTCGGGAGTTTCGCGAAATTTCAGACTTTTACGTCACGTTACGCAACCCCCGTGAACAGTGATCCAGTTAGATGAACTGAGTAGTCTAACAAGAAGATTCTTCAAGGTATATGAAGAAAACTTGTTGCTGAACAGCTCAAACTTCTTCGAAGCACATCGAAGGACGTTCACCACAGATCCAAGCATATGGAAAAGATACTGGTTTTACTGTAAATACTTTTATGTCATTTAGAGGTTCTTTAAACATTTCAAAAACAAGTCTATCTGAAATCTCAGACGAAAACACAGATTCTGATTCAGGCTCACTCACTCACTTGTATCGCACAAGATCTCCTTTAAAGAACAAACCAACTCCAAAAAGGCGAAATTCTTTAAATATTACTAATAGTAACTTAAATTTAAATTTAAAAATGTCTTTAAAATCAGAATATTTGGGAATGCTCAACATAGCTTTTAGCTAAATTAGTCGCAAAATTTTTTAATAGGACTGATTTGACAGACTTTCAAAATGAATACTTAATGTCGAGTATTCTAGCTAAGTGAAGCCGCAGTAAATATATCTTCCTGTCTCATAAATACATGGGATGATCTAAAACAGGCGCTTCTCAATGCTTACGGTGAGGAATTTCGAACAATTTTTTTTTGGATATTATCGATAGCCAAACACGCTACGTTTTCAAATTATAGCCATAATACAGGGTGGTCGGAAAAACTCGTCGCGAAACAAACTTGTATTTCTTTTAATGGGACACCCGGTATATAATTCTTGCAATTGATTCTTCTGTTCGTTACGATCATTTTGATATAGGGTGTATTGGGTCTAAAACTTATAGTAAGGGAATGGGACGCGGTTAAAGTTGAAAAAATGCTCACAGTTCGGTCATTTTTTTATAAAAATTTGAAACAGGTATGGAAAAACCAAATATTCCACAAAACGTTACATATCCTTGAATACTTTAATCGTTTGCAATTTGTTTAAAATTATTCACTGTCATACAGGGTGGTCAAGTTTTGCAAATACGCCCTGGAGTCATTTTTTTTTAAATGGAACACCCTGTATATTTTATTTTCATGTTAAAGATAACATTACTAGCTTTCAAAAAATACCATACATGATGCCTTTCTGACCAACAGTTTTTTAGTAAACTAGCCGTGAAAGCAAAGTTTCTTCATTCTAATACGATTATAGTTATACTGAATTTACGTTGTTTATTATTAAATATCTAATATTAGGAGGCCATGACACTATGATAAACGAAACAAAAGATTGACCAACTTGTCAAAGCCACTGCCGCATAATCCATTATTTACAAGTTAAGTCTAGGTGGCCCAATAATTATGAGATAAGAAAACTGAGACCCGAAACATTTACATGTTTATTAGAGATATTTCAAAAAACAGAAAATATTGTTTTTAGGAAATGTAAAGTAATTAATAAACCAGTTATAAACAAAGTTTTTGAGAAACGAGTTGCCAGTATTGCTTGAAGATTTACCTTTAATGGCAAGGGGATCCTTATAGTTTCACATGATGGAGCGCCCCCGCATTACCATAGGAATGTAAAATATTTTGTCGATAATTGGAAGACAGATCGTTGGATTGGGCGAGGTGGACCAGTTAAGTGGCCAGCCAGATCACCCGACTTAACACCACTAGATTTTTTCTATGGGGGCATGTTAAAGAAGAAGTCTATAAAGAGGTTCCAACCGCAGTGAAAGATATGATGACGAGAATAAGAAACAGGTTTCGCAACATTTCAGAACAGACTTTGAGAAAAGTGAAACTTTCATTTATGGATAGACTCGAAATGTGCCTTCAGCAAAATGATGGTTTAGTTGAACACCTTATTTGAGCTTTGTTAATTGTTTATATTAAATTTGATTGACAAGTAAGTACATACCTAAATAATTTTAAAAGATGTTCTGTTTTTCCTTAACTAATTTTCTTACACTATTAATAATACTGATAACTGATTATCTTTGTTTATAACTGGTTTGTTTATTAATTAATTTACATTTCCTAAAAGCAGTATTTTCTGTTTTTTGAAATATCTCTAATAAACATGTAAAAGTTTCGGGTCTCAGTTTTCTTACCTCAAAATTATTGGGTCACCTATACTTAACTTGTAAATAATGGATTATGCGGCACTGGCTTTGACAAGTTCGTCAATCTTTTGTTTCATTTATGATAGTGTCATGGCCTCCTAATATTAGATAGGTATTTAATAATACAACGTAAATTCAGTATGATCGTATTAGAATGAAGAAACTTTGCTTTCACGGCTAGTTTACTAAAAAACTGTTGGTCAGAAAGGCATCATGTATGGTATCTTTTGAAAGCTTGTAATGTTATCTTTAACATGAAAATAAAATATATAGGGTGTTCCACTTAAAAAAAATGAGTCCAGGGCGTATTTGCAAAACTTGACCACCCTGTATAACAGTGAATAATTTTAAACAAATCGCAAGCGATTAATGTATATGTAATGATATGTAACGTTTTATGGAATACTTGGTTTTTCCATACTTGTTTCAAATTTTTTTTAAAAAATGGCCCAACTGTCAGCATTTTTTCAACTTTAACCGCGTTCCATTCCCTTACTATAAGTTTTAGACCCAATAAACCTTATATCAAAATGATCGTAATGAACAGGAGAATCAATTGGAACAATCATATACAGGGTGTCCCATTTAGAAAAATACAAGTTTGGTTCGCCACGAGTTTTTCGGATCACCCTGTATTATGGCTATAATGTTAGAACATAGCGTGTTTGACTATCGATAATATCCAAAAAAAATTGTTCGTTATATCCGAAGTGCAGACAATAAAACAAATATGTACTATGTACATACATATGTATAGGTACTTTTTATGAGTCGTTTATTATAATCAATACATAATAGTATTTTTAAATTATGTACTTATTAAACATACATATTTGTATAATTTATACAAAATCAGTAATTTGAAATTTTTTCTTTTTTCTAGTACATGTTTTTCAATTTTAATTTGTAAGTAATCACCAGACTCAATCAACACTCTTGTTGTCAAAATTATTATTATTAAAATTTACGAATATTAATAGTCTTTGACTTCTGTAACTGATAGTCCCTACAGATTTAGGCATTTACAACCCCATTTTGCAGTTTTGTAATTATGTCAACTTTTTCTGCAAGTGTTTCTAAACTTTCGCTTGCTGAATTTTGGCGCGCTCTGCTCCATGCTAGAACAATATTCCCTCGCCTATTGCAGAAATTAAACTACAAATTGAAATGGCGCCTGACAGGTCGCTACTCGACCCGTTATCCGAGAATACCAACCATAGAGAAGCGACAAAACGTGTCGGTGCCTTTGATATTTAGGGTAACCAGTTTTGCTGACCTTGGGCAGACACGTATCCACAATATTGAACGGAGAAAGATATTTCGTCACACTAATGATGCGGTATATGTGAAATCTTGTATTGTCTTTGTCGCTTCTCTATGGTTGCTATTCTCGGCCGTTACTGTACGAATATGGAAGTGATACGTACGTGAAATTTCGACAGTTCGTTATAACCGAACTTCCACAAGCAAAAACTAATCAAAATAGGGTTCGCTATAGCCGATAGTTCGTTATAGCTGGGTTCGTTATAAACGAACAAAAAATACATACATTCTTATGGCGTTTTGGCCGGACCATAATTTTTGTTCGTCATAACCGGTGGTTCGTTATATGCGGAGGTCGTTATATGCGGAGGTCGTTATATCCGAAGTTGACTGTATATATATATATATATATATATATATATATATATATATATATATATATATATATATATATATATATATATATATTATACGCAATATTCTACAATGTGCGAAACGTTGTGTTTTTAAATTTTAAATTTTATATATGGTTTACAAAATAGCCTATACCACAGATCCATATAGCTACGCAACAGATAAATAATCCAATGGTCTACGCGCGGGGTATGAAATGTTCACCGGCTTCGAAAAGCGGGTGAACCAGTTCAACGACCGATGCATTTACCGGAGCCGCATTGCCAAGTTGTGATTAAATTTAAACGCGTTCAAGCGACTGGGAGCGACAGCAACTCATTCCTCTCAAAGCTTTCATTGCGCAAAGAACGACACCGTGAATAGCAACTTGCGATGCGTCCTGGAGGTGCTAAATGAGATTATTTTAACTATGGAAATTCAAGAAGAAATTCCACAGTGAGATTGTTTAGATTTCCCATCAAATCGCAAGATATCTGTAAAAAATGGATTGTGAATTATGGTGAGGATCAAAACATTTCACTGTGACTATAAAAAAATTGTATTATATAGTATATTATGTATTCTGTTTGCAATGTTATGTTCAACGTTTCGTTGAAAATAAAGTCAATACATATTTCAGGGTTAGAACATAGTATTTTTAAATATTTAAGCACCTATACAGGGTGTCCCACCATTTCCGACACGGGGGCATTAGGAGAACAATTTAAAATTATTTAGGCACGTTCACGGTTTCCCAAAGAAAAGATCAGATACAGATTTAAATTTTTTCGAATGTCCTGTTTTTTATTACATTTTCGATTTCTACATACCAAAATAGGGTAAATTGATGCACCAAGTCATTTAGTTTTTGGAATATTTTAAAATTTGTAAATTTGCAAGGTAAATTTATAGTTTTATTTTGCTAATTCTATTAACTTTGGTGATACATATAACCAATCATTAATTTATCTAAGAGGTTGGACTTTTAAGACAAAGTAGTGTTTTCATCAAAAAGTTATACGGGATGTTGAAAATATTACAATATTGGGCATTTATACCATGGTGACCAATACCTTCCTTATTTTAAATGTCACCTTCTGTATACAGGGTCAGTGACGTAGCCAGGGTGGGTGACACCCGGGGCGGCAGTCAATGGTATCACCCTATGGTAGGGTATGAATGCGAAAAAAAAATGTGCCGCAGGCGAAAATTTTTTGGGTATCACGCCCAAACTAACCCGGTTGGGTTATTTTTGGCGACAAAATTTTGTGTCTGTGTTTCGATTGACTGATTGTGAAATGATATTAACATATTTATTGAAAACGCGAAATAACTAAACAAGTATTGTTATAATTTTGATTTTTGTTTGATGCGGGTGTCACTCCTTAAAGGGTGTCACCCGGGGCAGGCTATTGTGTTGTTATAATTTTGATTTTTGTTTGATGCGGGTGTCACTCCTTAAGGGGTGTCACCCGGGGCAGGATATTGTATTGTTATAATTTTGATTTTTGTTTGATGCGGGTGTCACTCCTTAAAGGGTGCCACCCGGGGCAGGCTATTGTATTTTTATAATTTTGATTTTTGTTTGATGCGGGTGTCACCCCTTAAAGGGTGTCACCCGGGGCGTGCCGCCCTACCCCCACGACGGCCCCCCTAGCTACGTCAATGTAGTTACAAAAAGATGTTAAGAAATTTTAAAGGCAGATTCTACAATCTAAAAATATGAAAACAAGTTTACATATACATGGATCCTTAAACGCTTCTTTTTCGAGATATAGGGTGTTTCGCTGCTGCGATCTTCTTAGATCTTTCAAAGGCCTGCGATTGTCTGGATAGGGAGTTATTGCTTAAAAACTCGAGATATATGGTGTCAGGGGAAATGCCAAAAACTGGCTTAGGTCTTATTTGAGTGGCAGAAAGCAAACTGTATCAATTACAAAGAATGGAAAAAACAAGCAAATCAGAAATAGAAACCAATCATACAGGCATAACACAGGGAAGTGTTTTGGGACAGATTCTTTTTATTATATTTATCAACGATTTGGCTTACATAACGGACAAACACTATCAACATATTGTCAAATATGCTGATGACACTACTTTAATTGTAGGTGTTGAAAATATAGACTAACTCCTCACTAAAGCTAAATATTTCTTTAATCTTGCCAATGAATGATTTACAAAAAACAGATTAATTTGTAACAAAGATAAAACTAATATTATTTTATTTAAAACAAAGCAGTCAACCGTAGAAAAACCTCTAAATTTAGTAGTTGATAGTAAAGAAGTCCCATTTTCAACAGAAGCAAAATTTTTAGGGCTTATATCGACTGCTCATCTCATTTAAATAATTTAGAAAAAAACTGTGCTCTGTTTGTTATGGCATCCGAATCGTGTGGAGGTATATGGGAGAAATGACTCTCAGAATGCTGTATTGTTCAAAGTTTCAGTCTGTTTTGATATACGGAATTGTTTTTTGGGGAAGGCACAACTCATTCCAAAATATTCTTGTAGTCCAAAAACATGTGATAGGGGTTATCGAAAAATGAAGTATAGAGAAAGCTGTAGGGGTGTGTTTAAAGACTTGGGAATACTTACTGTTTATGCTGTTTATATCTATGAATGTTTGGTGTTTTTCTTTAAGCATAGAGATATGTTTAATCTAGTAGTCAATCATGAATATAGAACACGATCTTTAAATGTTTTATATCCAATACATAGACTAGCACTTACAGAAAAATGTCCTCTTTATATGTTCTTAAAATTATTTAACACACTGCCAAATGAAATTAAACAAATAAACTCACAAAAACATTTTAAAGTTAAAATTAGGAAACTGTTAATTAATTTGGAACCCTGTAGTCTAAGCGATTTTATTAATTGAGCTTTATGTATTTCTTTTTTTGACGTCAGCTCATTTTGTGTTCCCTGTTTTGTGATCATGACTTGAACTAAAGAAGTTTATTATTATTATTTAATATTTTCACACCTCAAGTATTCCGAAGAGTTAGGAGAAATATGCGAAGACGATTTAGAGCATGTATTAAAGCACGGATAAGCCATTTCCGGCATCTACCATAAACTAAAATCAAAATGCACAGTTCTCTGAACAAAAAATATTAAAAAAAAAAAAAGTTTTATTATTTGTTTTTATTGTAAGAAATAAATTAATTTTTATCTCGAAAACGGTGCGTCAGAACATAAAAGCTTAAGAGACAGTTTTCACGCAGAATTAATTGGACTTCAAAAAATCAATATAATTTTTTTCAAAAAAACAGTGACGTGCCATTTTTTTTCGCTAAGAATAACGACTTACCAGCACGCACGCTACTGATGCAAGTACTTTAGAAAATAAATTTTTACATGTAAAGGTATCCTTTAATTACATACTGGCGTGTAACAAAATTCATGTCAATATATTAACTCATTTTCGAGAAATTAAAAAGAAACATTTAAAAAAGAAAATATTAAACACCCTGTATCCCGAAAAAGAAGCGTTTGAGAACCCATGTTTATATGTATAAACTTATTTTCATATTTCTAGATGTAGAATCTGCCCTTATAATTTCTTAACATCTTTTTGTAACACCCTGTATAATAACGTATTCAAATGCCAAATAAAATTTTCTTTAGATTTCTCTATCTCTAATGGTTTTCTATTTTTTTTTAGCATTTTCTTTGTTTTTGCAATAATACACTTCCGTGAAAACAGGTCGTTTTGACCCAGCTGTACTAATAAAAATTATTTTTCTATTTAAAAACAGGATGTGTTACTGTATGGTATTTAATTAATAATAAATAAACGTAATCATCATCCAAAAAAAATTACCCTTTTTATTCTAAAAATAAATCTAATATTAAAATAGTTATAGTCTGGATTTCTGTACCATTGTTATAAATTAAGACCATACATATACCCCCCAGTACACCCACGGTACATAGTACTTAGACTTCGGTCTTCGTGGGCTGTCAGAAGATAAAAAAAAAAAAAATACATATATTTAAAAAGTAATGTGCAAGAACAAGAAGTCTTGTGCTTATCTATAGTTATATCTTATTTTTAACTGTGTTCTATATAGATGGTAGATATCAAGAATGAATAGATACATTAGATCAAATTTGTCCAAAAATTGATCCAAAAATCACACGATTTTCTACCTTCTCTAAAGTAACGTCACTGTTTTGTTTATACCATTTGTTTTTATTGAGTTACTGATATTAACTTGATTTTTTCAAATACGGACCTAGACTTTTTGCTCCATTTTTCGAAAGAATACTTTATACCCTTTACAACTGTGTAGTGTGTATAACTGTGTAAAATATTTTCCGACGTTTTGATCAAGAATAGCAACATCATCAGGGTTTTCTAACAATACGGACCTGGGATCTTCCATCTTAAGGCACAATTCACAAGCTATCGCTATGGTTTCTGGTTTCTGATAGTGTTGTAAATATCCGTATTCTTTAGATATCCGGATAATACGGAATCGGAATCAGCTAATATCCGTATCCATTATCCGAATACGAATCCATTTCTTGACCCGCGCGACAGATCATGTATACGTATGCCTGCAATACTAAAACATTTTCTATCCGGATACACGGCTAGGTAGGTCGATGCGGTATCGGTATCATTCGAAGTCGAAGGTTAGGGATAGGAAGGCACCGTCGGCGTCGGCGTCATTCGTTCTCGTTTGAATTCGGTTCGGGTGAGGCGGGCCTAGTTTAACCAATGGGTCTCATCCCATATGATATCCGTTACCCCGATAACTATGCTATCTTTTTTTAGGAAAGGTCATTAGAAAGAGAAAGCATAAGATCAAATATGCCACATCGCAGACCGTGTTGTTCGCTTACACTCGATTCCGATTCCGTTTTCTCTTTGCACTTTGCATTAATATACAGCCGATGCGAATTTATTTGATTCCGAATCCATATTCAAGTTCTCGGCCGGTTCCGGATAATCCGGATTCTTTTAATATCCGTATCCAACGGATTTTTGGATACGTATCCTTACATCACTAGTTTCTGATGCTGGGAAATGGCGCATTTACTTGAAAATGGCCTGGTCCGTACTGGTAGAATATCCTGATGATATGAAGTTATTCTTCACCAAAACGTCGAAAAACATAATCAAGTGATACACAGATGTAAAGGGTATGAAGTATTCTCTCAAAAATACAGCAAAAAGTCCAGGTCCGTATTTGAAAAAAACAAGGTAGTATCAGTAACTCAATAAAAACAAATGATATAAACAAAACGATAACGTTGCTTTAGAGAAGGTTGAAATCGTTTGATTTTTGTTAAAACAATTTTTTCTAAGCATAATAGATTGCGAGATATGTAAGAATTACATTTTTGACTATTCTTGAAAAATCCCCTGTAGATAAGAAACTGTAGAGAATTTGGCAACTCCGTAAACGAAATATGAGTAGGGACTAAAAATGGCACATTTTCTCTAATTTAACCGACCTCGTATCTTTTACCGTTTCGGAGATAGCAATAGTGGTATCACCTATTTTAAACACCCTGTATATCTAATAATTTACATGTTACCTGCAATAAAATTAAGGTATTACAACTATCCAGAATGTATTAAAACTGAAGACCAAAATTTAAAAAAAAATAATAGAAGAGTACTTTTTCGAACAATCAGCTACGCTATATGGATCTGTGGTGGTATGTACAGGGTGGTCCACATAAGATGACTCACTATCTGATCTCAGAATCTGTAAGAGCTACAAAAGAAAGTTAAAGACAAAAGGTTCATGTCTTGACTTTAACTTTAGGTATCTAGTTTTTACGTATACAGGGTGTTTAGTTTTTTCTGGCCAAGTACCAACTTTCTTATTTTAAATGGAACACCCTATATATTTTACCATATTCGGATTTTACGGTTGATTCTAAGTAAATTTTATTATAACATGTTTGACAAAATTGACAAATTTGGACTAATATATTTAACACCCTGTATGCTGCTTTTGGTTTAGTTTAGAAAAAAAGAACTGAGTATCTAATAGGGAAGCTAATCTTAAATTATTTTAGAAATTAAGCAATATTAAACATAAATACATGATATTTTTCAAATGACTGATTTCGCTGTAAACATTCTAAAAATTAAAATATCTCGAAAACTACTGAAAATTTCAATAAACATGTCATACTCAAATTTACTTAGAATCAATCGTAAAATCCGAATATGTAAAAATATATAGGGTGTTCTATTTACAGTAAGAAAGTTGGTGCTTGGCCAGAAAAAACTAAACACCCTATATACGTAGAAACTAAATACCTAAAAAATTAAAGTCAAGACAATAAACTTTTGTCTTTAACTTTTTTTTTAGCTATTACGGATTCTGAGATCAGATAGTGGGACATCTTATGTGGACATTCCTGTACATATGTTGTACCTAGTATCACAGATCCATATAGCTACGCGTAGCTATATGAATCTGTGGTAGTAAATTTACTCCGGATATTAAAAAGCGATTTAAAAATGTGAAAGGATTTTTGGATTTTGCTAAATGTATTTTCTATATATAAAATGTCTATTTTTTCTTAAAATATAAAAATGCTTTTTTCTATACATTACTTGACTATTTTTAACAGCTTATTTAATTTAAAATATAATTAGGCTTTTAATGGTTAATTAAATGGCGCCATTTAGGACTCGGTTTTTGGTTGTTGCTTTCCCACTGTATGTCATTTACTTAAACACATTCTTGAGACAAAGATATTCGCCTCTAATGAATGTAAAAGAAAGAGACTTTCTTCCAAAAAAACATTCAATTGATAAATCTGTTTTCGAACAGCAAACATTTAGGAATGGGTGCAGTACCTAGTCTTTTTTTTTGAGACGCAGTTTTTAACATTATAAAACAGTAGGTATTACACTATTTCAGACGATATTTGTTTTAAGTGAAACATCCGTACTAAATTATAAATATAATAATATGTAAAATACCTAAAACTGTGAGACCGAAAACATGTAAAAAAAGATTAAAATATAATAAAACTTTTTTAGCTTCTGCGCAACTACGAAAGAAAATAATTCCAGTTAAACGTAAAGTGGAAAGTAAATCATATCATTAGACAATAAATATAATATAATACACGATGCGGTCCGTATTCGTATTACGACGAGCGAACAGTTAGTTTTTTGAATTTGCTGGAGAACGCTTGTAACCACCCGGCTTGGCGACGGGCTCTTGTTCCTCGAAGGACAAGCTGGCAACACGGAGCGGTCTGAATATTAAAATATAGAAGATATGCGAAAGGCCCGCCCTCTAGGTCGGCGATCGACTGAAGACCATATATATATATATATATATATATATGGTCTTGTTGCGTTCTGTTTGCGCTTAATAACAAAATTAATGCATCGCAAATTAGTTTGGAATCCTTTTCATCGCTGTTTAACGATATTAAATTTATTGACTTGTTACTGGTCAAAATAACAACTAATTATCGCGTTCTGTATGTCTTGGTATGTTATATACCGCCGTCTTATAGTAATGATGTATATGAAACGGTATTTGAAGCAGTATCAGAATTATATTGTATTTATGGCTCAGATTTCTTATTCATTGGCGATTTTAATATGCCCGAATATAGTAACTGTATCACGAATCGTGTTTCTTCGCCTAATTTTAACTCTTTGTCAAAATTTTGTAATTTCTTTGACTTGATAAATTATAATAAGGTAAAAAACTTTCAGGATCGCTTGCTTGATCTGGCTCTGTCTAACATGATTTGTAGGGTGAGTGAGGCCGTTGATGCCTTGCTTCCCCAGGACGGCTACCATCCTGCTTTGTCTGTGGAGCACGCTCTTTCTAAAAAAAGGCCTAAAGCACACCCAGCAAGAGTAGACTGTGAGTTTAATTTTAAGAGGGCTGACTTTCCTAGTCTCTATGCTGCGATGTCTGCTGTTGACTGGTCTTTTCTGAGAGAATTTAATAATGATGTGAATTTAATGGTACAATCTTTTACCGAAAAGATCGTAAGTTTATTCAGGTCCCATGTACCTACTAAAAGACCGGCCTCGGCCGTTTATCCACCATGGTTTAATGGAGCGGTGATAAGTAAGTTGAAGCGTAAAGACAAATTACGGCGAAAATTCAGGGAAACAGGCAACGCTCAGTTTTATGAGCAGTTTGTTAATTTGCGTTCGGAAATAAAAACTGAAGTTAAATTATTACATACCAACTATGTTCGTAATATGGAAGCCAACATTTCCGAAGAACCAAACAGATTTTGGTCTTATTTAAATATAAAGAATAACAGCTCCACTATGCCATATACCATGAATTATCAGAATAGGATTGTAGACGAACCTCAGAGGGTCGTCGATAGTTTTGCTAATTTGTTTTCGCAGACTTTTCAGGATGGTACCACGTCCCCTGCCTCTTTCGATCTGCTGGAGGATGCAGCACTGTCGAATAATTATCCCACTTGTATTTTAACATCTGTTATTGAGGCTGATATTAAAAAAGCTATAAATAAACTAAAGCCGAACCTGACAATGGGTCCCGATTTCATTCCATCATTTATTGTTAAAGATTGTTCTCCTGTATTCTTGTATCCGTTGACTTTAATCTTTAATACAATTTTGTCGACGTCATGTTTTCCGGACTCTTGGAAAGTCTCCCGCATTTCTCCGGTATTTAAGAAGGGTGACCGCAATGACATTAACAACTACCGGCCTGTTGCCATAATTTGTAATTTTAGTAAGGTGTTCGAGACTGTGCTTCATGCATTTTTGGGTGGGCACGTCTCGAACATGATATCTGATCATCAGCATGGATTTATGAGTGGTAAGTCGACCATCACTAATCTTGTGTGTACTACTCAGTATCTCTGTGAACGGCTGGATGGACAGAGTCAGGTGGATGTTATCTACACAGATTTTTCTAAGGCATTTGACAGACTTGACCATGCCATTTTGATTAGTAAACTGACATCCTTTGGTTTTTCAGGGCCGTTAATAGAATTAGTAAGGTCATATCTTTACAACAGGTATCAATATGTGCAGTCCCGTGGTTACAGGTCTGTCAGATTTCAGCAGTCTTCTGGTGTGCCCCAAGGATCCGTACTTGGGCCACTATTCTTTAATCTTTTTATTAATGACATTGTTTCGGGATTGGAGGTCGACTGCTTGCTTTATGCTGATGATCTTAAACTTTTGTGCGAAATATTCTCTCCAGAGGACACTATTAGGCTTCAGAATAGCTTGAATGTGGTTTTTGATTGGTGTCGAAAAAATAAACTTCCACTTAATCCTTCAAAATGTAATGTTGTGTCTTTTACTCGTAAACTAAATCCAATAATTTATAATTATGATGTGGATGACGTTGTACTTTCGAGACCTAAAACTATAAAAGATCTTGGTGTAGTTTTTGACCCTAAATTGTCGTTTATAGATCATATTGAATCCGTGGTTAACAGTGCGTCTAAGGGGTTGGGTTTTATCGTGCGGAACTCTAGGGAATTTCGACAGGCCTCTACTCTTCGTGCTCTGTATATGGCCTTTGTGAGATCAAGACTTGAGTACGCATCTGTTGCGTGGAGTCCGATCTACCAGGTCCACATTTCTAGCTTGGAAAAAATTCAGCGTAAATTTATGAAAGCATCTGTTTTTATATTGGATGGCTTCTGGCCGGCGATCGGATACCCGCACGATGTGCTGCTCAGTAGATTTAATTTGTCTGAATTAGCTATTAGGCGATCACTTTATTCTGTCGTGTTCTTGTCTAGGATACTAAATAATAAAATTAAATGTATAGGCCTCACAGATTATGTAAAAATCAGGGTGCCTAGATTGGAGGCTAGGAGAGCTAATCTTTTTCTAATGCCAGCGCCGCGGACCAATATCCTTATTTCGTCACCGTTTTATCAAATGTTTAAGAATTATAATGCTATAGAAAACAGTGTAGATATATTTTGTTGTAACGTTGCTCAAATTAAAAGGATATTTGTCTAACTTTTCTTCATATTATAAGTATATATTACCGTTGTTATGATTATGTTTTTTTTTAAGTTATGTTAATTTTATGTCTTCTCTTTCCTTATCCTATAATTGGTAAACCTGTTGGATATTGTAACTAAATAAATAAAATAAAATAAATAAAATAAAATATATATATATATATATATATATATATATATATATATATATATATATATATATATATATATATATATATATATATATATATATATATATGTATATATATATATATATATATACATATATACAGTGAACTTCGGATATAACGACCTCCGCATATAACGAACCACCGGTTATTACGAACAAAAATTGTGGTCCGGCCAAAACGCCATAAGAATGTATGTATTTTTTGTTCGTTTATAACGAACCCGGCTATAACGAACTATCGGCTATAGCGAACCCTATTTTGATTAGTTTTTGCTTGTGGAAGTTCGGTTATAACGAACTGTCGAAATTTCACGTACGTATCACTTCCATATTCGTACAGTAACGGCCGAGAATAGCAACCATAGAGAAGCGACAAAGACAATAGAAGATTTCACAGGGCATGTGCGACGATAATGTGGACTTCTGTCTATACCGCATCATTAGTGTGACGAAATATCTTTCTCCGTTCAATATTGTGGATACGTGTCTGCCCAAGGTCAGCAAAACTGGTTACCCTAAATATCAAAGGCACCGACACGTTTTGTCGCTTCTCTATGGTTGGTATTCTCGGATAACGGGTCGAGAAGCGACCTGTCAGGCGCCATTTCAATTTTTAGTTTAATTTCGGCAATAGGCGAGTGAATATTGGTCTAGCATGGAGCAGAGCGCGCCAAAATTCAGCAAGCGAAAGTTTATAAACACTTGCAGAAAAAGTTGACATAATTACAAAACTGCAAAATGGGGTTGTAAATGCCTAAATCTGTAGGGACTATCAGTTACAAAAGTCAAAGACTATTAATATTCGTAAATTTTAATAATAATAATTTTGACAAAAAGAGTGTTGATTGAGTCTGGTGATTACTTACAAATTAAAATTGAAAAACATGTACTAGAAAAAAGAAAAAATTTCAAATTACTGATTTTGTATAAACTATACAAATATGTATGTTTAATAAGTACATAATTTAAAAATACTATTATGTATTGATTATAATAAACGACTCACAAAAAGTACCTATACATATGTATGTACATAGTACATATTTGTTTTATTGTCTGCACTTCGGATATAACGAACGCCCTGCTATAACGAACTGTTTAAAGATCCCCTTGGTGGTTCGTTATATCCGAAGTTGACTGTATATATATATATATATATATATATATATATATATATATATATATATATATATATATATATATATATATATATATATATATATATATATATATATATATATTATTTTCTTTTTTATTCTTTAGCCATATATAATATATTTTTTCTATAACCGAGCGAAAAGTACAAATTTGCGCTTTCAAAAGAAAGCGCAAAGTTGGACATTTACGAGGAACAAGCGTTTGTTTTACTTTGTCGCTCGCCGAGCGACAAAGTTACTTTGTCGCTCGCTTAGTTACCATGGACACCTTAATAATAATAAAGAAACGTAAAGCGTATCTGCGACTTTTGACACAAAATATAAACTGTCAAATTTGATATCAATAATTATTAATTACATTACAAAATATTTTTTTATAAAAACACCGGTTGTAGAAAAAATCATGTGTGTAATTCGAGCGCAAAGTGACATTGCCGCTCTCGCCAGATAGCCGCGCTCCGCTACGCGTCGCGCGTCTAACTTCTCGCTCAGAGCGGCAATATATCACTTTGCGCTCTTAATACACAAATAGCTATTTTATAGGAAGTTTTCTTGGGTACCTATAGGCTATTTTGTAAACCATATATAAAATTTAAAATTTAAAAACACAACGTTTCGCACATTGTACAATATTGTGCTTCTTCAGGCTTCTTAAACACTTGGAAAGTGTGCATTTATACGGTTTTTAAAATGCTTGTGTGATGTTCGTCAAGGAGTGAAGAATGTTTTTTGATTGGGATTCTTCCCAATTTGCCTTGAAAAGTAAATGGAAGGCTATGTTTTTTATCTTACTTTCTTATTACTTGTAAAATTACCCTTAAAATGGTAGAAACCAGAAGTTGCTATAGTTTTTCAAACTTAAGTTATGAGCGAAAAACTTTTTAGGAAATATTATTTTTAAATTTCAAAGTGAAATTCGAAATTTTTTCGTGATAACCAGTACTAATCGACCTAAAACTTACAAGCTTCTGAAAAAATATTATCATCACAAGGTAATAACACTTGTTGATCTGAGGTTCAGGAAAAAAATCGACTGATACTTTTTCATTTGTATTTTATTTTTATTGTATTTCCTTTTAAATTAATGTTAATTAACATTTCACTTACAAAGATCATTACTTTTTTAGCAAATGCTCAAAATGTCCGCCATTATTGTTAATGCCACTTTGAAGTCATTATAAGGTAAGGTAGGTGGTAGAGGATCTTTTCCTCGACCGAGGAGGTACCACCCCACGCAACCACTTAAAGAACTGGTGAAATCTTAGCGGATGTTTCCAGCCCTGGGTGCGTGAGTCGGTTTTCTTTTCCTTTCCTCTTCAGACTGTCATTCTTTTTCTTTTCTTTTCTAATCCTTCTCTCTTCTAACTATCCACCTCTTCAAAAAAATATCAAATGTGGGGGGCCCACCATCGAAGAATTCTAAGAGTACACTAACCCTTACCAACATCTGCGGGCTTAACTCCAATTTGGACCCTGTCCACCACTACCTCGAATCATGCAAACCCCACATTCTTTTTCTGACCGAAACCCAAATCAGCTCCAAATCCTCAACCAATCATCTCCTGTTTCCAGGCTATGAACTTCTGTCATCTTTCCGTCTTCATGGTGGGGCATGTGCCTACGTTCGCAGCAGTCTTTCTTGCACCAGACTCCCGAACCTGGAATCAGGCAAGCCCGACATTCTCTGGCTAAAACTCACCCGTAAATCTTCCACTAAATTTATCTGTTGCATCTATCGCTCCTCACCAGACAAATCCTACAATGAGTTCTTTGACTTTGAAAAAATCGACCATCTCATCTCTGAATATCCCTCCGCTGAAGTTATCGTCCCAGGCGACTTCAACGTCCATAGCAAGGAATGGTTAGGATCCACAAAAACTGACCCAGAAGGTAGAGCAGCAGAAAACTTCGCAATCGGCATCTCGCTCACTAATTTGATCAGAGAGCCAACATACTTTCCCCGCGTTTCTACCCATAATGCAAATCCTCTTGATCTTTTTCTTACCACCCATCCTGAGCCTTACTTAACATCTGTATGCGTTCCCCTTGGTCGTTCAGATCATGACCTCATTACCGTCTCTTGTCCCATACATCCCGAGTCTGCTGAGATCATGCCAGAACGCACGATCTGGCACTACCGTTCTGCCGACTGGGATGGGCTTCGAAACTTCTTCTCTGCTTTCCCTTGGAACCCTGTCTGTTTTTCCAGTCCCGATACCTCCGAAATCTGCTCTCAAATCACAGATATTATTCAAGCAGGTATTCAAGGTTTCATTCCACATACCCACAAGAAACCTAAACTCCACCATCAAAAGCCATGGTTCTCCAAGGCCTGTGATGAAGCCAGGCTAAAAAAGTCCAAGTTCGCAAAAGTTATCTTCAAAATCCTATCCTATCCGGCCCAGGCCTACTTTAAACAGCAGTCGCTTAACATCGGCGTTTAGATTTGGAAGCGGTCGCAGTTTCCAGAAAACTCGAACGATAAACGTCAGAGTTTAATGTCAACAAAGCGTTTTGTATTTCTTGTAAAGCGAAGTTATTTTGAATCAAAAAAAAATATTTTTGGGAAAATAGGCAAAGCGAATAGAAAAATTACACAAATATAGAAGATAATAAACTTCTGAACATATGTATAGGTATGTATTTCTAAGGTAAGTTGTATGAAACCATTGAACCATAAAATACCGTACCTATACCAGCAAAATTTGTATAATTTTTCTGTTAATTTTTGAAAATGCTTTACATAAAAAATTTGCTGCTTTTCAGCTTCCTTAACTACTATCCTCTTATTATTATCCACTTATGTGTTTGTTTTAGATGCATTCAAAAGATTTTAATATTTCTAAAGAATGAGAATTCCTAACCCTAAAAATCGAACTTTTGATGGAATATAAAGCACAAAAATATACTTCCTGATAAACCTACATGTAAGGAATGGAGTTCTAAATGAATGTTATTTGAGAGATTATCCTAGACACAATCAATATTCGGCGAAATACCTTACTGCCAAGGAAAAAATTTGGAAACGAAACCTTTGTTGTTATTTTCTTGATAAGTTAAAATGTTGTCATTAACATCTTAGTTAAATATGTACCTATCACTACCTACGTTACAAAATTTTTGTGTACAATTTTGTTTCGTATTTTTACCTCAAGTTCTGTGTTTATACCCGTAATAGCATACTATATAACTTTTGTCCAGTTAAGCTAACAAAACATTTTTGTCTGGGCGAGTATACTGATCAATTTGTAAACCTAATTGCTGGTAGTATAACGATTATAATTTTTTTAACAAGCAAACTGTAGAGTATTTATTTAATCCACATCAACTTCGTTTAAGTAAAATTTTGCTGTTTCTCCTTTAATAAACTTTTTGCTCATGATTCATTAACTCTAATTTTTTTTGTGGCACGTTTACTTAACTACCATTTTTATCATGTGAATATAAAACCCATATCCCCATACACCTGTTACTATTTAGAATAAGATATCTATAGCCAAGTTATTTACTTGGGCTGTAGACAGTAGAACATAGTGCTTTTATTAAAATTATTATGTAATTGTGTAATTTTTTACTTTATTTGCTTTGTTTTCTTTTGTTACAGGTACCAGATAAGTCACAAGAAAAAACCTTGCAGATATTTTAATGTGAATATAGATTTAAAAAGTAACTACTAAAATAGTTTTTAAATAAAAATTTGTTATTTACATAAACAAAAATGTGTTTTGTGATTTTTCAAAACATAAGTTTACATCAGTTACTTTATATCTTTGTTCATTATTCCCTGAAAATTTGTAAAACTAGATAGAGATTCCACAATAAAGACTATTAGTTTTTTAAAAATATGTAATTGAAATGCCTTTTTTAAGTTTGATCTGTGGCATTAATGTTATTTTTAAGAAACTTGAATATGCACTCGAAACAAATTCGCATTTTTTTCATGTGCATGAACTTGGCCGTATTTTATTGACAAATATTAGATTACTCGGGATCACTTCACGATACCTCAATGTTATTTGAGGCGATTTTAAATCGGTGGCCTAGTCATGACTACGTTACCATATTTGGCAACGTTGCTCCATATACTCAATGTTTAACCTAAAAAATCAAAGTATTAAGATTAAACGAGACAGTGTTGCCCAATGGTCTGACTAGGTAATGATTTGGTCACTGATTTAAAAATGGCTTTGTTGTTATCTGACACCTCATTTTAAATTAAGAGCCATTTTTAAATCAGTGACCAAATCATGATCTAGTCAGACGATTGGGCGACACTGTCTCATTTAATCTTAATACTTTGATTTTTTATGTTAAACACTGAGTATCTGGAGCAACGTTGCCAAATAAGGTGACGTAGTCATCACTAGGTCACTGATTTAAAATAGCCTATTGTATATTCGCTTAAAGCTCGTAAACTGATCCGGATCGATGCAATTTTGTCAACACGCCTCTGATCCGGAGGTGAGCAGTGTTGCCAGTCTAGTACAATTGTACTAGATCTGGAACCTTTTTAAGATGTCCTTAGTACGCTAGTACACTTGAGTCAAAACCTTAGTAGAAAATGCTATCCGACGTTTTTAAGAGATACTCGACTCATATTTTACAGGTCTCGTATTTTTTGTTTTGTTTTGCCGCAGATTAGATTCTACTTTTTTCAGAGATTGGAAGTAATTGTTTCATTTTTAAAATTAGGAATAATTACGTATTTTATTTTTTTATACCAAGTACAGGTTTTTTATATCTCCTGTGCCAGTGCATTGCCGCGTCTGTTTTGTGAAGATCTAGTACATTTTCATTAAATTTAGTACTTTCTCAATTAAAATCCAGTATCAAATAAATAAATTTCTGGCAACACTGGTACTTCAAAAATTTGAGGTTAGGTTATACGTCAGTGTTTTGTTTTAGTTTAGAAAATATAGTTTTGTTTTTTTTCTATTGTCGAGAGAGCCGTGGCTAACATAAAAGAAGTGATTAATACAAACTTGCTTGGATTCCAGTGTTTTTATTGTTGTTGTAAATAAGATAATTTTCTTTTTATTTTGGTTAGGAAATAGAGAATACCAACCTCTATAAGTTGTTATATTATTTTTAAACCCACAAAAGGGTTTGCTATTTAAACTAAGAGAGGTGTTAAAGAAAACTGTGTGATTGAAGAAAACTAAACAAAAGGAAATTTAGCAGAATATCTATATTTTTATAGAAGGAAAATTGTTTTAATTACAATATTATTACGAATAGTTTAAAACCAAGAAGAATTCCAGCAATAAAATATTATTTTTGCACAAATTTAACAAGAAAATAGTGGTATAAAGAGTAATAATTTTGGTATGTTATTGAAGATGCAAGGTGTATTTTTTGGTAAAATTCACATCATAAATGATGAACTTTATTTTTCCTACATTTTTTGTTAGTGTGTGAAGGTAGGTACCTGCTTACCAAGCATTATGATAAATTAGATGCCCATCGGCAATAAAAGTGTATATAGTTTTATTTTAAAATATTGAAGGAAGGATTTTTCTTTTAATTTCTTGTATTGAAACATGAACTTTTGCCAAAGTAACCAATATTTTATCAAAAATGTTACCAAAAACATGACTTTAATCACAGCAGATCGTGTAATTAGTTTAATTCATCGTTAAGTGCTCTCTTCGTTAAAAACAAATGAAAAAGTAAACAACACCTTGGTTTTTTAGTAGAATTTGTCTGTTTAATCATGGATTAGCTCAAAATTTGGGCTGTTGCAGAAAGAAAACAATTTAACGCTCTGTTATACTGAGAATCTTTTGTTTTTAATGATGAATTAGGATTTAATGCTTGATTAAAAGTTTTGTGCAACCCGCTGTTAGAGTCCAAAAAAGCTTTTAATATCTGCATAAAACTAAAGTGCTTTTCTGTCCCAACGGCAGCAAATCTTTCTGTTCACTTGCCAAAAACATCAGTCAAAACATCTGTAGAAGCACTTTTCCTCCCTTGACCTCTGAGAATGAAATTATCTCCACCTCTAAAGGGAAAGCAGAACTATTTGCAAAACACTTCGCTGCCAATTCCACCCTGATCCCTCCCTCCAATTTCGCTTTTCCAACCGCTAAGTCTGTACCCCACAAAATGCCCGATATAATACTTAAGGTTAAACAAGTTCAAAAATGCTTCTATCCCTTGACACCAAAAAGTCCTCCGGTCTGGATGGCATACCAGCAATTGTCCTAAAGAAATGCGCTCCAGAACTTGCACCCATCGTAACTCGTCGTTTCCAGATCTCTTATGACAAGGGTATCTTCCCAGATAGCTGGAAGACTGCTCGTGTGCAGCCTGTCCCGAAGAAAGGTTCCAAGTCCCTTCCATCCAATTACAGACCCATCTCTCTTCTCTCTGTTGTCAGCAAAATTATGGAAAAAGTGATCAACTTGCAAGTTCTAAAATTACTAGAAAAACACAAAATCATCCACGACAGACAGTACGGATTTCGTCACCAAAGATCCACAGCTGATCTCCTTAGCTTTATCACGCATAACTGGAGCAAGTCTCTCGAATTTCATGGCGAATCCCAGATTGTTGCTCTCGATATTTTCAAGGCTTTCGACCAAGTATGGCATGCCGCGCTCCTCAACAAACTACCTTCTTACGGTCTTCCTACCAAACTATGTACCTGGATCGGTAGCTTCCTCTCTAATCGGCGCATATCTGTTGTGGTTGACGGTCACTCATCTAAGTTCCATCCTATCAGTGCTGGCGTCCCCAAAGGTTCAGTCCTGGCACCAACCCTATTTCTTCTTCACATTAATGACCTGCTCTCTTCAACTACCAATCCCATCCGCAGTTATGCCGATGATAGTACTCTTCACTCCAATATTCATTTTTCCAGACAAGTTTCGAATCAGGAGTTGGATAATAGACGCATATCTATGTACCTATACCTTTCCCAAGACCTTCAATTAATCTTAGACTGGGGTGCCAAGAACCTTGTTCAGTTCAAAGCCTCCAAAACCCAATCTTGCTCCCTGTCACGGAAAAAATTTGGCAACGCTTACCCCATCCACATGAATGGCCAAGCCCTACAAAACAACGAAACATTCGATCTTGTTGGCGTCGCTTTCGAACACGATCTCAGCTGGCACAAACACATTACTTCAGTAGCCACATCGGAAGCTAAAATGCTTGGCTTTCTCTTTCGAGTCAGAAAATACTTCTCCCCTTCCAACTTATACGCTCTCTATGTTTCCCATATAAGAGCTAACCTAGAGTACTGCTCCCACATCTGGGGAACGGCATCACCTTCGACACGTAAGATCCTTGATTCTATCCAAAAGAGAGCCATTCGACTTATCAATGACCCAGCCCTCACGAGAAAACTCCCTTCTCTCGCTCATCGCCGCACTCTAGGGGATTTATCCCTTTTCCCCCCTTGACTGTTCCTGATAGAACAACAAGAGGCGCGTTACGTATGCATACCTTTACTGTCGAGCTACAAAAGCCTAGAACAGACCACTTCTCTCGCTCATTCATACCTAGGGTCTCCAGATTATGGAACAAATTGCCTGCAGATGTTTTACCTTCCCGTCCCAACCTCCAATCCTCCAAATCCCGTGTCAATAGACTACATTTCCCTTCTCTTCAGACGCCCACGGTACGTTAGTACTTACGCTTGAAGTCTATGTGGGATGTCTTAGATAAAAAAGTAACGAAAATGCAATAAAAGTCTAACAGGAAATGTTTATTAATAATAAGTAAGCCATGGAAAACGACAGAATGAAATTGACAATATTTAGCTGTCATCAATTTTCGCCTTTAATAAGTTATTCGATATTTTGAAGTCGAATCTTGTGCTTTTGTACTAAAAATAGTTTAATCTGTTCGAAAAGTATGTCTTATACTGTTGCTCAAGGGCGTAGCCAGGATTTTGAGCAGGGGGGGGGCAGAATTAGGTGACCGGGAGGGCAGATTTTCTGGATCACAAGGACGCAACCCGCAGTTGTCGTGATTAGCGCTGCAGACGATTTTTTTTTTAAATTTGGGATGCTCGGACACCCAGAAGCACACCCTGAGGTAACCACTGACTGTAATACTGATGCGTATAAAGTATAACATATAAATGAAGATGATTTGAGCATTGAAAATGAAACATAGGCGTGTTTAGGATTTTTTCGTGTGGGTGCCGAGGCCGTACGCGAGCGCCCTCCTCTATAAATTTAGCCATTGATATACGTATTATGATTACAAATTAGAAACTCGAATCAGTTAAAAAAGAAAATAATGAATACCTGCTAAAACAGAACATCGCTTAACAAAAAGAATGTATAAAATTTATCTACATTTTATTTTTGCGAAACATTTTATGAAAACAAATTATTTTGCAAAAAAACAAAAAATTGTTTTCATAATAAGCCGGTAAAAGTTTGCGGTTTTATTTAAAATAAATTCAAATAAATTTGAAATTATGCTAAAATTGTCGATTATGGTGCAGGTATAGTATAGGATATTGTTAGGCCAATTTTGTAAGAAAAATTATATTACAATTTGATAATTATTTTACATCTGTGATCTGCGTGAAAACAAACAGAGTGGACAGGAACAGCGCACGGCAGCCACGTGATGCACGCTGCAATTAACAGAAAAAGCTTTCTTACCACTTCACACGTTTGCGCCACATGCAGCAGTGCTGCCATTTCGGGGTACAATTGTACTGAATTCAGTACAAAGTGGCCAAATTCAGTACGTCAGTACTGATCTTGGAAAAACCACTAATTTTAGTACGAACTTTCAAAACGAAACTAAAACCAAATAAGCACAAAAAATTTTGAAAAATTATTGTGACTGAAAATATATTATGAATTATGTTTAGTGGCGTTTTCAATTGATGAAATTAGTGTGATACGAGTACTACTCTTTCTTGTACTTTGTGTCGTTAAAGAAAATATAAATTGCCTGAATATAACTACGATGCAGTACTGTAAACAAATATTAAAAAACAATACTTGTTTTTCATTGGAGGCTGCCGATGAATTGATCGATTGAAAAAAAAAATCTGAGGAAATAAACTGATGGTAATACATAAAACTACTGATTTTTTAAAATTTGTAATTAAGTAGTATACAAGTACCGATTGTACCTGTCTATTGGTATAAATTAAAACTTTTTATATAATGTTCTGTTGGAATCATTTAATACTATTTTTTATTTTTGAAAAAAAAAACAGGGTTTTATTTAACCACCCTCAATGATTTTAAACTGCAGAGAAAGCTATTTTAAATGTTTTAAATTCTTAAACGTTTCGATTTTTGAATTTTCTGCCCTACATTCAGTACGCTTTGAAAATCAGCTGCGACAGCACTGACCGGCAGGCGCCGCAGCTGACTGCTGAGTTAGGAATAAGACGTACGGGAAATTTGAATGGCACATTGGTAAATCTTGGCTTTTTGCTCGTGCCAGGGGGGGGGGCACGTGCCCCCCCCCCCCTGCCCTCCCCTGGCTACGCCCTTGCCAGGAAGCATATGACATGCTGGCAGTGTATTTTCAATGTTTTGAAAATGCAGTTATTGGCTCGCGGGAGTATGCTGTAAGATATCCTGAGAGACGACATTTTTCGCTTAAAGTTTTCAGACGTTTAGCAAGACGTTTGCGAGAAACTGGGCAAGTGTTGCCGATACAGGCCAAAAACAGGATTCGCAGAACTGGAAATGAAGTCAAAATCATAAATGTGCTTGGTTGAAGCATATCCTCAACGCAGTATTAGGGATATAGAAAGATATCTGGTAATTCCTCGATCGGTTGTTCAAAGAATTCTCAAAAAAGAAAGATTACATGCATATCATGTTGAACTTCATCAGGCGTTCACACCACTTGATTTCGATCGAAGGTTAGATTTCTGCCACTGCACTGGATGCTAGAAATGACCAGAGAAAATCCAAATTTTTTGTCTCAAATTTTATGGACAGATGAGGCTATCTTTACTAGTAGAGGTCAAGTAAACTTACATAACATGCATTATTGGTCGGCACATAATCCGCATTGGATGATAGAAATGGATCATCAAAATCAATTTAGCGTAAATGTCTGGTGCGGCATGATTGAAGGTAAAATTATTGTTTTTATGTTTGAACAGACGCTTAATGGAGCAAGGTATTTAGAGTTTTTAAGAAACCATTTGCCAATTCTTTTGGAAGAAGTGACTTTTTAAACTCGTGTAAACATGTGGTTTCAACACGACGGTTGCCCTGCTCATTATGCTCTCAACGTGAGAGAATATTTGTATATCCAGTTTCCCACTAGATGGATAGGAAGGGGTAGTTTATTTCCTTGGCCACCCAGGTCTCCTGATTTAACCGTTTTGAACTTTTATTTATGGGGAAGGCTTAAAGATATTGTCTACCAAACCCGGCAAACCACACGAGAAGACATGATTCTTAGAATCCGAAATGCTATAGCCTCTATTTCTGTGCAGAAATAGAAACTGCTGTTAATGGAACACCGCGAAGACTTCAAAGTTGCAGTGACAATAATGGCGGACATTTTGAGCATTTGCTAAAAAAGTAATGATCTTTGCAAGTGAAATGTTAATTAATATTAATTTAAAAAGAAATACAATACAAACACAAATAAAATACAAATGAAAAAGTATCAGTCAATTTTTTTTCCAGAACCTCAGATCAAGTGTTACTACCTTATGATGACAATATTTTTTCAGAAGCTTGTAAGTTTTAGGTCGATTAGTACTGGTTATTGCGAAAAATTTTCGAATTTCACTTTGAAATTTAAAAATAATATTTCCTAAAAAGATTTTCGCTCATAACTTAAGTTTGAGAAACGAACTTCCGGTTTCTGCCATTCATTAGGTAATTTTACAAGTAATAAGAAAGTAAGATAAAAAATATAGTCTTCCATTTACCTTTTCATGGAAAGTTGGGTGAACTCCTGAAGCGACCAAAATACGGCATCTGGCGGTTCAGGATTAAACAAAAACTAAGTATTACAGTCTGTGATATAGCTATGAAATAGCTTTAAAACAAGACCAAGTTTGCTAAAATCGGTTAACGTAGCCGAAAGTTATCCAACTTTTGACATTGCAGTGTTGCCGCCTCTACTAAAAAGTAGTAGCAACTTTGATATTCTAAATAGAATACCCTGTATATTACTTCATTTTTAAAACAACTATCAATTTCTTAACAACTTCCTTTAACATTATTTTAAACTTATCTCTTACCGTTTCTGAAATAATAATTAATTTCCAATTTTCTTGGCGGAAAACGTACCTTAAAAAAATGCTGATATTTTTGAACTTTAAAATACTAAGACCCTGAAATTTTGTGGAGAGTTAAATAATAGCGAGGGGCTTCTTACCCTATGCCCAAATCTTAGTTGCAATATACAGGGTGGTTTAAAAATACGGTTATTTTGGGTACTTGAAAAAGTTACCATAAGTATATATTTTTTAATTGTGACACCCTGTAGATTGTCACGGGATCTTTATTAAAACACTGGTTTCATCATTAATTACGGCAGCATTTATTTCTAAGTTAAAATGAATATTTATATTTTATACAATTTATAAGTACCCAAAAGAGGAGCGGCTAATACTGCAAACACTCCGACGTTGCCACATGTGCGATAGCTCGAAGATTTTAAAATAACGGTATTTTTTCTTCTGTCATTCATACTACTTTGAGTGACGAGAGTCTAGGGGATGCATGCAACTTTTTTTCCCGGGCTTCCGCATGCGCATTTTCTTTGATGCGCAGAGGAAGGAACAGAGCGGACAATGAGCATGCACCAACTTTCAAACTCGATTAGTTTTTTGCTCGGAACATTTAAAAAGAACTAAAAAAGATCCTGAGCAACCCTAGAACTGAGCAAACCTGTCCAAGAACGTATTTTATTTCTCAAACAAAACATAATTTTTAGGTTAAGGTGCCTAGACACGATTATTTTTTTGCTCAGGACCTTTAAAAAAAGACAAAATAAAATTTTTATCGAGGAAGGAGTGCTAACCCATTTCCAAAACACCTTTTAGAGCCGATTTCCTGATTTTTTATAATATTTTAAATGACAAAAATTAAAAAAAAGATGCAGCCGAGCACGGCTTCGAACCAACACATCTCGGTCAATAAAGCGGATTCTTTACCACTGGACTACGTGGCTGATACTACCAGCAAAGGAAATAAAAGTTTACCGGTGCAAGCCAAGGAAAACCGAAATATGGCAACGTCGGAGTGTTTGTAGTATTAGTCGCTCCTCCCAAAAGAGCTGGACGTGCTCAGGCTTCGCAGCGGTCTCGCTTGGCTCGAGAAGTAGACTGACGTTTACTGCTGATCTCCCCTCCCAAGTCGACCCCTTCCGCCCCGCCACCGACGCGCTTCGAACGACGCTTATTAAGCAGGAAGGGTGACCAGGTAGGGGTGACGGAAAAATGATTTGGTGACAATATTATTACTGATTTAAAAAGCTACTTAAATCTGCTCTTTATTTTTGTCTATCTTACCTATACCTAACTAGTTAAGTTTGTGACTTATAAGCCATTATTTGTAAACTTTCTCAGCAATTTAATTTCCATACGGATTTTAGTAAGTATGCCATGACATACTATTGTTTGATATAAAAGTGATGTCACTTTTGTTATCGTTTTGATATCTTATTAAGTATTACTGATACCAGTGGTAAATACCGTTAAAAATCATGGAAGAAAACTATTCAAATGCAGTTCTTATGAATTTATTTATTTTATTTGGACAATGAGATAATTATCGCCAGAACATATATAAAGTTTAATAAAATGTTCCTAAACCTACTGCCAATGAACCTTCGAAAATTTATACGAATCCAGAACAATTTTACTGAGTTTGGTTCAACTTTAAAAGCGCCGTAACTTCTGACGAAGACAACCAGATTAATGTTTTGGCATATTTTCATGCATCTCCTCAATCTTCAATGCAATGTGCTAAATATGATTTAGGTATAACACATTCATCAGTTTAAAGAATTTTAGATCAGCATAAATGCATGATTATAAGTTTACTAAACTTCAAGCCATGAACCCTGAAGATCCTCAACAGAGAGTCAAATTTTGTGAAATGTTCTTGGGGCGCACCCAAGAAGTTCCAAATTTTCTAAATAAAATAATTTGGATTGATGAATCGAAATTTTCAAGGGAAGGGATTTTCAATAGAAGAAATAGTCATATTTGGTCTAGAGATAACTCTCACGTCACCAAGGAAGCTGGATTTAAAGAAAAAAATAGTTTGAATGTTTTCTGCATGTTAATGGACAATCAATTACAGTACATAATAGCAGCTGTCGAAAACTTCGTTGATAATCTGCCACTTCAAGATTATCGAAGCTGTTGGTATCAACGTGATGGAGCTCCTTCACATTGTGCACAGGTTACAGTAGAACTTACGGTTGCTGGGTGATATTAGCAGACAGTATAATACCTATGCAAATAGACATCACTATATGCAATATAAGAGAGAATATACAAAACCAATTCGTGGAGCTAAAATTGCTGCAAATGATAATCGCATTACTTCTTCCGGTAACCCTATTAAAAGTATGTGGCAAATCATTAACAAAAACGTAGGAAGAACCAAATAATCTCACCTGTGATGATTTCAATAACTATTTCTTAAGTATTGCCCATAAACTTGTGCAGGGTATGCCAGAGTCAGATATTGATCCTTTGGAGAATCTCAGGGGTGTTAACGTTCGGAGTTATTTTTCCTTCTCTGAGATGACATTCAATAAGGTTCGAGATATAATAGATAAACTCAAAAACAAAAACAGCCGCGACATATTTGGATTAAACGTAGAAATAATAAAATCGGTAAAGAATCTGATTTTGGTGCCCCTCACAAAACTTGTAAACTCTTGTATTAGGGAGGGAATCTTTCCCGAGTGCATGAAGGGGGCACTTGTAATTCCTTTGCTTAAGAAGGGTAGTCCGGAAGAGGCTGAGAACTATAGACCAATATCGTTGCTCCCCATACTGTCCAATATTTTTGAAAAGTGCATGTCTCAACAGATAATACATTTTTTTGAAGAGAATAATCTATTTTGTGAGAATCAGTTTGGGTTTAGAAAAGACAGAAGCACAGTTTTGGGAATCCTTAATCTTATATATGATGTTATGAGTGGTTTTGATAGACAGTGCTATGATACAGTTCTGTTTTGCGATCTTAGCAAGGCTTTTGACTGTGTCGGCCATGGAATCCTTCTGCGAAAGCTGAGAGCATATGGGTTTAGCAATGGAAGCATTCAACTCTTGGGATCCTATCTTGCAGGGCGATGCCAGACTGTGCAGTGCGATGGTGTGGCGTCGGCAGAGAGGGAGATAACTGGCAGTTCGTTCGTTGGAGGCACAGGAGACAGCTGAAAAATGGTTCAATTCCAACAAGCTACTGTTAAACAGGAGCAAGACAGAGAGAATGGTGTTTGCACTGAGAGATGCTGGGACTGTGAACGACCATATCTGTGAAACTAAATTCCTTGGTGTTCATATTGATCCAAGGGCACAGTGGGGTAAGCATGTTGAAGTCGTAGCCTTAAAGCTAAACAAAAATCTATATCTGCTACGTCGTATTGCAGAAAATGTATCCCATGCAGTACTAAGAACACCCTACTTTGCAGTTTTTCATGCACATCTCTCCTATGCCTGTGCTTGTGTGGGGACATGCCTCGGGTGCTCAGCGCTTGTTTGGTCTGCAGCGGAAGGCAGTCAGGGTAGTGGGTGGCCTAGGTTACAGGGATGACTGTAGAGCGATTTTTAGGGAGTTGGGGATACTCACCCTGGCATCTCTGTACATTCTGGAAAATCTGCTCTATGTAAAAAATAATATCCACTTATTTTCTGCTCACGGAGACATGCATGCATACCCAACCAAAAATAGGGGTAATCTAATACCAGCATATCGGAGGCTAAAGAGGTGTCAAAATGGCCCAGGCCACTGGGCGATAAAATTCTTTAATGTGCTACCTGCAGAAATAAGGGAATTTTCACTTCCCAGGTTTAAGGAAAAAATTAAGCAGTTTTTAATATTAAATGTATGTTATTCTAATGAAGAGTATTTTAAATATTTTTCTCAAAGATAATAGTTGTTGGTGTTGTTTTTTTACTCTCTTTGACTTTGTTTAGAGTTAACTGTTTTTAAACATAGGATATTTATTTATTTTGTATTAGATAGTGTCCAGTGCCTGAGTGCGCTAAAATGTATTTAGGTGTTAGCTTTAATGTCTGTCAAGTAACCTCAGTATTATTTGTAATTTTATATTATTTTCCTTTGACGCGTGTACATTACAATTATGTGATTTTTAACATGAATAAACAATTTGAATTTGAATTTGAATTTGAACTTGATAGGATTTTTGACGACCGTTGGAAAATACATTTGGGATCTTGGAATTGGCCTCCAAGATCACCGGATCTCAATCCATTATTAAATATGGCGCATGACTCTTTGATGACATTAAGAAATCCTTCTGTTTCGATCTCCCTTCATCATGAAACATGTATCTTGTCTCTTTGTCACTTTATAGGCGATTTTAAATCAGTGACCTAGTCATGACTACATCACCTTATTTGGCAACGTTGCTCCATATACTCAATGTTTAACCTAAAAAATCAAAGTATTAAGATTAAATGAGACAGCGTTGCCCAATGGTCTGACTAGGTCACGATTTGGTCACTGATTTAAAAATGGCTAAGGTGTAAAATAATAGCCATATTTTGGCGTTTATCAAGCAACGCAATTTTGGTAACCTGGTATAGGTCAGTCTCTCTTCAACGATATGGAAATAAAAGAGATAGAAAAATCACCACGTCGCGTCGTAACCTGGTAAACGCCATATGCCAAATGAGTGATGTGTCAAAATGAATTGAAGGTTGAAGGCAAACATCTGTATTTACGTTAACCTGTATTTGTCGCGTTTTGGTTTATTTACATTTTGCTATGTTTTTTAGCGTATAAAAGTGTTAAAACAATTCGTATTCGTTGGTTAAAACTGTTTGTTGCGATTGTAAGGTGTACTACACGTTTATAAGAAATGTTTACACGAAAATGTCATTAACCTGTTGTGGAAGTCCCTTCAAAATGAATGAAGATGGGTTGTTTTTTATTCTGTACGTGTAGTCTTAAATCACAAGGTTTTAACCCATTTAGATGAATTATTAGGCAGACATAGGATGGTTAACTAGTATACCTAATAAGAGACAATCCTAAATTAAGGAAGTTTCCAGTACATCTTTAATAACAGGTAAAACACTTTAAGACACGTTTTCGTTTACATTTAACTGTCTCTCACAGTTTTAAACCTTTATTTTATATACCTAAAAACTGCTTTTGTTAAACTTGTATAGTCTGTATAAAAACTAGTGAATAAGTATGTATACCAAAAGACAAAAGTACACCAGTTACAATTTTACATTTAATTTTAGAAACACCTACTGCTCTGAAGGATGGGAATCATCCAGATGCAATTATTTTACTATGGGACTATCAAAAGTAAACAAGACGCAGTTAACAGAGGAGAGAGAAACGGAGATTTGAAACGAAATTTTCGACCGTTGGAAAATACATTTGGGATCTTGGAATTGGCCTCCAAGATCACCGGATCTCAATCCATTGGATTTTTACTTGTGGGGCATGTTTAAGGAAAAAATTTACAAATCACCAGTAAATTCAAAAGAAGAGTTGCTACTTCGAGTTACCCAAGCATTTAGAGATCTAGATTCAAAAGAAATTAGATTTTCCACGACGAATGCAGCGAACACCCGCAATTTAATGTGCTTGGATGTAAACGGCCAGCATTTTGAACGGATGTTAAGATATTCTGTTTAACTATTTTAGTAATTTTTTATTATTTGACTAGTTAGGTATGGGTGTGTTACACAAATACTCCTGAGTTAGTATACATTTTCTGAGGTTTATTGGCGGTAGATTTGGGTTCATTTCATTAAACTTTATACATGTTCTGACGATAGTTTTATTACGTTTGAATAAATTTCTTCCATGATTTTTAACGGTATTTACCATTTGTATCAGTAATACTTAATAAAATATCAAAACGGTAACAAAAGTGGCATGACTTTTATATGAAACAATAATTTGTCAAGGGATACTTGCTAAAATCCTAATGGAAATTAAATAGTCGAGAAAATTGTACAAATAATGGCCTATAAGTCAGAAACTTGGCTAGTTAGGTATAGGTACGATAGACAAAAATAAAAAGCAAATTTAAGTAGCTTTTCAAATCAGTAATAATATACAGGGTGTTACGTTTAAAAAAATATACTTATGGTCACTTTTTCAAGTATCCAAAATAACTCTATTTTAAAACCACCCTGCAACTAAGATTGGGACAGAGGGTAAAAAGCCCCCCGGTACTATTTAACTCTCCACAAAAATTCAGAGTCTTAAGATTTTAGAGTTCAAAAATATCAGCATTTTTTTAAGGTAACTTTTTCCTTCAAAAAATTTGAAAATTAATTATTATTTCAGAAACGGTAGAAGTTGTTAAGAAATTAATGGGGGTTTTGAAAATGAAATAATATACAGGGTGTTTCATTTACAATATCAAAGTTGCTACTACTTTTTGGTAGAAGAGGTAACACAGTTATAAATATTTTAGCCAGGTAGAGCATGTTCGTTTATGCAAACGACCAAATTTTCAGAACGATTCGTTAACTAGTTCGCCAGATACGTCCAGCGTACCATCCACCGTGAATCACCCTGAATATATATATATATATATATATATATATATATATATATATATATATATATATATATATATATATATATATATATATATATATATATATCTATATATATATATATATATATATATATATATATATATATATATATATATATATATATATATATATATATATATATATATATATATACAGGGTGTTATGAAATTCACTGCATATATGGGAATGGGTGACTCCTGGGGTAGTCTACAGACATATCCCATACTTTTTTTTTCTTAAATCGAACATTTTAAAAATTTTCAAAAATACCCTAAAACCAGTCTATATTCGCCGCATCTGGCTGATCGTACACAAGGCGCTTGACGTAAATTTGCGCGCGAAAAATTAAAAACAATTGAATGTGTTTAAACGTTGCCAGACATTATTATAAATCTTTAAGAATAATTTATTTTCTGTTATTAACTGTAATTTAAGACAAAGGTAAAACAAATTTAAACCTTTTTCGAAGAGAAAACAAAAAAAAATTAGTAAAAACTGCGAAATCAATCCTTTGTGTCAGTAGCCTTAGTGTTAACTAATAATTATGACACCCTATGTTATGTTATTAATGATTATAAGCGTTATTCCTACTAAGTAGCTTAAACTTTCTGCCAAGGAAAAGTTAAAAATCAAAACGAAAATACTAATTGAGCACAACTACATAGTACTTACTTTAAAAGTATATCCAGATACGCTACCATCCGTTACCATAATACGTAAATATTATTAGTGTTTTAAATTAAATTTAATTTTCAGCCCTATTACGCTACTCACTAAGCTCAAACTAGATAAAACTGATCAAAATATTGGTGAACAACGGATCGACGAAGACCATTTTCTAGGTAGTGAAAAGAAATTACATTATTTAAAACTCTAAACGAAAAAAAAATTAAAACGTTCATTGCGTGGTTTGTGTGCTGCTGAAAAACTTAAATATGGCGCATGACTCTTTGATGACATTAAGAAATCCTTCTGTTTCGATCTCCCTTCATCATGAAACATGTATCTTGTCTCTCTGTCACTTTATAGGCGATTTTAAATCAGTGACCTAGTCATGACTACATCACCTTATTTGGCAACGTTGCTCCATATACTCAATGTTTAACCTAAAAAATCAAAGTATTAAGATTAAATGAGACAGCGTTGCCCAATGGTCTGACTAGGTCACGATTTGGTCACTGATTTAAAAATGTCTAAGGTGTAAAATAATAGCCATATTTTGGCGTTTATCAAGCAACGCAATTTTGGTAACCTGGTATAGGTCAGTCTCTCTTCAACGATATGGAAATAAAAGAGATAGAAAAATCACCACGTCGTAACCTGGTAAACGCCATATGCCAAATGAGTGATGTGTCAAAATGAATTGAAGGTTGAAGGCAAACATCTGTATTTACGTTAACCTGTATTTGTCGCGTTTTGGTTTATTTACATTTTGCTATGTTTTTTAGCGTATAAAAGTGTTAGAACAATTCGTATTCGTTGGTTAAAACTGTTTGTTGCGATTGTAAGGTGTACTACACGTTTATAAGAAATGTTTACACGAAAATGTCATTAACCTGTTGTGGAAGTCCCTTCAAAATGAATGAAGATGGGTTGTTTTTTATTCTGTACGTGTAGTCTTAAATCACAAGGTTTTAACCCATTTAGATGAATTATTAGGCAGACATAGGATGGTTAACTAGTATACCTAATAAGAGACAATCCTAAATTAAGGAAGTTTCCAGTACATCTTTAATAACAGGTAAAACACTTTAAGACACGTTTTCGTTTACATTTAACTGTCTCTCACAGTTTTAAACCTTTATTTTATATACCTAAAAACTGTTTTTGTTAAACTTGTATAGTCTGTATAAAGACTAGTGAATAAGTATGTATACCAAAAGACAAAAGTACACCAGTTACAATTTTACATTTAATTTTAGAAACACCTACTGCTCTGAAGGATGGGAATCATCCAGATGCAATTATTTTACTATGGGACTATCAAAAGTAAACAAGACGCAGTTAACAGAGGAGAGAGAAACGGAGATTTGAAACGAAATTTTCAGAGGTAAGTAAATTTAAGAGTCTGTAACATTAGATTTTGGTGTAATTTATTAGATGGGCAAAGAATGTAAAATATTATTTTTGCATTTTGCATTAGGTTTGTTCCAATTGAAAAGTTCACAGTTCAGAACTGCTTGGAATCCATGCGAGAACTTATTGTTCTAGAATCGACTTGACTAGTGTTGGAACGATTTAGAACTGGTTGGGAATTTTGTTTGTTTATCCTAACCTATAAAATCACAAAAAAATACCTGTTAGAAAATATTGCCGCTTTTATTAATATATGTCAACAAGAAATGGAAGAAAAATTGCTGTGTTCTTCTATTACTAATTTGATTAATAACAAAAATAAAATAAGTGAAGTTAGATAGCACGTTAAACTGATTCAGAATTATCTTGGAACTTTAAGACCGCTTCAGAACTAGCTTGGAACACAATTCGCTCGTTCTAGGAACACTGCACTATAAATTCTTACAGCCGGATTCTCCAACGCTAGTCCGGTCTAATTTGACAACCAAAAGTTTTAAACTGACAACTGTAAGAATAAGACAACTAAATTTTATACTATGAATTTATTTCGGAGCTTTTTCGCAAATTGATAAAGAAAAGGGCAATTTTAGTATGCACTTTCGACAATAATAGAACTAAATTCACTCTAGCAACCCGTTCCAAGATGAAAATCATTTGAAGACCAAACCAATCGCTGAAATATCCGAATAATTCATAAATTTTCAATGACGTCTTATTAACGACAGGACAAAAACTTGTCAAAACATAACTGATCAACTAGAAGATCTTAATTTAAACCAGTACTAAATCTTAAACTTTCTTAGAGAATCTGGACGTTAATTTTTAAATCGACTTGTAAAGTGGCAGTAAAATAGCTTTGCGCAAACTCAGTAAACTTTTGAACTTTTGTTGCAACAAACCTAATATAATACCTGTATTAAATAAAACACAATATTTTGACAATTATTTTGTCATTCTCAAGTTATTGTTTAGTAATAATTCTATTTTTTATTTACAGGGAAGAAATGTACCTCACATCTGGGAGAAAGTCTGTCAAAGGGAGGATAGAGTGGTGTTACTTTTTGTTTTTTGTATTTAGATTTTTGTGGAGGATAGCCCATCTTTATAGAAATTTCACTATGTTGGGTAAAAAACTGTAATAAACGATATTCCTGACTTTTACTTTTTTTGTTCAAAAATTGCATCAGCTCAGTTTTACCAATAAGTTAACTTCCCTTACTTTACTTAACATTTTTTGAAAATAAAACATCTAAAGTTTTATGTTGTTTGTTACAAAATAGGAGCTTGAGCTATCGTGTATAGATACAGGTATTACTACCTTTTCATGCTTTTTATTAAACTAGATATAATGGCTAGTAACCTAGGTCAGTACCTGTGGCATATGGTGAAATTTCAAAGTTGTATATCTCTGTTCCTACTTACAGGAACCGTACCACATTTGGAGGTTTTAATAGTGAGCCCACTGAGAATGTTCTGGTAAACCCAAGCAAAAATTCAACTTTTTTTCGCAAATTCAAAACGTTTTTTTTTCTTTACAGAAATATTCCTAGTGGGCTCGCTATTAAAACCAATAAAAATTGGTACCGGTCCTGGATGTAGGAACAGAGATATACAACTTTGAAATTTCACCATATGACACTGGTCACTACCATCTCTATAGTTGTGCCTTTAAACAAATTAAAACGATTTTGATTTTGTACAAAATCTCATTATCTCATTGTTATAATTATATTACATAATTATCACTAAAGAAAACATTTCAAAATGTTTTTGGTAAAACTAAATTTTAATAAAATATAGTACATATGTATGTATTAAAAAAAACAAAGAAAAGCAGATCTTTATTAATGCCAAAAAAATACAGTGATGTTATCCTAGAAATGAGCCTAATGCATATAATATGTAAATTACAATAACATTAAAAGTATTAAAACAATAGTTACACAAGCAAAAATTACTAGATTTCAGTTTCAGTTTGCCATCAAAGCTTTGCAAATACCATTTAAACTTGGTAGGCAGCAAATGGATCTATAAAAAAATTAAAAGTACCTTTTTTCAAAAGTAAATTTTGTTTACTTTGGAGTAAGTTGTAAGTTTTTAGGTTGTATTTCACTATTTGTCTAGACATTTCATGAAAAGTCCAATTACGCTAAACGGCTACATACATATACATCATTTTTAGAATGAAAAATTTTAGCTATAAAAAAGATAATGAAACAAGGTATATTTTTAAATTTGTGAGAAATAATGTTTTCAGTGATGTACAGACATCACTGAAAATATTATACAGGAAGTGCAAAATTTATTAAAAATTAATGGAGTTCTGAGTTTCTTATGAAGAGTTCTAGAGTTCTTATTTTTATTAATAGCTCCGTTAAAGTCAAAGTAAAAACACTATTTTAAAAATGGGGGGCTAACTTCACGCAGCCCCCCATTGTTGCGGAAACAAAACTTTCGCCACAGTGCTTAATAGTTATAAAGGAGTTATACAGTTCTTTGTGATTTTCGAGCCCAGAACTCTTACCAAAAAAATTCTAATACATGTTTTGTGCTTTTTGAGAAGGAAAAAATTCAACAACAAAATGTCATTATCTTTCTGTAGAACTGTAAAATAATGGCAGCACTAACGGGAACTCATGAGTTTTAAACCAGAGCTCTTGTTAAACAATATTTCATGGGGGGTCAACTTCACACTTTTTTAACAATCAAAAATATAAGGTGTAAATAAAAAAATACCATTCTAATTCTACAGAACTGTAGAGCTGTTGCAGCACTAACGGGAACTCATGAGTTTTAAACAGAACTCTTGTTAAAAAAATATTTCATGGGGGCCAACTTCACACTTTCTTAACAGTCAAAAATTTAAGTTGTATCCATTTATCTAGTCAGTTCTAACAACACGTGAAATTGTAACATATTTAGGTACTGTTGCAATAATCAAATACGTTTATAATAACAAGAGTTCTGGTTCCCGTTAGTGCTGCAATAGTTCTACAGTTCTGTGGAATTACAAATTACAATGGTGTTTTTTTACAACTTAAATTTTTGACTGTTAAAAAAGTGTAAAGTTTACAATTTGGCCCCTATGAAAATTTTTTTAACAAGGGTTCTGGTTTAAAACTCATGAGTTCCCGTTAGTGCTGCCATAGTTCAACAGTTCTGCATTTTGTTGTTGAATTTTTTCCTTCCCAAAAAGCACAAAACATGTATTAGAATTTTTTTGCTAAGAGATCTGGCCTCGAAAATCATAAAAAACTGTAGAACTCCTTTAGAACTATTAAGGACTGTGGCGAAACTTATTTTTGCAATGATGGGGGGCTACGTGGAGTTAGCCCCCCATTTTTAAAACAGTGTTTTTACTTTTATTTTAACAGAAATATTAATAAAAATCAAAAAGAACTCTAGACCATTCACAGGAATCTCAGAACTCCATTAATTTTTTTTAAAATTTTCATTTGGGGCCAACTTCATAAGATATTTTCTGTGGCATATAAAAGCGGGGTCAGCCCCCCATACTCCAATTCATTATCTTTTCTGGTACTGGGGAATAGGATACTGAATGGCGTCGTTATTTCACAACTAAAAAAAACAATAATACAATCAATGCTTCAAGCAACAATTAAGATCATTCAGATTTAATTAGAAAATAAAAAAGGGTTTCTAGAAATTTATAGAAAACACTTTAGGAATACTTAAGAAAGGCGCCTTTTTCTTTGTAGCATGTCAGATTGATCCGATCTTTACCAAACGTTGTAAAATTATTATTTGTGGCAACCCACCACAATATCAGTCTATGGACTTTGCTCTTGGCATTTTTCAAAAAACCTAGTTACTGGGTGTAGACCCCCGGTCAATAGGCTTATTTGGAAACTTTCAAGAGCAAAGGTCCCTTATTTTAGGGGCTATTGTCATCAAATCATGCTTGAAGTTAAGGGTTGGTGCATACAATCACGTTGCCAAGTTTGGTAAAGATTGTGTTTGATTGACCCCCCAGTCAATAAGTTTCCATGAAAAATATCCCCCTCTTTTAAGGGCCATTGACTTGAAATTATGGTGGGTGGTAAAGCTTGGGACGTACAATAATTTTACAAAGTTTGGGATTGGTTGGCTTAATCTATACCCCTGGTCAATTGATTTTTATTTTGGTCAATAAATTAGGACATCCCGCTCTTTACGCATAATGTTTAGTAACGTATGCTGATACTGGCTTTAAAGTATTATTTATGTTAATATAGAATTCTGTATACATGTACATAGATAGAAATCATAAACATTTAATATAATAACACTTATCGTAAAATGTTTTGTTTAGTTGATTACCTGTTCTGGCGGGGATCTGTTCTAATTTGTTTTTGATACTTTGTAACCTTTTTGTTTCATTGCAAGTGGTTGTCAGCTCTACTGGCAAAATCACAGGCTGCTTTTTGTTTTCTATATTCAACATACTGTTTTTTTGTTGGCAATGGGATAGTTTGCATCTATCAATCTATTAATATCTATTAATCTATCTATTAATTTCCAAAGTTTCGATTGTAATGATTTTGGTGTTTCTTTAACAGAAGAGCGTTTTGAGTTCTGTCCATCCATATTTTCTTTTTCCTTCAAATAAAAAAGTGTAATATAATAATATAAATTGACCCCGACTGATTTCAAGGTAAGGTACAATTAAACTTAAAAATACATAACCAGTAACTTAATGGCCTATGAGGATAAATTACTCTGAGTCAGAGGAAAAGATTGGATGCAATTTTTTGTAATAGAAATCACATTCTTAAATATAAATTAATTAAAAGTGGTGTAACATTCAAACTACAAAATAAACACTTACACCCTTTATTTTTTATTGCATTTTATGATACACCACATACAGTGTGTTCCTGGTAATGGCAAAATAAAGTACTTTCTAAGTGAATAAGAAAAACTTTATAAAGAATAACTTTTTGTCAAAAAATTACAAATAAGGTCCATGTGTGGTATAAGTAAACATATCCAGGGACACCCTGTATATAATAGGTTCTTTTTATTAACCGTGATAATAGTCCAAGATATAATGTCATGACACTGAGAAATAACAAGATTATTTTGGCATATATTTAATGGAAAGCCTGAGGGAAAGTCCAGTCATTTTTATAGGAGAAAGATCAAAAAAATTAAAAATCAATACACAATTTCTAATTTTCATTTACGTAGGACTGACATAAGCAAAACCACATTTTCTGAGAAGCTAAACCCCACGAGGGTTTTTTCCTAGAATTGTAAGAAAAGATTTATAGACAAACACAGAACCAATATTATTTAATAGTTTCACTTATATAAAATAATTTGTAAAATAGTGAATGCACCAGGAAATGCACAATACAAACTTGTAAGAGTAAAATAAGAGCAACATACATAAGGAATTTATTATTAACAAATAGTACCTAATACTAGAAAAATCATACTTGAAAAAAGAACTACTTAAGAATCTTTAAATGCTTTTGGGTTGTATTAAGATACCGGGTTACACTGTTTTTTGGAATACTAGTACATTAAATAAATTTGATGGATGTGTGGTGTATGTTAAAGATCAATTCTATGAAGAACACCATGTAATTGTTAGAAATAATGTAAAAATGATCAAGGCTACACTGCGTAAGAGCAACCTTCTACTGGACATATATGCAACCTACCGGTCACATGCTATAGACAAGGATGAGTTTATTGAAAACGTAAAACTGATCATGCAAGAATCGATAGTGGAACAAAGCCGGATGCACATCCTGGTTCGAGACATAAATATTGATCTGCTGGATACAAGCTCAGCAACAACTAACGATTATCTTACAATGCTACACAGTTATGGCTTCGTGAGTCTGATAAATAAAGCAACAAGAAAAACGAGTGATACAATTTCATGTATTGATCATTGTTTTCTTAAGTGCAAGGATAGATTCCTTGGACAATTAAACCCTGTAATATTGGCTAATGATATCAGTGATCATGATCCCATCTTGCTTAATATAAAGCCTGAATTTAATTATGTTGAAGTACATAAACAAATCACATATGAAGTAATAGATAATGCCAAATTACACAAACTGCTTTTGGAAGCAGGATGGGATGATGTTCTTGAGCAGGATGATGTCAATCTGAGTACAAATATATTTGTTAATAAATTTAAAGGGTTTATTAAGCAGTGCACCAGGATTAGACGCATATCAAACAAAAAAAAAGACTGAAACCATTGATCACTGGTGGCCTCTTAGTGTCCATTAGAAATAGGGATCAATTAAAAAACAAAGCACTCTAAATAGAAATAACCTAGAGCTTTTAAACGAATACAAAGTATATAGAAAAACTCTCTCAAAATTAATAAAAAAAGCTAAATATACTCATTATAAGTTCCTTACTAATAAACATGCCAAAGATCCAAAAAAAGATGTGGAATGTGATAAGAGAGGCCACAAATGACCAGGTTAGAAAAAATGATCTTAAATGTATTGTAGATGATAACAATGTTGAAATTACGGACAAAAAATCGATGGCAAATGGATTTAATAGTTATTTTAATAAAGTAGGTAAACTGTTGGCACAAAAAATAACCCCTTGTAAAAATGATGACAGGGTGAAGACAAATTTAAGTTCGTTTTATTTTAGCCCAGTCTTTGATAACGATCTCATAAAGCAATAAATAGTTTAAAAAATAATGTCAAAGGAGGCGAGGATAATATTAGTACTGATATAATAAAGAAGTATCATATTTGTTTATTAAGACCACTAAAACACATTGTTAATAGCATTTTCAGTACAGGAGTTTTTCCCGATATACTTAAGAGTACTATGGTTGTACCACTGTACAAACAGGGAGATAAAAAATTATTAAATAATTACAGACCAATTGCTTTGACGACTACCATAAGTAAAATTATAGAAAAGTGTATAAAGTGTAAGTTATTACCATTCCTGGATAAATATAAACTGATAAATGAAAATCAATATGGATTCCGGGAGGGCTCAAGTACTGAAGGTGCAGTGTGTAAAGTAACAGACGAAATTTTACAAGGTCTTGATCAGGGAAAGAGGGTCATTGGTATTTTTTTAGACTTGGCGAAAGCGTTTGACACTGTGGCACATCAGGTTCTGCTTGATAGATTACAACACATAGGAGTGAGAGGTATTGCGAATAAATTGTTTAAATCCTACTTAAGTGGTAGAACACAACGCGTTAAAATCCAAGATGAACAAAGTGATAAACTGCCTGTAGAGTTTGGTGTGCCACAGGGTACAGTGCTGGCACCACTATTATTTAATATTTACGTAAATGGAATCCTGTCAGTTGTGACTTTGGGTGAAGTTTACTGTTTTGCCGATGACACGCCTATCATAGTAAGTGACCACGACTGGGAGTCTACAATTAAAAGGGCAGAGATGGCCATGCTCGGTGTAAAGAAATGGTTAGACAGTAGCTTACTTTCTCTTAATGTTGATAAAACAAAATTCTTGGCCTTCTCTCTTTCAGGAAGGTCATCACCAAACATTCAGAATATAAGACTGCATGATCAACAATGTAAACTACAGAATAACTGTGGATGTAAAAATCTTATAGAGAGAAAGAGCAGTATCAAATATTTAGGGGTGATTCTTGATGAAAATCTCACGTGGAAAGAGCATGTACAGTATGTAACAGGAAAGATCAGAAAGTTAATTTACAAGTTTTATGAGTTGCGAAACATTCTACCATTTAGAACTTTGAGAGTGGTCTACCTCTCCCTTGTAGAATCAATAATGAATTATGGGTTAGTGGTCTGGGGGAATGCTAATAGGACGATTGTTTCAAGGCTGCAAATTGCCCAGAAATATATCATAAAAATAATGCTTTTTAAAAGTAAGAGATATCCAACTGATTTGATCTATAAGGAAAGTAATCTACTTACTCCGTATCAACTTTACCTGAAGTCTGTTATCAGATTTATGATAAAAACAACTTATTATAAGAAAGATTTAGCTCATAATATAAATACCAGGCTTGCGGCTCAGAACCATATTTTGCTGCAGAATCCCAGGCACACTGCCTGCCAAAACCATATTTATTGTGTAGGACCAAAGGTGTTTAATTGCTTACCGTACGAATTTCGTACCAAACCTTATAATGCTATCAAAAATAAGATAAATTGTTGGATTGTCGAAACGAATTTTACTGTTGGTTACCTTAAATAAAGCTATATGGGTATTGGTGCTTTAGTCTTGGTGCATATTTGATGTAATTACTCACCATGTGTCAATTTATCAGAAAAAAAAACTATATGATATTGTCATATTTCCCCATATATTCGTCATTTTTCCAAATTTCCATACATTTTTATTATATTTTTTATTTAACATTTCGGAAACCACTCTACGTGCTGCGATTGCATATCGCTGGCCTCGCCTTTATTTTATGAACCCTGACCAGTTGTACTGTTTGTATAAACTGTTCTTGAGGGGTTCATATAAAAAGCGTACCAGCGAGATGCAAAGGAGGGCGTCGTGTCCCGACGGGGAAGGCGTCACTGTGGTGCCGCACGAATAGTACAATTAGCGCCAGCCCTTTAGGCTGACCGAGTACTCCGATAGAAGCTGCCCCCTACGCTACCCAACCTAGCAACGTAAGTGAATTGTGTACCTGAATAAATTGTACAAGTGTTTTGGTAAACCGCAGCCTATTTTATCAACCCTGACGACCCCTAGCGCGACATTTGGTGGAGGCGTCTGGTTCGTTCTCGTTGGTAAGTTCTTCCTAACTTGCCAAGGGCCTTTTGTGTTTTATAATTTTTTACTATCTCTTTCAGGTCATTTTAGTGTTTTTCAGTGCATTTTTAAAGAGTTTTTTTTCAGGGCGTTAGAGTGCATTTTTTTTGTCAAATTATCAAGTGATTTTTTTTTAAAGGGCGTTTTGACAGTGTTTTCTTTCAGGGTATTTTTTACATTGGTTTTTAAAGGGTATTTATTTTACAGTGGTTTTAAGGGGAATTTTTACAGTGCTTTTTACATCTATATACTTTCCCTCTCCATTCTTATCCCTAACACGTTTGACATAATTTTGTCTTGTGCCCGTTAACGCTGGCGAAATTAAAATTATCCAAACAGAACCTATAGGAAAACCCACCTCGTGCCTGTTTACGCTGGCGAGACTAGATTACATGGACTGCTAAATATAGAAGTAGTTCCACCTCGTGCCCGTTAACGCTGGCGAGGCTAGAATTATTATATATTGGGGTTATCCACTAAACTACCCTTAACCCATTTATTCCTGTTATTCCTTTTATTTAAATTTTATGGCCCGTAGGAAGCTAAACAAGGTTCAAAGAGAAAGAAAAAGGCAAGAGAAACTGGGGGTCGTTAATAACGGCATATCGTTGGGTTTACCAAATACACTAACCGTAAAATTTTTTATTTCTAACGAGCAACAATTAAGGGCACTGAGATTAAAAAGGGAATTTTTAGATTTGTTTGGCGACAATGAAATATGAAATGTAATATTTTATTTTGATGACACTAAGGTAAGGTGATATACTCACGACCAAGTTCATTATTATTTATTTATACACAAGGTTCACGTACTCGTAATTAAATAGTTGAACATGCTATTATTAACAAAGTGTTATACAAATAGTATCGTTATTTTTATAAACATATTTTAAGCGCTGTTCAATTATAAAGGTTTCCAATTTTTTAAATACTTTTTTTATTATTATTATTATCTTGTAGGTATATTTTTACTGCCCCTTTAACGCCATTTTGATAAGGTGCCACAGAGTTATTTACATTTTAATTATCATTTTTAGGTTTGACACTTAACACAAGTACTTAAATTTCGCCTGTGATGTTTAGTGAGCAGCCGCCACGGCCGGTAACGAGGTCCCGTAGCAGCAAATACAAAAATTTTTTAACTGTTTTTAGGAAGATGCTAATTTTTACTTTATTTCTAAATGACTAATCTATTTTTTTTTTATTTTTAGAGGACCGACCTTCGAAAAAATAAAATAATGTTTTTTTTTTCCTAAAAGACGTCTGTGGAAAAAAATGGGGCTAGTACTCTTTTGGAAAATCAAAGAAAGGGGTATTTTTTTATACATGGACTTTTGTCATGTAGGGCTAAATGCAGTTTTTGTTTTAAAAAGGGACTTGAGAATTAAGAACAAGAATAATGTATTTAATTTCAAAAAATATATAAAGGAGCTCAACTGGATAAAAGAATTTTGGGGATTGATGTATGGTAAGATGGTAAGATAGAACAAGCTATTCTTGACTGAATTTTATTTTCTAAATTTTTTTTTATTAACTCAATTTTATAAATTATAATTATAAAGTTTTCAAATTTGTTTTTATAATTAGGTAAAAGCAAATATTTAGTATTTAAATGTGTGTTGTGTCAGTGTGTGTTAGTATGAAAGAGGGTATACCCAAAATGTGTTGGTTTGAGTGTTTTATGCTTGGGAAATTTTAAGAATATTTTACATATTTGTACTATATGCTTATTTATGAATTACGGTAGTAAATTTTAGATTGTCAGTGCAATCATTTAGAATACCATTTATTTTTATTTTATTTAATGTTTTGCGTTTTTAATAAACACACAAATTAGCAGGTAGAAATATTATTAATAAACCATGAAGGTAAAGGTAGACAGTTCACTATTTTATTTAATCAGCAGAAAAGTAAACAATTGATATATAATATTAAACATGCCATTCACCCAGGTATTGTTGTTAAAGTTAAATTGTAATATACGGTGTCTAATGAAAATAAGTTAAACAAAAACAAGGGTATATTTTATGACTGAGACATTGAAAAATAAATCGGGGTCAGATTTTTTTTTTTTTATAAATCCAACTTCTTTTTTACTTTTAAGTCGAATATTATTATTATTCAGTAAATTTAAATATAGCGTACAATAATGATTACCATATGCATTTTGTAATCGGGTGTTTATTTGTTTATATGACTGAAAGTCATATGTTTTCCAAATAGGGGGACATGGAAGACGACTTTGAACACGGAGTTGAATGTCCGCCTATTTGATGGTTTTATGTGTTATGATTATTTACTTAAATGACTAAAAGTCATGTTTTCCGAGTAGGGGAACATGGAAGAGGACCTTCATATAGAGTTGAATGTTCGCCTACTCGATGGTGGTATGTATACCGTTATTTAAATGACTAAGAGTCATTATGTGAGTATAGGGAGACATGGAAGATGACCTTCATATAGGGTTGAATGTCTGCCTATGCGAAATATTAAGAGTTTTATGCAAGTAGTATTTGAAGTTTATGTGACTTATGTGAAATATTAAGAGTTATATGCAAGTCGTATTTGAAGTTTATATGACTTTATTGATGAATAAATAGGATGGTAAATATGGTAAATATTTGATGATGTGATTACGCTATATTTGGGTTTTAAATTGTTATGTTAATGTGTATAATTTTGTCTTTCCCTGATGAATTAGAGACCGATGTCTCACTGTCTCCAAAAGAGTAATACTTAGACACCAATAAAAGTTCTATGTAAAAACCGGGTGAATGTTCTTAGCCTGTCTACTTCTACCTAAACATCGTAATATTATGTAGGTTTTCATTATTTTTCATTATTTAGAAACTGTTTTTTTTCCTTTTAACTGCCGGTAGTCCTTTTTTTGTTTTCATGTACCATTGGGAGACCACACGACCTGGATCGAGAGCCACCAAACACACCAAAAACCCAAAGGCCAGTCGCCGCTTGCGTCCACACAGCCAGCGTCATGCATCAGCCACGCACGGTCCACCATATCTCGCCAGCCTGGTCTTCCCTCACTAAGACTGAACTGCTGCACAACGAGCCGTGATGACACTGGTACAACGTACATACCTAAGGAACTTGCAGCGCTGGTTGACCACAACTAGCCTCAGGATCAGCCCAGCAAAGTTCCCGTCACTCACGGCTCAGTCCACCCAAAGTCCGGATGGCCGCACTCTTCGGAGGAGGGAGACCCCTGCTGCACTGGGAGTCGGCAACAAAACTAGCCGATCCCACCCCCAGGACACAGGAACCGTGACTGCTGCATCTGAACGAGAAACGCATGACGACCAGCCTCAACGTGTGGCGCCTAAGATGTGTCGGGTTTTGTCGGTGTGTAGGCTATTCGATCAGTAACGTGTTGGAACTCCCTAATAATAGAACTTTGTAAAGAAAGTGTGTAAATGTGAACCAGACTACCAGGACAGTAACCATTTTTATTCTTCATTTTTAAGCTAGTTTTACCATTCCTCATTTCACCCAAATAAATACGGAGTGTACCGAGCCTGCGAGCTCCAATTGTTTGTTTATTAATATTGTTTTTATGTTTGTTTATTGTATATTTTGTTTATCTCCGTTTTGTATATTTGCATTTTGTAAATATGTGATATTTTGTATATATGTATTGTGTAAATTTTTAAAGCTAGGGGCTAGCTTTTACAGGCGCGGGGGAAATGCCATATTTCCCCATATATTCGTCGTTTTTCCAAATTTCCATACATTTTTATTATATTTTTTATTTAACATTTCGGAAACCACTCTACGTGCTGCGATTGCATATCGCTGGCCTCGCCTTTATTTTATGAACCCTGACCAGTCGTACTGTTTGTATAAACTGTTCTTGAGGGGTTCATATAAAAAGCGTACCAGCGAGATGCAAAGGAGGGCGTCGTGTCCCGACGGGGAAGGCGTCACTGTGGTGCCGCACGAATAGTACAATTAGCGCCAGCCCTTTAGGCTGACCGAGTACTCCGATAGAAGCTGCCCCCTACGCTACCCAACCTAGCAACGTAAGTGAATTGTGTACCTGAATAAATTGTACAAGTGTTTTGGTAAACCGCAGCCTATTTTATCAACCCTGACGACCCCTAGCGCGACAATATTGCTTTCATTGATAGTATGCTCAGTATTGTGACTAAGTTAGTTTTTGTTTTTGGGTAGTATTTTCTTATAAAAGCTCACAAAGGACCAATGATGGTGTAAATGAGCGCACACACAGCATCTAATCTGCCATTGTGCGCTCTAATATTTTTGGTGATAGCAGGGGAGTGCTATGTTTGCTATTTATTGTGTGGGGCTAGAATACAAAAGAGAAGGTATTTTTTTTAAGATTACTGTTATTTTTTGCATTTGTAACTAGATCATTGTATGCTATTACTGGAAATATATGATTTATTTATTTATTTATTTATTTAATCTTAAAGATTTTTTTTTCTGTTTTACACACATTTGACATTTTGTGTAAATTTTTAAACCAAGGCTTAAATTAACAACATAAAACACAAAAACAAAGTAAAAACACAAATACCCAGCAAAAACCCAAATCAGCAATATAAAAACCCAAAAACCTGGGCTCTAGCCCATTGTGATATCTAATAGGTCATATTCAGCTGCAAATGTTTTTAATTTTTGGTTAAATGATATGTAATCAATTAATTGTTCCATAAGTTTTTAATGAAAAATTAACTAATTAATTTAAACTAAAAATTTTAGAATGATCGTATTTCTGCAATTGAAAATACAGTGCAAAGTTTTGAAACTGTGATGGAAAAATTATTGAAAAAATTAGGTATTCCATTTTTTTTTTAGCAAGTCAAACAATAAAACTTGTACTTATAAAATTTTTCATGATACTTAAAAACTTTTTATTATCAAGTTATGACAAAATTAATTATCATTTGTGTCACAAATCTGGGCATTTAAAGCTAGACTGAAAGAAAGATAATGACTTAACAAGTAAAACTTAAATTTTTTTTGACTTCTGCATTTTTTAGTTTTTTCTTTCTATTAAAAAATATCATACTGGCAAATTTGCTACATATGTAATGTATTTTGTAATGTAAAGCTTTTCATTAACAAACTACTAAACTGATTTTTTTTTTATTTCTCGGTGTCGTGTTGTCAAATCTTGGACTGGATTGTTTTGTATTTTTGTAACTTTAATACTCAATGTATCATTTAAATCTAAAAATTACTTGTAAGATTCAATTTATACATTTTTTACTTATAGGTACTTATGACAATGCTTAATGTGTAAATAATGATGATAAGCAAATAAAACATTTTATTATTATTATTATAATTAATTAAACATACCAACTCCACAGTTTCTTCATCACAAAGTCTTTTACTTTTATTTAGATATCCTGTACCTTGAATATTGAAGAGAATTTCTGATTCATTATTACTTTTTAAATTATGTTCACGTTCTTCAGGACATTCTTCTACTACACTCTTCCCTGAAGACTCAATAGCTTGCTCAATAGTTATTATTTCATACTGATCATTAAAGGGCGGAATATATGCACTCAAATTCAATGAAATTATGCGCATATATATGCATCGTTTTCTTTTGAAATATGCATAATTTTGTGTCAGATATGCAAAAATATGCCGTAATTTTTATATGTCAAATGGTGAAAGAAACACACAAGGATTTTTAAAAAACTTTTTATTTTGAGAAAAATGAAAAAACGCTATAAAATATGGAAAAATAAAACTATGCTAAAAAACATTTTAACTTATGGTATAAAATGAATTAATAACTAAATATTTCTCAACATTTTCCAATAAAAATTTTTGCCTTCTGTCTGTAAAAATATGCTTATATAAAGAAAAACTTCTTTCAACATCTACTGATGTAATTGGGCAGTACTGTAATTTAGGTATTAAAGTATAAGGCCAAGGCATAACTTCGTTTGATGGGTTACTATCATAAATGCTCTTCACTGCTTGTAAATATTTGAAGCCTTCATTCTTTTCTACAACGGCATTCAATTTTTTTTTAACTATGCTCCCTACATTTCCGGGAACCTCCTTACATTTCTCGCAAAAAGTATCAACAATATTTATAGATTCTCTTAAAGTTAAATTTCTATTTTCTAAGGAAGTTATTAAATTTGGTATAAATCCAAAATTGACTTTAATAAAAACCAGATCTTTAGCTACACTTACATTTTTAAACATGGTTTGGCTTTCAACTACACACTGAGAATTATTGTCCTCTAAACTTAAAACTATTTCTTTAATAGCTTCGAAATGTTCTGCATAGAATATTGCCGCCTTAATCCATGTTCCCCACCGAGTAATTACAGGTTCTGGAGGCAAACTAACTCCTGGCAATCTGTCCTTATACAACTGCACTCTTAAAGGTGCCTTCAAAAACACTTTTTTCACATTTGAAATTAACTTGTTCACTAAAGGATATCCATTTCTAATAGTCTCTGCTACTCTGTTTATTCCGTGTAAAACGCATGTTAAGTGTGTCATATGCGGGTAAAATAATTTCAAGTTTTGGCCTACTTTAACCATATACGGTGCTGCATCAGACAAAAATACTAAAAATTTTTCTACTGGGACCGCGTTTGGCAAGAAAAAACTTGAGAGAGACTGTTGAATAAATCGGGTTACGGTCACATTATTTGTTTTGTCTAATTGTTTGGAAGATATTAAATAGGGTCTACTTGGCTCATCTTCTTGAAGTGCTCCGATCATTAGATGTGCAATATATCGACCACAAGCATCTGTGCTTTCATCAACAATTATATAAAAATATTCATCGCCAAGTGAAACCTTAATTTCTTCTATTACGGTCTCGTATACTGCACTAACATTCTTTTTTCTAAGCGTAGATTCGTCTGGGATGTTCTGGTTACAATATTTTTGCAAAAATTCTCTGAATTGTGTATTTTGAAGTTTTTTCAAAGGTATGTTCGCTGCGACTAAAGCTTTGGATAAGTCTTGATGAAACACAACCCTTTCAGATTTTGATTTGTCCTCAACATTTTGAAATGCGGTTTTCACACATTGCTGAATAGGCCGAGTTTTCATTTTTTCTGACTTTGCTATATGCATTGCTGTTTTCAAGTGTTGATTAATTTGAAACTTCCTTTCACAAACGATAATTTTTGCACAAGCTTTGCAAAATACTTTATCTCCACTAAACTCAAACTCCGGAAAATTTTTAATCCACAAAGAAATTTTCAGCATTTTAGACATTTTGAAATAATATTTACACACTGACAGACCAACATTTACTGAACAACTAAACTAACCAATATTAGGGCCCATTTAGTTTTATTAGGGATAAATATAATAATTGGTTCAAGTATCATGTCTGCTTAATAATAGTTGGGAATTCCTGAAACCCCTATACCTGACCTACAATAAAAATATAAATACCAGATTGTTCACCATCTGGGTAAACTACCTGAACTTGTGACCTAAAATATCCTTTGGCCAAAGGATCGACCGCATGTGCTATCAATCTTTGCATAAAAGAACACGGAAAAATATAAAAATATGCCTAAAAACGCGTTTTTTACCGAAATATGCAGTTTGTTATAAAAATGACAAATATATGCAAAATATGCATTTATATGCATTTTGCATATATTCCGCCCTTTACTGATCATCAACGTTGTATTCTTTCTGCTCAATCTCCAGTTCTGCTATTTCAGCTTGCTCTAAAAAATATTTCAACAAAAGTTAAAAAAATAAATCCCCATTTTTATGAATGGCATAATAAAATTATTTACAATAAAATGTAGTCTGGTACATGGAAAATATTATAAGCCTGGCAATGGGTTAAGTAAAATTCCATTGATAATATAAGTCGAGATATAAGTTATCGAATGAAGCCAAGTACTCATAGAGCTATACTACTGGTTTCGTTAGAAAATCGGTGTACACTCAATTTCTCTTCTGGAATAAAATAAAATAATAAATGGTTGGGATCAATACAGATTTTTTATACAGAGTTGTCATGGTTTCATAGGTATAAGTGACTTTAACAAAAACAACTAGGTACACATGTAGAAAAAAGTTAGGGATAATTATTAAAGGAAAGTTACAAAACAATATGTTTTGCAAACGAAATAGTTGCAATAATTAAAAATAGACATCAACAAGATAAAACAATAATATTATATATATTATATCACAATTCAGTGTTTATTAAAAAATAAAATAAAAAACTAAGTATAGGAAAATACAAATAAGTTCATAATAAATGAATATCCTTAACTATTTTTCATATGGGTATTTTTTATTCATTTAAACCTTCTGAACAAGAATCTGAGTTGTTTTTTGTTTAACTTTGTACCAATAACTATAGACATAGGTGATAATAGGTTTAATGATAAAAATGTGATTATACTTACCCCATTGCAAATTCAGACTAGTTGCTAAATGTGAGTTGTCTTCTTCATCACAATCACTCTGTGATGGTAACCCTGCTATGCCTAATTGTAATAGTGTTAGCCAACGCTCTTCATACCACTCTAATTTGGTTGTAGTTGCAGGACCACCACCTGTAGCTCTATAATGTTGTTTATTCAATGCAATCTTTTTTTTTCAAATTTTTTTATGTTTTCATATTTTAATTTCAGTGAATTTACATCTCAACTAGGTTCACTGTTCATATTCAAAAACATTGAAACCCTCTCGCAAGCCTTCTGTTTGTCAGTCACTGACGTCACTGTGGCCGCATCTGTTTTCTTGTTTTCAGTTATCTTCATTTCGGGCTTAATGCTATTCATTAGAAGATAATTTCTTTATTAGTATAGTTAGCAGCCCTTTGCTTTTTCTTATTAGACTCGTTCATATTGCATCAGTTCCACCAAGTCAAATGCTAAAAAACAATATTTTTGAGTGCTCTGTTGGTTTAAAACATCTTATTTTATAAATAATTATGTTTAAAATTATTTTTCATACATACCTTGTTTTAAAAACACCAAAAAGCAATGAAAACGATAAATGAAAATATAGAAACCGATCATCTGTGAATGTCTGTGACAGAAGAATTTATGAAATGACATAACCTAGAATTTTCTTCTTTTTATAGATTTTGGGGTTAAAATTTGAAATAGTAGTTCTAACGACTGGACAAACTGTGGATTGCTAATCTGGCAATCAAATGTTTGTCAAAGTACGTAAACCGAATTTAAACCGAAAGTTTATTTTACACATCGTTGATATTAATATTTTTCAAAGTACCGGGCCTTACATCACCGTAAACTTCACTTATTTGTTCAAAAACTTTCAAACTAAAGATATATTCTCCATACTTCAAATTTACGCGGCAGTTGAAAACGTATTATAGATATTTGCCACCAGGTTCGCATAGTCGCAGCCAGCCAATCAAACCCTTTTATTTTCTTTGGTGGCCCGCGTGGCCGGGGAGGTCAACAAAGACACAAGACACAATGACTCAGCGTTATTTGTCGACAAGGATTTTTTGGATTTTCAATTTTCAAAAAGTTTTATCTATACTTCTTTATTATTTAGTAAAAAAAGTGTCTAGCTTTTTATCAGTGTTATTATCAAAAATATATCGTACGCGCGTATAGTGTTGACCATTTAATATGAAAACTAATTTTTCGCTGGCTGTTAGGTGTATGTATGTTGATATCAAGTTAAAAGAGACTAAAGCAAAATAGAATAAAAGAAAGTTTCCAGTGCTATCCTACGCATTGTAAAGTGTGCAGATAACACTGGAAATTTCTGGCTATTCTTTAGTGAAAAAGAAAGTTTCCAGTGCTGATAAGTAGGTACGTTTAGTTGAAAATTATTATTTTACACTTCGTTTGAAGAAGAGCTTTTTCTGTATTGTTTTGTGTTGTAATATTTTAGCTCTTTGAAATTAAGTGATACTAGGAGTTCTTTCTTTAAAAAGGTAACAAAAATATTAGGTCTTCGAACTTGGTACATAGAAATATGGTAAAAAAATTTGGCAACGTCTGTCGTTAAAAACAAAAGAGTTTTTTCTGTAACTGACATTGCTCGTTGTTTTTTATATAGCCATGTATTTATGACAGTGGCGCGCTGTCACAAAAAAAAAATTTTGAGGGCTGATATCAACCTTTTTTTATAGTGAGCGCCATTTATGAATATTTTTATTCAATCTGAATTCATATCAGGAGTCACCCATTTCAATATATGCAGTGAATTTCATAACACCCTGTGTGTATCTATATATATATATATATATATATATATATATATATATATATATATATATATATATATATATATATATATATATATATATATATATATATATATATATATATATTATATATATATATATATATATATATATATATATATATATATATATATATATATATATATATATATATTATATATATATATATATATATATATATATATATATATATATATATATATATATATATATATATATATATACAGGGTGTCCGGGAAAATGTGGGAAATCTCCCGGATATGAAAAAACCACGTGAAAAGAATACTACAAGTTCATATAAACTTTTTTCGTATAGGCCTCCTCTTCGGAGATATGGGCTCCCAAATAGCTCCAATAAAATCAAGTTTTTTACACGTAATTATTGAACCATCAGGTATATTCCAATTTTTTTTAATATGATGTATACCAGGTTAGACCCTTCAAATTACTATCCAAGAAAGTGTTGTGAAGTACTCACAGCTGCAGGGACGGACTAGCTGTGACACTCATGACCCCATTTTTTTTACGCCCTGTATGATAAGAACTTGGGACGACGTTTTTTACATACCTTTAACTATTGTCTAAAAATTAAGTACTCTTCATTCGTGTCGTTAATCCTAACCGTTTTCGAAAAAAACGTCATTTTATTTACACTGTTAGTTCCCTAACTTCTGTCGGGTTGAATATGAAAAAGAGGAATTTTTCCCTGTCGCCAACATACTTTCAATAAAACGTTAAACTTCGTAAGAGGGTTCAACATGGGCTCCGTGAAGTCTTATACACTCGCGGGCACGACGAATTGAGGACTGCTGTACCCGCCACAATAACCCAGCATTGTTCCGTATTTGATCACAATGAAACGTGATTCTCCGTAGAAGTTCCTCCCTACTATCGACCGGAGTAGAATACACCAAGGTTTTGAGGTGTCTCCACAGGTAAAAATCCAACGGCGTTAGGTCGGGAGATCGAAGAGGCCAGGCAATAGGTCCTCCCCTACGTATCCAACGGTTTGGATAGGCGTTATTCAGGTGCTCCCGCACAGCAACGCTGAAATGAGGTGGTGCTCCATCGTGCATGTAGTACATGTTTCGGCGGATTTCAAGTAGTAAGTGCTCTACTAAATCGTGAAAAGCGTTCTGGAGGAATTCCAAATAAAGTTGTCCATTCAGTCGTACCGGCAATACGAATGGCCCAATCAAAAAATTGCGAATAATTCCTGCCCAGACATTAATTGGTTGGAACTGATGTTGATGATGCGAAACAATAGTTGCATGAGGATTTCCATCAGCCCATACATGTGAGTTGTGTAAATTCATGATACCATTTTTGGTAAACCCTGCTTCGTCCGTGAAGAGAATAGTGCTAATGAAGTTTACATTATGTCGTTGCTGAACCAATTGCCCGTTTGCAAACTGCATTCTACGGGGAAAATCTTCAGGAATCAGTTCATGCACTTTTTAAAAATGATATGGATATAACAGTGTTCTTGGAGAACTTCATGTAGGTACTATTGTTTTCGACGTATTAAACTGCGCTGATAATTTTCGAATGCTCGTTGAAGGAGTGTCATATACACCGTATTTAAAATATTTTCCTCTAACTGCGGCGTACGTACTGTTCTTCCCCGACCAGCATCAGTACTTCTCCCAAAATTTCCAAAAATTATGAAGAAATTTAATAATATTACCTTAAATGCAATCGCCTACCATTCTTAGACGTTGGTCAACTCGTTGAAATGTTTTCTGATCGGGAAGAGTACGATTAGGATATCTGTCGTGATATAACCTCCTGGCTTCCAAAGCATTGCAAGATGCAAGACCATACATCAGTGCATATCTGCATACTCAATAAACGTGTATTCCATATTTCGAATTATTTCACAATTAATTTCACCACGAAATCCAAAAATCAGTAATTTAATACCGAAATAAAGAATCCATGTGTCCGATGTGAAAGTTCTAAACTGCAGGATCTTTATTTCTTTCGTACCTAGCAACGTTTGCAAACAACAGTACTTTGTTTTTGGGGCCGATAAAATAAAAAGCACAATTTTTGCGAAGCAATTCACAGAATTAGACGTATCTGTTATCGAAATACCCCAAATACATGATGTAAATAATATGACGTTTTTTCGAAAACGGTTAGGATTAACGACATGAATGAAGAGTACTTAATTTGTAGTCAATAGTTAAAGGTATGCAAAAACCGTCGTCCAAAGTTCTTATCATATAGGGCGTAAAAAAAATGGGGTCATGAGTGTCACAGCTAGTCCGTCCCTGCAGCTGTGAGTACTTCACAACACTGTCTTGAATAGTAATTTCAAGGGTCTAACCTGGTATACATCATATTAAAAAAAAATTGGAATATACCTGGTGGTTCAATAATGATGTGTAAAAACTTGATTTCATTGAAGCTTTTTGGGAGCCCATATCCCTGAAGAGGAGGCCTATACGAAAAAAGTTTATATAAACTTGTAGTATTCTTTTCACGTGTTTTTTTCATATCCGGGAGATTTCCCACATTTTCCCGGATACCCTGTATATATATATATATATATATATATATATATATATATATATATATATATATATATATATATATATATATATATATATATATATATATATATATATATATATATATATATATATATGTATATATATATATATATATATATATATATATATATATATATATATATATATATATATATACATATATATATATATATATACATATATATATATATATATATATATATATATATATATATATATATATATATGGGCAGGTCCATTACTTTTCGACGAAAGTGTGCGCGCTTAGGTCAGCGATTTTGATGCTGATTTTTTCCTCGAAAGTACATAAGAAAAGGAGATGATCCTGAAAATTTGAGCCATACGATCAAATCCGGCCGCTGGAGAATTTTTTGAAATTTGAAAAAAGTCAATTTTTTAGTAATTTTCAAAAATTTGTATCTCCGCTTCTATATAACTTAGAGATTCCGTTCAAACAGCATTCTTCTCTGTGAACCCTCTACTTTTCAGAAAAAAATATATATTTGCTATAAACTCATATCCGGCTTAGCTGGGAGCTTCCAACTGAACCACTGTATTAGCAAAATTTTACCTGTTTTTAAAACGTCCTCAAATCTACAGTTTTCAAAGTAGAGGGTTAAATAACAGCTGATATTTTTCGTGTAGGTGTATTCTGTTGATACCTGCCCTACTTTTCCTTAATTGCTTCGATTTCGTTATTATACGGCCATCCAAAGCCGATCGATTTTTCAAAAATCGCTATTTTCAGATAGCTGTTACTTTTTTCTCGGAACTTCGATTTGCTTCAAATTTTCAGGAAAGTTGCTTTCTTATGTCCCTAAAAAAGTCCTGAAAATTCCAACTTTGGAATCGAGCTCGGATCCGAGTTATAAATTTTCAAACTACCCGAAAATTGCATTGAAATCAACAAGCAATTTATTTACGTTCATCATTTCAGCGCATATAATAATAAATTATCGAGTTAAATGGTCATGATTATAGCAACTTAATCTTAAATTCTTTGTATTTCATATTTCAACACTACAATGAAGTATAAAAAGATATTATGTTAGTGATTATTTTGGAATATTTGGAAAATTTTTGTTTCTAAATTTAGTTGAACTACTTTATAATCTTTTTCAAAAGAAGTCACTCTCACTTCTAAGATATTGTCATTAATAGGTGTAACAGAATGGTTAAGTCGAGTGCCATTAATTGTTTTTACAGTTTCGAATCGTTTTTTCAATTTTTTTTTGTTTCTGATCGTCGGCATGGGCTACTCATATTGCTCTGAAAATATCGTATATTATTCTTATATTGTACTATTATTAATTAGGATTTTATTGAAAATTCGAACCATGTCATCTACCGTATGCTTTTGATTTCACTTGAAACATATTCGTACATCTCGAATAGAGTTGATACTTGATTTCAGGCGGTGATCTTATGCAGTGTCATCACTGTTCTCTTTAACGTACCTCCAATTCCATCACATACACTCTTTCCATGACTAGTTGCAAAAAAATTATATGACGTAATTTTTATGCCGAAATTTTTTTCATGGCAGCAAACACATTTGCTAAATTGTTTCTTAATGTAAAAGAAAAATAAGTATTAAATTAAAAATTCAACAGATAGCTAAAAATTGTTTCAATTTAAGAATAAAAACGTCATAAGTCATATAATTTTTTTGCAACTAGTCATGGAAAAAGTGTATGTGATGGAATTGGAGGTACGTTAAAGAGAACAGTGATGCGACATTGCATAAGATCACCGCTTGAAAATCAAGTAAGTAACAACTCCATTCGAGATGTACGATATGTTTCAAGTGAAGTAAAAAGCATAAGGTAGATGACATGGTACGATATTTTCAGAGCAATATGGGTAGCCCATGCCGACGTTCAGAAACATAAAAAAAATTGAAAAAACGATTCGAAACTGTAAAAACAATTAAGGACACTCGAATTAACCATTCTTTTCCACCTATTAATGACAATACCTTAGAAGTGAGAGTGACTTCTTTCGAAAAAGATTATAAAGTAGTTCAACTAAATTTATAAACAAAAATTTTCCAAATATTCCAAAATAATCACTAACATAATATCTTTTTATACTTCATCGTAATGTTGAAATATGAAATACAAAGAATTTAAGATTAAGTTGCTATAATCATTACCATTTAACTCGATAATAATTATTATTATATGCGCTGAAATGATGAACGTAAATAAATTGCTTGTTGATTTCAATGCAATTTTCGGGATGTTTGAAAATTTATAACTCGGATCCAAGCTCGATTCCAAAGTTGGAATTTTCAGGGCTTTTTAGGGACATAAGAAAGCAACTTTCCTGAAAATTTGAAGCAAATCGAAGTTCCGAGAAAAATGTAACAGCTATCGGAAAATAGCGATTTTGAAAAATCGATCGGCTTTGGATGGCCGTATAATAACGAAATCGAAGCAATTAGGGAAAAGTAGGGCAAGTATCAACAGAATGCACCTACACGAAAAATATCAGCTGTCATATAACCCTCTACTTTGAAAACTGTAGATTTGAGAGCATTTTAAAAACAGGTAAAATTTTGCTAATACAGTGGTTCAGTTGGAAGCTCCCAGCTAAGCCGGATATGAGTTTATAGCAAATACATATTTTTTTATTGAAAGTAGAGGGTTCACAGAGAAGAATGCTGTTTGAACGGAATCTCTAAGTTATATAGAAGCTGAGATACAAATTTTTGAAAATTACTAAAAAATTGACTTTTTTCAAATTTCAAAAAATTCTCCAGCGGCCGGATTTGATCGTATCGGGCTCAAAGTTTCAGGATCATCTCCTTTTCTTATGTACTTTCGAGAAAAAATCAGCATCAAAATCGCTGACCTAAGCGCGCACACTTTCGTCGAAAAGTAATGGATCTGCCCATATATATATATATATATATATATATATATATATATATATATATATATATATATATATATATATATGTATATATATATATATATATATATATATATATATATATATATATATATATATATATATATATATATATATATATATATATATGTATGTATATATATTTATTACTCATAATAAGTAATTTTGATTTAGTATTTTCATAAATAGTATTTCTCTTTGATAATCAGAATACCTAGATAATATTTTCTCAAAATGTCTCCTGCTCCTGAACTGATGATGCCCATATAGGCCAAAACAATATATTGTCAACCGCATGGAGATGTAAGTAAATTTTTAAATCATTTTATAATAACTTTTTCTTATTATGTTATATTTTAAAAGATTTAACTTTTCTTATTACTTTAGTAGCTGAGATACATCATTTACATAGATACATCTATTATAATTTTAGATTTTTCTAGATATTTATAAATATTTTTCTGTAATGGAACGTTTCATTCAGATTCTCCAACGCTAGTCCGGTCTAATTTGACAACCAAAAGTTTTAAACTGACAAGTGTAAGAATAAGACAACTAAGTTTTATACTATGAATTTATATCTGAGCTTTTTCGCAAATTTATAAAGAAAAGGATAATTTTAGTAAGTATTTTCGTTAATATTAGAACTAAATTCATTACAGCAATCCATTCCAAGATGAAAATCATTTGGAAATCAAGCAAATCGCTGAAATATCACAATAATTCATAAGTTTTTAATGACTACTTATTAACAATGACAGGACAAAAACCTGTCAAAACCTAACTGACCAACTATAAGATCTTAATTTAAACCAGTACTAAATCTTAAACTTTCTTAGTGAATCTGAACGTAAAATGTTTAAAATATTGTGTAAGAACAGCAACAGTTCTTAAAATACTAACAACACATACTTTTTGTTTCTCTTTCTTAATATTGTTTTAATAAAGTTTTAACTAAGGCTATCCACAAAAAATAAAATGTAGATGCAAAAAAACTATACCTTTTTAATTTCACGCATGTGCCACAGCTGCAATAAAAATGTAGCCTGATCTAGGAACAGAAAACTAAAAGCTGTAATTACTTATACAGATTATGGTCTCATATTCATTTACATAGAAGGGCTTTTGAACGATGCAGTGATCTCGCAATGCCTTACAACCACGTGTTTAGGAGTCAAAATGTCGAGGGGTGTTTTAGATTAAATGTGTCAAAGAAGGTTTAATTTTCAAGGAAATTTTAGTGATTTTTTCACTGTGGGGCTTCGTACTTTGTGTGCGAGGATTAGTAGGGGGAAAATGTATATTTCAATGAAATGTATTTTGTTAAATGAATTTGCACTGGCGCTCTTTTGGGAATAAAGAATGGTTTGACTAACTTATTAAAATATCATCAAACTTACATGTTAAATTGACTGAGCATGCGTGCTATTGTGCATAACCTGATATTGCCCATATAGGCACCATGATTCATTGTTTCCTGCGAGACGACTTTAGGGTTGCCAGATCCAACATCTTCTAAATCGGGAAAATCTGGACGCTATTTGCACTAGTATTTTATAAGTGAACAGAAAAAGCATACTATAAACAAAAATTTAAACTTTTTATGAAATTCAAACGTAAAAAATGTGGTATATGAGTAGTAAAAGTAATCCGTTCCTGAGTCTCCGCATGCGCAGTAGGGTCGACCTTGGTCGCGCAAGTGTGCTATTGTAATTTGACCTTGACACGTTCAGGCATTAATCCAAGGTCAAGGTCAATAACTTGGCCTTGAACGCGAGCAGCTGTTTCTTTGTTTGGTGATGACTAGGTGTACGATGCGTGTTTCAAGGTTACATTTGTGGTGTATGTTTTCGAGGTCGCCGGATGTATTCCTCCCACCTTAAATAAATACTTGACCTTGGATTATTTCCTAATAAATATTGCTCAGTTCGGAAATAGCTTTCATAGTCACACATACATCATATGCGTTAACTGTTGCTTTGTTGTGGTGTATTCTACCAGTGTTTATTAAAGGTGCTTGACAGTAATTGTTTTTATCACATTTTAAATAATGAGCATTTCAAACCAGACGTTAGCCGAAATTAACAATATGATAAACCTTGGTTTATCATCTTGATGTTCAATTTCTGGCACGTAGAAAATTCTCTACATTAGATAGATAGATAGATAGATAATTTATTCATGTCATGATACAATATCTGTACTTACATACGTCACAATAGTAATATAAAATAAAAATAAAATATAATAAGAACACTACTTTACATCTGGTCAAGATACATATTAAAATATTGTCGGACAAAATACACATTAAAATACTGTAGGACAAATACACATTAAAATACTGCAGTAAGAGATACATTAAAATTCTATTGTAGAATCAAAGAATTCCTCAAGTGAATAAAAGCAAAGGCTCAAAAGAATTTTCTTAATTTTATTTTAAAATGTGTGGTTGGTAAGTCTCGCAGTGAAATTGGGATTTTATTAAACATCTTAACAACCAAGTACCCCGCGCCATTCTGACACCTCTTCAGTCGACAATACTGAGTGACAAAATCATCACGATGCCTAGTATCATAGTCATGCACATCACGGAAGGTCCTGCAATGGTCTCCATTCCTCTTTAACAACAAGAGCCTCTCAAAGATGTACACACATGGTAATGTTAGTATCTTCAAGTGCCTAAATGCTGACCTGCAGCAATCCTTATAGCCCAAGCCAGCAATGATCCTCACTACTCTGCGTTGTAATGCAAAGATTCTTCGGCTCTGGGCACCATGATCCCATAGGAGGACAGCATACGGCATGCTCGAATGGAAAGTGCCAAAATATGACATCCTTAGCACCTCCCCGGAAACACACGCAGCAAGGCTGTGAAGCGCGAACACGCTGCTTCCGAGTTTTTTGGCAAGGGAATCAATATGCACATCCCACAGTAATCTGGGATCCAGTTGTACTCATAAAAATTTGATCGGTGGAACATTTTCATTAATATTTTCAGTATTTCTCATAGAAAAGACAACTTTCTGAGTTTTCCTTTATTTAAGAGCAGCTTGTTCGCACTAAACCATGTCCACTCTCTCCTGCATGCATGTCAATCCCTAAACAGCATCCTCAAGGGAAGATGTGGAAAATGATACTGTAGTATCATCAGCGAAGAGTGTGCATTTTGTGTTTTTATCGCCATATGATGGCAGGTCATTAATATAAATTAAGAATATGATCGGTCCTAAAATCGATCCTTGTGGCACACCAGTAGTTACCCTACTCTTCGCCGATGATACCCCAGCAGTCCTCACCACCTGACTTCTGCCGGAGAGGTACGATCTTAGCAGCCCGACGCTCCGGGTTGTAAAGTGATATGACTCAAGTTTCTGCAGAAGGAGCCCATGAGACACGCAATCGAACACTTTGCTTAGATCACAAAACAGCCCAGCGCTAAACTCTAGATCTAGATCATCAAAGGATTTCTGTATTCGCCCCACCAGGTCCATAATGCCCATGACTGTCCCTCTATTCTTCCGAAAACCAAACTGAGAATCAGTGAAATATCCGTTCCGCTCAAAGTAAAGAGCTATTCTGTTGAACATGCATTTCTCAAAAATCTTTGATATCAGTGGCAGAAGGGAGATAGGTCTATAGTTTTCAGGCAGTGATGAGTCTCCTTTTTTATAGATCGGAGTTATAAGTGCAGCCTTTAGTAAAAGTGGAAAACAGTTTTCCCCGAAGCAAAGATTAATGAGTTTTGCAAGAGGATAAATGATAGTGTTTTTAATTGTCTTTATTAGTTTTATATTTAAGCCATAGATATCACAACTGCTTTTATTAGTTAAGCCATCAATGATTTCTCTAATTTCGTTATATGTTACATCATTAAATGAGAAATAATTTGTAGGCTGTGGTATGTTACCCAATAGTGCAATAGGATCAACCTGATTTAAGGGAATTTTATTTATGATATCTTCCGCAATGCCCGAAAAGTATGTATTAAATTCATCAGCTCCGATTTCACAGTGTTTATGTTTTTTTTATACTGGAGTCGCGTTGTTGGTTTATAATTTGCCATATGCATTTTGTTCGATTACTGGAATTTGTAACGGGTTTCTTTTGCCTTGTGAAATATTGTATATATATATATATAAGTTAAAACTTACCAGGGCTTGGCTTAGTGTTAAGAGAATAGAGCTTGGTTTCTAGTTTTATAGATTCCTTTATTTCAATCGTTATAAGTACAATGTAGATATAAGTATATTTAGTTCTAGTTCGCCTTATCGTCAAGGGCCTTCTCAAGCTGTGTAGAGTTCTCAGGCCATCCTACAAGTATATAAAATAATTATTAGCTTGTGCTATTCGTGTAAGAGCGATAAGATTTGGTAGACCCGCCAATAACTTATTGTAATAGTTAAACACTCACCTCTTCAAGTGCATCATTAGGTATTCAACAGCTATCGTTACAGCTTGTATCTGACTTCATCTTCTTTAGTATCTCGTTCTAGGCCTCATCTGGGTTCTTTTTTTTGGTTCAGAATCAAGACCTAAAAATTACAAGTTAAGTGAAATAAACACCAGTTTTGGGAAATAGGGAATGTTTTGGGCATATTTAGGGCATTGAGACTTAAATCGTTGATCTTTAAATAAAAATAATTAAAATTCACTTTGTTTTTGTTTTGAAATGTCAAAAGTTGTCAGTGGTCACACTGCTTAGATTTAAAATTCCCTAGGCCTTTGACAGATGGGAACCTGCCGCCGTTTTTGGATGACGGTTTGGGTTTTTTTGTGGACTAGCCTTTTGTCAGAGTTGCCTTACAGCAGTCCAGCCGTATTTTTGCGGATATTTTATGAATTTTTGGTACCCAAAACTGTGATCTTGGCGGTAAAATACCTTTTTACGCCAGAGAAGTTAGTTTGTTTCGATTTGATCCAGTTTTATGGGCAAAATTCCAGCATTCAGTTTTTTATCATCGACAAGGCCACATGCCATCTCGGGTAAGCTTCGATTTTAAACATCTATCTTTATGTGTGACTTCTGATATTAACACTTTTATTTAAGTTTATAAGTATTACAAATTTATCTTAAAATCTACCCACCTTATTTTATGCCTGAAGGTCATGTCCTAAAGCTCGGTGTTGTTTCAGGCCTAATTTTCCCAGTTCTGTTTATTCCATGTTAGGATTAGGATTTAGGATTAGGATTAAGGTGAGTGGGTCAAGAACTGACCCTCCACTGCGACCATCGCGATCTATTGTGGCTCACATCTCTATTAGATTTCTTCCAGCAGATCCAGCCTCTGAATGAAGCTGATTATAGTGCTGGGAGAGGCGTAGATTAGATTTCCTGGCGGAAGCACCCCCTCGCCAAATAATGAAAATCTTATTCTACCTGCCGCAGGGCATGTGCACACTGTGTTCTGCCGTTTCCTCATCCTCCATGCAGAGTCGGCAGTCGGCGTCTTGCGCCAGTCCGATCCGCTCCATGTCATGTCTCAGCCTGCAATGGCCGGTAAGTAAGCCTACTAGAATTTTGAGGTGCGACCTGTTTAGTTCCAGTAGTTTATTCGCGGTTTGATGTGTCAAAGGATTGTTTATGAATGCCTTTGAGTGTCTTAGACCCGGTATTCTCGACCAGTATCTTGCCCATTCCTCTTCGGCCCAGGCTGAGAGCGCACGCTTGGCCGCTGTATAGGAAATGCCTAACACAGGCTCGGGACCTACAAACTTCGACGCTGCCCCTCTCTTAGCGAGCAGGTGGGCTGCTTCATTGCCCTCGAGGCCTGTGTGTCCCGGTATCCACACCAGGGTGATTTTGTTCTGTTTTCCGATTACAGTCAGCACCTCACGGCATTTCCACACCATATTTGAGGTGCACCAGCTGGATTCCAACGCTTTAAGAGCAGCCTGACTGTCAGAAAAGATTTTTATTGTTTTGCGTGTGTATTGCGGTTTTGCCAGCATTCTTACACTTTCCTCAATGGCGTACACCTCTGCCTGGAATACAGTCGCTAATGACCCCAGGCTATATGTCAGCTCTGTCTTTGGGTTATTGCCATATATTCCGGCTCCGACACCCTTGCTAGTTTTGGATCCATCGGTAAATAAGCAAATATCTGCTCTAAGTAGGTCAGTTTTATTCCGAACCCATTCTTCCCTTCCAGGATAGATTATTGTATAGGGCATATAGTTGCTTAACCTTTTAGGCATGATGTCCGAGGGCATGCCCAGAATGCCGTGAGCTAAAGTGCCCTCCAGCAGACTTGTCTCCCTCATGACATATGCCTGCATGCTATTTGTTGCATGATAGAGTCTGTATGTGGCCCATCTTGCCTCTCTCTCCAGATATATGTGGAGAGAGAGTAGTTCTAGTAGGGCCTCCATTGATGCCGTTGGCGTGGTGCGGAAGGCACCCGTAATCGTCAGGCATGCTTGTCGCTGTAGGCCGGACAGCTTGGCTTGAGCTAGCCGCTGATGGCCCTTCCTCCACCAGACGACAGAGCCATATGCTATCATTGGTCTTACGATCATTACGTACAGCCAGTATATCCATTTAGGCGACATGCCCCAGGACTTGCCACAGACTCTGCGACACGTCCATAGGGAAAGGGTCGCCCTACGAATCACTGCTTCCATATGTGAGTTCCAATTGAGCGTTTTGTCCAGAATTACTCCTAGATATTTCGCTTCATTTGCAAAAGGAATAGTTTCACCTTGTAAGGAAGGAGGTCTTAAGTTTTCCAGCTTCCTTTTCTTAGTGAATGGTACAATGACCGTTTTGTGGGGATTGACGGACATTTCTTCCCTCACACACCATGCGTAGATGGTGTTTAGCACTTCCTGAAGAGTGTTTGAGATCAGCTCCTCCGATTTGCCTTTAATTAGTATGACTAGATCGTCTGCATATGCCTGCACCTCGACTTCCCACAGAGAGACCATAGCAAGCAGGTCGTCCACCAAGAGTGACCATAGTAGGGGGGAAAGAACCCCACCCTGAGGACATCCCTTAGCAGCCCTAAACTTGATAGTCTCTCTTCCTAGAGAAGTCGAGATAATTCTGCATTCGAGCATAGTTCGTATCCAGTTACATATTACAGGTTCGACCCCTCTAGAGATCGTAGCCTCGTAGAGTGAGTCTAGTGGTGCATTATTAAATGCTCCTTCTATGTCAAGAAAAGCTGCTACTGCTATCTCCCTGCTATTCAAGGAGTCAGTAATGCTCGCGACAAGGTTATTTAGTGCCAGCTCTGTTGATTTTCCAGCCTGGTAGGCATACTGGTGCGCGCTGAGGGGATGATTGTTTAGTGCACCACTCCTCATGTGCCCGTCGAGTATCTTTTCCAGGCTTTTCAGCAGAAAGGATGTCAGGCTGATTGGTCGAAGCGACTTGGGATGTGGGTCAGTGCGACCCAGCTTGGGTATATAAATTACCCTAGTCGCGACCCAGCTAGATGGTATATAACTCCAAGCTAGACTAGCTCTGAAAAGTCTTATAAGAGAGGGTAGTAGTATATCCAGTCCGATCTGTAGCAGAGCTGGGAAGATACCATCCTCTCCTGGCGATTTGAAAGGTTGGAAAGAGGAGATTGCACCTCTCATCGCTTGTGCTGTAATTATTTTGTTGACTGTCGCCCAGTCTTCTTTCTGAGGCCGTTTCGGTCGGCATTCACTGGAGACTGTTTGATCAGCCAGAATTAGGCTGCCCGGGAAGTGGTTTTTAATTAAAAGCTCTAACGTTTCTTTCCTAGAATCAGTATAGGAGCCGTCTGGTCGAATTAACGAACCCATCTCCTTAACCGGTTCTCTGGATAGAATTTTGTGAATTCTGGTACTGCTTGGTACATCCGCTATACCCTCACAGAACCTTCTCCAAGATTCTCTTTTTGCGTTGCGGATTGCTTTGTTGTATTCTGTCAGAGCAGACCTGTATTGATCCCATTCACCTATTTCTTTAGCCCGGTTGAATAGACGTCGGACTTCTTTTCTTTTTGTATCTAGGCGTTTATTCCACCATGATGCATTTCTGTTGTCCTTTTTTGCTTTTAACGGACAATTTTCGTGATACGCAGAAGTCACCGCGACCGTCAGCTGTTCCGCGGCGATCTCTATCTGGTCACGACTGTTTATTGTAGTTAGTCCGTTTTGGAGGTGGGTTTGTAGAGACAGTTTGAATCCGTCCCTATCCACACTCCTGGGATCCCGGTACTGTACTACTGGCCTTGGCCCTATTTCAATATTAAATTGAATATGTCTATGATCTGAACACGATGGTTCAGAAGATACTTTCCAATTAGTTATCTTGTTGCTCAGGAAGTTAGAGCTGATTGTTAAATCTAATACCTCTTTCCTATTTCTAGTTACAAAGGTAGGCTCCGAGCCTATATTATTTACTGTTAGTTGTTCCCCCAGTAGATAATTGAAAAGTGACTCACCTCTTGGATTGATGTCTGTACTCCCCCATGCCAAGTGGTGTGCGTTGGCATCGCATCCGATCACCAGCTGGATGTTATTCCTCCTGCTGTAGGCGATGAGCTCTCGCACTGCTGTAGGAGGGGGTTCTTCTGCATCCCTGTCCCCCGGGAAGTATGCTGAGCAGACGATTATTTCCATCATGCTCCCCCTCTCCGGAAACCTGACATGGACTGCCACCATATCTTGAGTGCAGAAACCTGAAAGCACAAAATAGTTAATATTGTTCCTGATAAGGATACAGGCTCTGGGTTTTTCACCCGAGTCGCTTGCTATTACCTTACCGGATGTTACCCAGGCCGGTTACTCGGCCTGTGTTGGAAGTCCATGGTTCCTGTATCAGGGCTATGTCCACTAGCTCTGTCATAAATGTTTTGCCAATGACATACGTAGAGGCCTTGGCGTGCTGCAGATTTACCTGCAGCTGTTTTATACACTGGGCATTACTATCCAGGTTAGTTTTTCAAGCCCCCACCAGTTTTGCCAGATCCGGTAGATGGACCTGAGCTGCTGGCACCTCCAGAGGGTAGTTTCTTGTCCTTAGACTCTTTCCCGCTCTTCTGGCTGGGGGGCTTGGCACCTTTTTTGAGTGCTGGCTTATTCGGGATGGATTTGCCCTTACCCGACTGGTCGGAAGTCTTTTTGTCCGTCAAGCTACCACCCGGGATGGATTTGCCTTTCCGGGGTGGTACGGTTTTTGGTTTTTGTTTAGGAGGCGGTTGTACCCGGCTTTCTCCTGAAGGGATCTTCTTTGCCCCAGACCCCCCGGGCTGCTCCTGCGTCGGTCCCTGTCCAGCGCGAGCCCTTGGGCGGAGTTGTACCTGCCCAAACCCGAAGTATGGTCTGAAGTGCATCCCTTCTAATGCTGTCATGGACATCTCGTCCACCGAAAATGTCCATGTTTGACCAGGGCCAGAATTTTTCCGATGTAGAACGGTCCACTCTCGGGTGTTCAGGCCATGGTTTTGGTTTCTCATTCTGAGTAGCACCTCCTCAGATGCAAGTCTATTGTCGACATTGTCATCCGGAATGTAGGCCACACAGATATGAGGTTTTGGTAGTTCCTGGCCTTGAACGAATTTAATTTTCGCTCCTTCCCAGGTCTGGGGATTTTTAGAAGTCATCTCCAGCCATTTCCTGCTGGTTTCATCGACACAGGTGATTTGTAACCATCCAGGCCGAGTTGAGCAGCTCTGGAATCTCACCTGCGGTCCGCCGTCAGGAATTTGATTCACAGCTTTAAGAACTGCTAACTGCAGGGTCCTAAGCTGATCGCTGGTTAGGGTAGCCGTGGGGTGTTCAGGGTGGATTAGCCCCACCCTAATCCCCCCCACAACTGCTCCGTACGTGGGCTTGGGCTTTGCCTCGTCCTCCTTGCGCTTTTTCGCCTGTTGTTCTGGCGTACTGGCGTCGGATCGAGTTCGCTTGCTTCCCGCGGCCGCCTTGGATGGAGGTTCATCTCCTTCCTGCGGCCGGTTCTGCTCGCTTTGCTCACCGAGCACCGTGTCAAGAGCGGCTTGGTATGCCATTCCGCTCTTGAGGAGGCGGCTTAATTTCTTTCTTTTGGAGCCTGCAAGTCTCCGGCGCTTTATGTTAAGGTTCGCCAGTGCCCTTGCAGCCTCCTCCTCAGTAACCTTCTCGGTCGGTTTCGGGGACTTCAATAGCTCCCTTTCCTGATCCGAGGTAGGTTCTGAAGCCGATTCATCTTCGGTCTTCCTGGATGGAGAGAGGTTTTTCCCAGTCTCCTCCAAGGAAGCCGTTTCCTGAATGACTCCAGTATGTGAAGTAGGATTGTTCCCAGCTTCTGCTTGGGGAGGCGTATGACCGACCTCCATAGTTTCCACAATTGCTTGCGGATCGAGGACTTGGCCTTCCTCGTCAGGCGGTAGATTTACATCGTTTTCCATGCAGATCCCACGAGTAGCTAGGGAAAGGGTAGTCCACCACGGCAGAGCCCCGCATTACCGTGGCAAGGCTAATACTCTGGGAGAGCGCCCGGTGTCCCAGAGGCACCGTTGGTGACACATGTTTTAGGCACACATGCCATTCATTCCTCGGCACGGTACGCGTAACACCTTGAATTAAGCCTCGTGTCACTCTTAGTTTCGAAAGCCCCCAGCTACGCCCTCGGCAGTCAGGACCACCGAGAGCGGCAGGGAGCCCCTACTTGGCCCAACCACGACGACGACGTGTGGACACAGCGGTGGGTTATTCCATGTTACTTTTTCTTCTGTTGTCTGTCTGCCCTTGCCTCTCTGTTTTGGAGCTTCCTCATCATGGCAGTAGACCATCGTCCTGACACTGTCAGAGTGTACTTGACCTGGTGACCCCGTTCAAGCTTCACCGTACATCTTGCTGCTTGAGTACTGGGAGCACCACAACCACTACACCATCATAAATAGTGTCAGGTTTGATATGTTTGTGCCGTCCTAGTAGGGAAACTGTTATATAACCTCACTCAAGGCTACAGGCCTCCACTGGCTGAACTACAGATATAAACGATACACCATCTACCACCTTTGTGCTACTTTTAGTGTGAAATGTTCAATATATTAGGTTGTACTATAAGCTTTATCTTGTGATGCACAAAACACGGTAGGAAGGAATTCTTATTTCACACACGTGCACTTATTTAATTATCACTATTATTGTACCTAATTATTAACCGTGTCCGTCACTGATTTTGGCACCTCGAATGTTATCAAATTTTACATTAAAATCATTCAGACAAACTTTTTCTTGCATTCTAAAAATTAAGCTCTAACCTTAACTTACTTTTAACTTTCAAATCACTTTCGAAAGGAGCTGTCAAGATCAGTAGAGATGGGCATAGTATCGATACCAGTACACGATAAGTGTGGATATTGAGTTGGATACTTTTTAATTGTTTTGCGTAACAGCTGTAACACATGTAAATAGTTACCCCTGTTCATGTTGATTTAAGAATTACCAGTGATATTCTATTAGGGATATGGTCCTCATATTAAATATTAAATTAATAAACTTTAGAGCAGGCTGTTTTATTGGGTCACACTTTTAGTTCCTGTTTTCTTTCAAAGAACAGTCTCTGCCTTACCTATGGCATAAAACAGGTGGCGCTTTTGTTTTGTTTTTGACTTTACCCACACCACTCTCGGCATGAGCTAGCCGTCGTTCGCCCAAAAGGTAGAGACTACACTCGGACAATAAGACAGTGCAACTCTTGCTCCACTCTGGATCATCAAGGCATCATATCCGCAACTTTTAGGTAACTTGCTTTGGTTAACTTTAAAATGACGACTTCTTTGTGGTCAACTTTAAGATAAAGAGAGTTATTGTCTTTTGGTTGACTTTAAAATAACCTCTCTTTGGTTGACTATTATTATTACCACTCATTTGTTATTTCTATATTACCCATCAGCGTTTAATATTCTTAGCAAATGGCGCCCAACGGGTTTAATTTGGTGATATTTTTATTTATAATGAGCACATGTTAGTGACATTTGACATTTTTTTATTGTTATTGGAGTAAAACAAAAACTTTAGTCTGATCGTTAAGTGACTAAATTTTTTTTTAATAAAAGCTACTACCTGATAAAAATTTTATGGTGGTGTTGTAGGATTTGTGCATCTCTGGGATGTTTTTGCGTTTTTTTAAGGCTTTTAAGTAAAGTATTACTCATTATTTCCTATTGGTATAGGATTAGTTTTGAATTTTTTTTTCTCTTGCAGTGTTGCAGTATTTAGTATAGGTATAAAGCACCTTATTTTGAGTTTATTTGGCGGTACCACATTTTTTATTATTTTTTTAGTGAATTACTTCACTTTGAGATTTTCTTTTTCTTTTCTTTTTTGTAGGGGTCGGGTTTGTGTGTCACTTTGCGACACACCTAGATCCTAATTATTAGGATTCGATTTTTAGTATACATATGTACATATATGTTCAGTTTCGTTTAGCTTAAGTATAGTAAGCTATTAATATTAGTGTTAAACTTTACTTACGTTGCTAGTAAGTTTAGTAGTATTTTTCTAGATTCTTTTTTTTGCGAGATTCAGGCAAAATGGAAATTAATCTTTTGGGTGCCGATGAAATTAAATATGAGTTGGCAATTCGTGGTTTACCAGTAACTGGCTCTTTTCCGCAGAAGCGTGCGTTATTAAGGGAAGCCATGCGTACGGAGCGCGAGGGACGTGTTTCGCGACCAACAACATCGTGTTATGATGCTGAGACCGACCTTTGCGTTTGCAGATCAAAACTATTTCTTTTAGAGCGCGATATACTTAATTTTGATTTAGGTAACAAAGACAGTGAGTTTAAAAGAATTTGTACTTTCTTACTGCATGTTGAAAACCGTCTTCATCGAGTTAACAGAGAAATGTGAACAGCTGATGGGTGCTCTACATTCGGTTTTGGAGGGTATACCCTCTACTTCAAACGATGGTCAAGCGTTAACGCGATCGGGTCAACCACGTGCAATAGCACATAACACAAATGCGGCTACTCCTCGTGTGGTAAACACTTCTATGTTGGACACCGAGAATGAACAGGAAATAAACAGAATCCTGCCAGTAGCTATCACACCACAGAGACAGGTTTCATATGACCTGATTAACATCGATGAGGAAGTAGTACACGCTCAACCTGTGCCCCTCGTTCAGCCTGCTGCTCCTTTAGTTTTAGAACCTCAAACATCCCCCTCAATCATTGATTCTTGTCCAAATATTCCGGAACCAGAGGTTACTAACCGTAACCCCCTGGCCGCATCTTCGCTCCAGCGAGCTGCATACACTGTCGCTTCTGCTTACACTCACTTACCTAATGAACAAAGACGTATTATTCCAGCACCTAGAATTTCTTTGGGGAGTTTTGCGACAGATGCGTTGCCTTCCTCGCGGACCGTGCAGTCCGAACTTCCAGTTCGTCGGTTGACTTTTGATGTGTCTCATGGTGGTCGTATGGCCACCAACGGCCCAGAGCATCAAGTCATCGACCTGTCAAATTCCTCTAGGGAACCCATTTGTGAGCGACATATGTTACAGAACCAACCCCTTTATTTAACTGCTGTAAATAGACCACCACCTGTTCAACCTGCTGCACGACGTGTAGTAGATCCACAATCCCTAAGCATAGGCTACTCTAATTTTTCAGTTTCTGCACCCCTCTCCCATCAGAATCGTTGCTCGGATCAAGCTCAATTGCCCCCTTCGTCTGTGGAAGACTACCGGTTGAGCTCGTCGAGTCAACCAGTTCGATCTTACTTACCTGAACATAATTTTGTTGATCAGATTTCTTCTCGAGGTACTCGTGTAAATCCAACCCATTCAACGTATTTGGAACGTGCGAATGCCTTAGAAGATTATCAGGTTCCCGTGTCAACTCAGGACAGTTCTGTCCCCGTTGGTTACTCGTTGAATAGACCCGTCCGTGAAGCCCCTAATAGGACTATTCGTCCTACCATGATCCCTGCTTCTTCGTCTATGAGGCGAGGTTCACAAGTACATTTTGCGGATGAATCGCAAAATGTGTCTCGATTGGCAAATATTAACTCCACCCGACAGGATGAGCCGTTGGGCTATTCTGATCCATTTGTTGATCTTGCCGATCGATTGGATAATTTCCAGTTTTCTCCCTTAAACGGGTTTCGTCCTGAAGAATCTCGTGTTAGTAATTTTAGTTCTAGATTTTTAGATATAGATAAATGGAATGTTAGGTTTAATGGACAAAGTAGTGTTAATGACTTTTTAGAACGTATAGAGGAGCTTCGTGTGTCACGTGGTGCAACGAAGGACCAGTTGTTTCGTTCTGCGCCTGAACTTCTTTCCGGTGATGCTCTTCTATGGTACCGTACTTGTCATTTTGCAGATTGGGATGATCTCGTTCAACAGCTGAGAGATACATTCCAACCTTATGATTACGAGTTTGCTTTATGGGATGAGATTCGCCGTCGTACACAGGGCGCTCAAGAACGCGTAAGTAGTTTTGTTGTCTCTATGGAGAATCTCTTCCGCAAACTCCCAGTATTGCCTTCGGAAACTACTCGGTTGCAGATGATACTGCGCAATTTACTGCCGTATATTCAGAATAGGCTATCGACTCACGTGATTGTTAGTTTACAAGATCTCGTAAGATTAAGCCGTGCGATTGAGGAGACTGAATCCCGAATTCAGCGATTTGTCCCCCCCTCAACGAACTATCGTCAAATGTTGGAGCCCGCCTTGGCTTATCGTAAGCAACCTAATCATGTCGCTCCCATTGAAGCTCCTACTGCTATTAGTCAGACGCCTAGTACGTCTGAAGTAGCAGCTCTCAATGTCCCCGCTAATTCTATTTTATGTTGGAATTGTCAAGAATATGGCCATCAATTCCGCCAGTGTTCACAACCACGTCGAAAGTTCTGTTATAGGTGTGGTAAGAGTGACGTTACCTCCAAAAGTTGCCCTTCGTGTACAAAAAACGTAAATCTGGGAAGGCAGTAACAGGCCAACCGTTCTTCCCACCTAAAGAAACTTTCAAGGCCGAGTCAAACCAGATTATTTTAAATTACATATTGGAGCATGCTAAGGATGACAAGAGACAATATTTGAGAATTCATATTTACGGTAAGGAGCTATTAGGTTTGCTTGATAGTGGTTCCTCACGAACCATTATTGGTTCTTCTGGTTGGGATATTCTAAAAACAGTCTGTCATTTGGATTCATCTGTAATATCAACTTGTACGGTTGCTAATGGCCAAGCTTGTCAGAGTATTGGTTCGATCAAGTTGCCATTTCAACTTCAAGATAAAATAGTTCTCTTAGATACCTTGGTTGTTCCTTCCTTACCACACACGCTTATTTTAGGGATTGACTTTTGGAGTCAAATGAAAATTGTACCTAACTTGTACAGTGGCGAGTGGTCCTTTCGATCAGATTTAGATCACAATACACATATTTTTGCCATCCACTCCCGTGACAATCTAACATCTGAGCAGCGTCAAATCCTTGACAATCTTGTAGACAATACCTTTTCATCTATGGGTAATAAGCTTGGATGTACGGCGTTAGTGGAAATGGAGATCAAAACTGACTCTACCCCAATAAAACAGAGATACTATCCCTTATCTTATGCCTTGCAAAAAGAAGTCAATAAGGAGTTAGAGCAAATGTTAGCGGATGGGATTGTAGAACCATCTGAGTCTCCCTGGTCGTCGCCAATAGTTATGGTTAAGAAAAACTCTGGCGGCTGGCGTTTTTGTGTAGATTATCGCGCTATTAATAAAGCTACGATCCCCGACGCATATCCCATACCTTACGTGTCAGCTACGCTAGATAAATTACGGGATTCAAAATATCTTAAAGTCTATTTATTTAGACGATAAACCGAATATAAACAGTTGTACGCTGCCTACAAGTGATCGGTTCAAACGGTGAAATTGAACAGGACCGCATTGAGAATGTATAGTGTTATATTAGACAATTGTGAAGTGGTGACTATAATTTTACCTAAAAATGATGCATGGAGGGGTGAGATAAAGGAAAATTATTGTAAACTCACCTGCCTAAGTAAAAAAAGACTTTTTATTATAACCTATTCTGATAAACTTGATGTACTATCATCTTCGTCTACATTAATAATGAGACGTTCTACTTGTATTTCCATGATATTGTCCAATTCCCACATTTTAGCCTCCACTTTTTGTTTCACATGTTCAATACATTTTCGCCACTTTTCCGGTGTAATATTTTGTAACGCACTGCCAAAAAGCTGTTTGACGTCCGATAGTTTGTAAGTAGTGTTATGTTCGGCGACAAAATTTTTTGCATCTGCCCATATAAGTTCAATGGGATTGAGCTCGCAGTGATATGGAGGCAAGCGGAGTACTGTTTTATTCTGACTCTTAGCCATCTCGTCAACAACGTACTTGTCATATTGCGACTTATGCTGTCTTACAATAGCTAAAAGTTGTAATTTTAGCATGGATTCGTCAAAGTCAATTCCTTTTAAACGGAGCCAATTGTGAATATCAATTTTTTTCGATGCTGTGGTTGGACTTCTTTCAGCTTTGCGAGAATGATACGGCGCATTGTCTAAGACAATGACGCAGTTGTTTTCAAGCCGAGGCAAAACCTTTGAAAACCACTGCTCGAAATATTCACCATTCATCTCCTCGTGATAATCCCCAGTTTTTTTGGATTCAAAACACCATAAACTTTCGTCAACAAAACCATCCTCACTACCAATGTGGCAGATTATAAGCCTGTTTCCTTTCCCTGAAACACAATAAACTAGGTACAAAATCGGTCTAGCGGAACTGGGTGAAAAACAGGTTGCTAAATAATTTATCCCCGCCGTATATACAAACAGAAAAAGTAAGTTAAATAAAAGCTTGTAGCTTCATTTTTAAACAAAAATCTGTATTGATTACCTGTAGGATTTTTCAGCCCAGTTGAAAGTCCATCTAGAAAAGCCTGTCGTGATGATGTGACACTTTGATCCACCCAAACTTTAGATCGTGTGTGGCCTGCGTTCACCCATGTCTCGTCAAGATGGTATATCTTGCGGTTTTCATTCCTGTAGCCCTTGATTTTTATTAGGTAGTTTCTTCTCCATAACACAATCTCATCGCTGTCCATTAACATGCTATTACGCCCACGCTTTTGACATTTAAAGTGTAAATTTTTTAACAATTTATAGAAAGTTGATCTCATAAAATTCGGCAAATCGGGATCATCATTTACTACTCTTAAAATTTTATCTACCGTTGGCATTTCGTTTCTAAAAAAAAATTCGTGAACTTTCCTTCTAATTGCTTGCTTTTCCGCGTCACCCAGTAACTGTATCAAACTCTTGCGATTTTTGGTTGTGGCTGGTTCGGAAAATGTGTGCGATTTTTTATATTCCCTGATATGTATTTTGTGCAATTTCGTTTATAGGTGAGTTTTGATCTTCTTCCAGTTCAATTTTATACACGTTTAAGATTACTTCTTTCATCTCAACACTAAAATGTTTCTTTTTTGTTCGATTTCTAGATGGACTTAAGTCAACATAGCCTCTTGTTTCATCTGCAGTGTCTGTGCTAGACATTTTGTTGTTTCAAACGAAACGGCGATTATAAAACGAAAGGAAAACTGTAAACTACAAAACTGTTTACAACTAAATAAAAACTAAAATAATTGCCTGCCTTGACAATAGAACACACAAACAGCGATTAAAAAATCAACGCAAAAAATTAAAACCACCAAATAAGTAAAAACTCGCAAGAAAGTTGAACACAGCCTAATTACAATCCTGTGAAATACCGGCGATAGCTGTGTGGCACGCCTCTTTGACTTTAATGTCCGATCGGCCAACACGGATAGGAAGCTGGTGGAGGCTCGACGAGATCGTCAGACTATGACGTGTAGGGTTAATATTTACATCGGTCTATCGTCCAAACAAATAGACTTTAGTACGCTCGACATAAAGTCTGCTTATTGGTAAGTACCCATTGCAAAAGGTTCTAGACCTCTCACTGCGTTTACTGTGCCGTCACGTGGGCTCTTCCAATTTACGAGAATGCCGTTCGGTTTGACTAATGCCCCCGCCGTCTGGCAAAGATTGATTGATCGGGTGGTAGGCGTCGATTTAGAACAATTTGTGTTTGTTTACCTCGATGATGTCATTGTATGTACTCCAACTTTCGAGGAGCATATTCGTGTTTTACGCGAAATTATTTCGCGCATTGTAAGTGCAGGTCTTACACTTAACCGCGAAAAATGTAATTTTTGTAAGCTTGAGCTTAAATATTTAGGTTACGTTGTAAATTCATCAGGACTTATGGTAGATCCTGAGAAGATTGAAGCAATTCTGCATATTCCCACACCGAAAAGTGTGACTGAAATAAGGCGAGTTATTGGTCTTGCTTCCTGGTACCGCCGGTTTGTGCCAAATTTTTCCTCGGTATTAGCGCCACTCTCGGCCCTAACGAGAAAGAATGTTAAATTTGTCTGGGGTCCAGAATGCGAAGCAGCCTTTAACACAGTTAAGGAGCACCTTGTCAAAGCACCGGTACTTTCTTGTCCGGACTTTGAACAACCTTTTATTGTCCAGTGTGATGCATCAGATTTTGGTCTAGGAGCGGTGCTTTCTCAGGTTCAGAATGGCGAGGAACACGTCATTTCTTACTTGAGCCGTTCGCTTACCAAAAATGAAAGGAAGTATAGTACTACGGAGAAGGAATGTTTAGCTGTCCTCTTTGCTATAGAGAAGCTTCGTCCTTATCTCGAAGTAACCAAATTCACCGTGATTACTGATCATTACAGCCTTAAGTGGCTTAACTCTATCAAGGACCCTGTTGGTCGCATTGCGCGTTGGGCCATTAGACTGCAGCAGTATGATTTTGAAATGATACATCGCAAGGGTAAAGAGCATGTTGTCTCGGATACTCTTTCTCGATCAGTTCCCGTCGTTGATGCCATCACTAACCAACCAAATTCGACTGATACCGCCAAAGAAGCTGCCACGCCGCGTGATCGCTGGTATCTTAGCATGATCAAGAAAGTTGTTGGCTATCCTTCTAAATATCCCCTTTGCTGGGTAGACAACAGCAAACTTTTTAAAAGAGCTAAACACCCATACGCTGCACTTGCAGATCCCGAGGACTCTTGGATGATAGTAGTTCCCCGCGAAGACCGATCCTCAATTATTAAAGATAATCACGATCCTCCTACTTGTGGTCATCTTGGAATTAACAAGACGTTCTCCAGGATCGCCCAACGATATTATTGGCCAAGCATGCGTAGTGATGTTGCAAGATACATCAGAGGTTGTCGTGTTTGTCTCCAGACCAAGCCCCTTCAACAAGCCCCTGCTGGTCAGATGCTCAGCATCCAACCTTTGAGTTCTCGTCCATTCCAAACCATAAGTATAGACTTGGTCAGGCCGCTACCTCGTTCTGCCTCTGGGCATTCATATATTCTGTCGGTGGTTGATGTTTTTAGTAAGTTTTCTCTGTTGTTTCCTCTCCGTTCTGCCACCGCACAGAATATCGTTCGATGGTTGGAAAATTTTGTTATCTTAGTTTTTGGAGCTGAGACGATTATTGCGGACAATGGAACTCAGTTTCGCAGCAAGATTTTTCAACAGGCAATGGCTCAGTACGGGATTAAAATACGGTATACGGCTAACTATCATCCTCAGGCCAATCCCGTTGAACGTGTTCACCGTGTCCTAAAAACAATTCTTACGAGCTATGTAGCCGAAGACCATCGTCAATGGGATAAACTTCTCGCTAAGACTGGTTTTGCCATTCGGTCAGCAAAACACGAGGTTACCGGGTTAACCCCTAACTTTGTTGTTTTCGGTCGTGACGTTCGTCTGCCCCGGTACTCATGTCCACCTTCTGATGACCCTCAGCCTTTTGATCCCGTCTGTAGGTCTCAAGCTGTCAATGAGATGTTTATAGACGTGCAGAAAAGACTTCGGCAGGCGTATGAGCGTGGCCGTCATACTTACAATCTCAGGAGACGGGACGAGCGGTTTCGGCTTAGTCAGGAGGTCTGGAAGAAAAATTATTATCTCTCAGACGCTACCAAGCATTTTACGGCAAAACTTGCGCCTAAATTTTCGGGTCCCTACGTCATAACCAAAGTGGTCTCACCTTGGTCCTATGAGCTATCTGACCGGAATGGTCGTAATCTTGGTGTTTGGCATGCTAAAGACCTTAAGGCTCACCCTCCAGACGACATACCATAGTTGTTGTCCGACTTACCCTAAAGCTATGGTTTTTGTGAATACTGTACTTACCGCTAATATCTTGTCTTGTAAATACCCTACTTACCTTTAGTCTGTTAGTTCGTAGCTCTGTAAATCTTCTAGTTATAGTTAGTATACATTGCTGTATATATTTCCTATTATTTTAGGCTCTCTATCCAAGACCATAGAAAACTTTTTTGTGAATAACAAAAAAATTTTCTCTGGGGAAGAGGAGGCGTGTAACGGGTTTCTTTTGCCTTGTGAAATATTGTATATATATATATATATATATATATATATATATATATATATATATATATATATATATATATATCTATATATATATATATATATATATATATATAAGTTCAAACTTACCAGGGCTTCGCTTAGTGTTAAGAGAATAGAGCTTGGTTTCTAGTTTTATAGATTCCTTTATTTCAATCGTTATAAGTACAATGTAGATATAAGTATATTTAGTTCTAGTTCGCCTTATCGTCAAGGACCTTCTCAAGCTGTGTAGAGTTCTCAGGCCATCCTACAAGTATATAAAATAATTATTAGCTTGTGCTATTCGTGTAAGAGCGATAAGATTTGGTAGACCCGCTAATAACTTATTGTAATAGTTAAACACTCACCTCTTCAAGTGCATCATTAGGTATTCAACAGCTATCGTTACAGCTTCTATCTGACTTCATCTTCTTTAGTATCTCGTTCTAGGCCTCATCTGGGTGTTTTTTTTTGGTTCAGAATCAAGACCTAAAAATTACAAGTTAAGTGAAATAAACACCAGTTTTGAGAAATAGGGAATGTTTTGGGCATATTTAGGGCATTGAGACTTAAATCGTTGATCTTTAAATAAAAATAATTAAAATCCACTTTGTTTTTGTTTTGAAATGTCAAAAGTTGTCAGTGGTCACACTGCTTAGATTTAAAATTCCCTAGGCCTTTGACAGATGGGAACCTGCCGCCGTTTTTGGATGACGGTTTGGGTTTTTTTTGTGGACTAGCCTTTTGTCAGAGTTGCCTTACAGCAGTCCAGCCGTATTTTTGGGGATATTTTATGAATTTTTGGTACCCAAAACTGTGGTTTTGGCGGTAAAATACCTTTTTACGCCAGAGAAGTTAGTTTGTTTCGATTTGATCCAGTTTTATGGGCAAAATTCCAGCATTCAGTTTTTTATCATCGACAAGGCCACATGCCATCTCGGGTAAGCTTCGATTTTAAACATCTATCTTTATGTGTGACTTCTGATATTAACACTTTTATTTAAGTTTATAAGTATTACAAATTTATCTTAAAATCTACCCACCTTATTTTATGCCTGAAGGTCATGTCCTAAAGCTCGGTGTTGTTTCAGGCCTAATTTTCCCAGTTCTGTTTATTCCGTGTTACTTTTTCTTCTGTTGTCTGTCTGCCCTTGCCTCTCTGTTTTGGAGCTTCCTCATCATGGCAGTAGACCATCGTCCTGACACTGTCAGAGTGTACTTGACCTGGTGACCCCGTTCAAGCTTCACCGTACATCTTGCTGCTTGAGTACTGGGAGCACCACAACCACTACACCATCATAAATACTGTCAGGTTTGATATGTTTGTGCCGTCCTAGTAGGGAAACTGTTATATAACCTCACTCAAGGCTACAGGCCTCCACTGGCTGAACTACAGATATAAACGATACACCATCTACCACCTTTGTGCTACTTTTAGTGTGAAATGTTCAATATATTAGGTAGTACTATAAGCTTTATCTTGTGATGCACAAAACACGGTAGGAAGGCCTTCTTATTTCGCACACGTGCACTTATTTAATTATCACTATTATTGTACCTAATTATTAACCGTGTCCGTCACTGATTTTGGCACCTCGAATGTTATCAAATTTTACATTAAAATCATTCAGATAAACTTTGTCTTGCATTCTAAAAATTAAGCTCTAACCTTAACTTACTTTTAACTTTCAAATCACTTTCGAAAGGAGCTGTCAAGATCAGTAGAGATGGGCATAGTATCGATACCAGTCCACGATAAGTGTGGATATTGAGTTGGATACTTTTTAATTATTTTGCGTAACAGCTGTAACACATGTAAATAGTTACCCCTGTTCATGTTGATTTAAGAATTAACAGTGATATTCTATTAGGGATATGGTCCTCATATTAAATATTAAATTAATAACCTTTAGAGCAGGCTGTTTTATTGGGTCACACTTTTAGTTCCTGTTTTCTTTCAAAGAACAGTATCTGCCTTACCTATGGCATAAAACAGGTGGCGCTTTTGTTTTGTTTTTGACTTTACCCACACCACTCTCGGCATGAGCTAGCCGTCGTTCGCCCAAAAGGTAGAGACTACACTCGGACAATAAGACAGTGCAACTCTTGCTCCACTCTGGATCATCAAGGCATCATATCCGCAACTTTTAGGTAACTTGCTTTGGTTAACTTTAAAATGACGCCTTCTTTGTGGTCAACTTTAAGATAAAGAGAGTTATTGTCTTTTGGTTAACTTTAAAATAACCTCTCTTTGGTTGACTATTATTATTACCACTCATTTGTTATTTCTATATTACCCATCAGCGTTTATCAATTAAGTTGTCATTGTGCTCTTTTTAGCAGCACAAATATAGCTTTTTTATATGTCAATTTATAACTTTTATATTCCAGTGCAAAGCCTGGTCCTTCATACTGCCTACTTAATTCACCCAACAAATTTAGGTGTTCACGAATGCGTCTTAAATTGTCATTAAACCAGGTAATTTTATCCCCCTGATCTACTCTGACTATATATGTTTTTTCAGGGAATGATTCATAAGCTGCCAGAATGATATTCATAAACTTATTAAACCTGTCATCAGCACACACTCCATCATCATGTATAAAGTCCCACTCATAAGAACTCACACGATCATGAAATGTTGAAAGTCCTACCTGTGTTAATGGTCTGCAAACCTTTTTTGTTTGTTTGGCACCTGTTAAAACCTCCTTTAAAAGGCATTCAATTATCTGACCTAAAAGATTAAGGTCTATTACTGTAGCAGTATATGAGCTGTTATTAAAATTGACAAAAATGTTATCAAGGCAAGATGTCCCTCTAGTTACCTCATTTATTGTTTTGTGCAGTCCAAAGCTGTGCACAACGTCATACAATCACACTGCCTCCCCCCGGTCGGCCTCAAAGTGGACATTAAAGTCACCAGTTACCACAATACTTCTGTATATATTAATTCTGTTTAAAACAGATTCAAGGTTGGCTGAAAAGGTGTCAAGATCCCCCTTAGGTGGCCTATAAACTACCAAAACATACAAATTATAATTCTTAATAAATATACCACACATCTCAAAACATTTTTCTACATTAAAATCATTTACAAAATCTAAAATACTTATATCTAAATTTTTGTTAGTAAATATAGCAGATCCACCCCCCCCCCCCCCCAATACTTTGGGATCTGGAAGAGAAGCTCGCTTCTTTGTATTCTCCCAGGTTGACTGCCATAATCTCCTGATAATAGAGCCAGTGTTCACTGATACAAACAATGTCTATTTCTTTATCTATAAGAAATGCTTCCATTTCATACTGTTTATTTCTCAGAGATCTGACATTTGCATGTAGAATCTTCAAGATACGGTTACAGCTTGGTTGGAATTCCTGAGTTTTCGCTGCTGAGTACTTATATCAGTGGATGGCGCTGAAGATTCCGAAAATGGTTTACTAACACACCTCTTGGCCAGAGCTCTGCCGTCATATAGTTTTCTTTTTTCATCAAGGGGAACTATCATTTTGAAGGAGCTATATTGTTTTTCTTTCAGAGTTTTCATTTTTTCACAGGAGCAGGATTCTTCAAGATCTTTGCTTTTCAGGTTATTTAGAACCTCCTGGCTTTGCACTTCTGGTGCGAAACCCGTCACAAATATATAAGCCATTTTTTGCGCCACTTTTATGGTAGTTGCTTCTTCATTGGAGCCCTGTATAGTGTATAGGCCTAGGACGATTATTTTTTGTTTGTTTATGTTTACGTCGATTCCTAACCTCAGTCCATCTGTCTTTATCATTGACGCTATTGTCATTTTCTTGGGACATATCTTTGGAATTCCCATTTGCAATAATTAGTTCAGGTGAATCATAGCCGTGTTCCACTGGTAGATCCGATGTCTCACGTCCGTCCATGATAGATGCGCCCTCCTCGGTAACTGGCGATACTACTTGTGGAATTCCCCTGCGCTCCTGCACCTGCGCTTGTGGAATGGGAGGAGAAAAGGACGAGGTTTGTGTATTAGTTTTTTTGTGGGATTTTTTACGAGTTTCTTCTAAAAAACTTACTTTTTCCCTCCAAAGAGTTATTTTCTTCTAGAATTTTATTATTTTCTTCAAGCTCAGCCACTAACCTTCTTAGATAGGTTATTTCCATGTCTCTTGAGGCTTTCTCTGGTTCTCTTAATGCTTTGATGCCTGAACTTTGGTGTACACAAACTGCCGATTTTTTTGTAGCAGCCTGCTTTAAGCACGAGGGATGAAACTTTTCCCCGCATCTTATGCACTTATCTGCGGTATTAACGGTGGGCCAAATTTATATGATAAAAAAATTAATTTCTTGAACGCACGTTTTGCTAGCTAATATCTTTACCATCACGTGTAGCTGAAATTCTGACAGAAGATACTATTGAAATGATGAATAGGTCCGGTGATCAGTACACCTTAACTTATTTGGGACAAAGCTCACATGTATTCTCTGGCGGCAATAATAGAGCATTATTAAATTTCGGTTGTTTGTAATATTTTGTTGGTTAGGTTCCTTTAATGTTGATTAAAAATGTGATAAAATAGTTCTCGTTAGGTATATATTGAAAAGCACACACACCACACAGTCACATTCCTATTATTTTCTATTTAAGATGTGTGACTGATCATACTGTCATTGAAAATGAAGTATATGAAAGACGCTGTAAATTTCACGCCTGGAGCATATATGTGCGAGAAATACCTACTATATGGGACCATTGATCTGGACGAATTTTGTGCTGGGATGATAAATGAAGAATTTGGGAGCTATCTATTCGAAGTGCCTCATTTGCCCGATGAATTAGCTACAAAATATGGTTTGACTCCCGCAAATGATACCACCCCCGTTGATGACCTTGGAAGTGGCGCAGTCAACACCAATGAAGTTGATAGTGAAGCGTGGGCTACTGTTAGCGATGACAAAACGGAGTGTGTTCAAGAAGATGAAGAAGATCTCTAGTTCATTGTATAATGTAATAGCATGAGGTGTTGAATAAATGATTATGTACAGGCTTTTCTCTTATATTTTGAACGGGGTCCGCAGTCCTTATTTTTAGAAATATGGAAAAATGTTTAATACAAAAATTTTACGTTCAGATTCACTAAGAAAGTTTAAGATTTAGTACTGGTTTAAATTAAGATCTTATAGTTGATCAGATATGTTTTGACAGGTTTTTGTCCTGTCATTGCTAATAAGTCGTCATTAAAAACTTATGAATTATTGTGATATTTCAGCGATTTACTTGGTTTCCAAATGATTTTAATCTTGGAACGAGTTGCTGTAATGAATTTAGTTCTATTATTGTTGAAAGTACATACTAAAATTGTCATTTTCTTGATAAATTTGCGAAAAAGCTCAGAAATAAGTTCATAGTGTAAAAATTGGCTGTCTCATTCTTACACTTGTCAGTTTAAAACTTTTGGTTGTCAAATTAGACCGGACTAGCGTTGGAGAATCTGGCTGTTAGGGTTTTATCTAAATCATCAGAATTTTCTAAAAAAATAAACAAATAAGAATCAGAATGTCAAAAAATCGCTATGAACTTTAATTGTTTAAATAGAACACCCTGTATATTTTCAACCATTTAGAAAGATATCTTTTTTCTGATTTCAAAAATATATAGTTTGCTTATGTTTCTTTAAGCAGTTTTTAAAATATTTAGATTTAAATGTTTAAAAATGTTCAAAGCTATACGTTTGCGATCACTGAACAAGTGATTCCAAAGCCACCTATGCTTGAGCGGCTATGACTTAAAACTGAGCATTTTTAAATATTTAAATCTAAATATTTTAAAAACTGCTTAAAGAAACATAAACAAACTATATATTTTTGAAATCAGAAAAAAGATATCTTTCTAAATGGTTGAAAATATTGTCATATTTTCCCATATATTCGTCATTTTTTCCAAATTTCTATACATTTTTCATATTATTTATTTAACATTTCGGAAACCACTCTACGTGCTGCAATTGCATATCGCTGGCCTCGCCTTTATTTTATGAACCCTGACCAGTTTGTACTGTTTGTATAAACTGTTCTTGAGGGATTCATATAAAGAGCGCACCAGCGAGGTGCAAGGGGAGACGTCACTGGGGGGCCGCACGAATAGTACGATTAGCGCCAGCCCTTTAGGCTGACTGAGAACTCCGCTAGAAGCTGCCCCCTACGCTACCCAGTTTAGTTACGTAAGTGCATTGTTTGTGTACCTGAATAAATTATACAAGTGGTTTGGTAAACCGCAGCCTATTTTATCAACCCTTAAGGCCCATACGCGACATTTGGTGGAGGCGCCTGGTTCGTTCTCGTTGGCAAGTACTTCCGAACTTGCCGAGGGTCTTTTGTGTTTTATAATTTTTACTGTCTCTTTCAGGTCATTTTAGTGTTTTTCAGTGCATTTTTAAAGTGTTTTTTTTTCAGAGCGTTATAGTGCATTTTTTTTTGTCAAAATTATTTTTTAAAGTGATTTTTTTAAAGGGCGTTTTTACAGTGTTTTCTTTCAGGGTATTTTTTACATCGGTTTTTAAAGGGTATTTATTTTACAGTGGTTTTAAGGGGAATACAGTGCTTTTTACGTCTATATAATTTTCCTACCCATTCTTATCCCTCACACGTTTGACATAATTTTATCTTGTGCCCGTTTACGCTGGCGAGATTAAAATTATCCAAACAGAACTTACAGTAAAACCCACCTCGTGCCCGTTCACGCTGGCGAGGCTAGGTTTTCTGTAGATCCCACCCCTAAGCGTCCTCTGTGGTCCTGTCTCGTGCCCGTTAACGCTGGCGAGATTGGATTACATAGACTGCTAAATATATAAATAGTTCCACCTCGTGCCCGTTCACGCTGGCGAGGCTAGAATTATTATTTATATATTGGGGTTATCCACTAAACTACCCTTAACCCTCTTATTCCTGTTACTCCTTTTATTTAAATTTTATGGCCCGTAGGAAGCTAAACAAGGTTCAAAGAGAACGGAAAAGGCAGGAGAAGCTAGGGGTTGATAATAACGGCATAAACGTAAAATCGCAAAATTCGTTGGGTTTACCAAATACACTAACGACGGTAAAAAAATTTATTTCTAACGAGCAACAATTAAGGGCACTGAGATTAAAAAGAAAATTTTTTGATTTATTTGGCGACAATGAAATATAATATTTTATTTTGTTGACACTGAGGTCGTCGCTCGTGAACTTGAAGTAAACACGATCAAGTGTATTTTGAAATTCAATACAATACACAAGGTTCACGGGCTTGTTATGTTATCAATTAAACATACTATTATTATATCATTAACAAGGTGTTATACAAATAGTATAGTTATTTTTAACCCCGATCCGTTCGCGAGAGCATCGCGAGTTTCTCGATCACCGCCAGCCACCCCTGAAAACGATAATTTTAGTGTTAGTGATAACAAAAATAGTAGTGATAATAAACAGAACACTAGTGATATAACAAATAGTGCCAACAGGATAGAGGGTTGTACAGAACCCACGAATCATACACCCCTAACAGACAACGCGAATCGTGACCCATTCTCCGAGGATAGCACTGACGAGGAAGTGTTTGAAAATCCGAACCCCGAACCCCCTCAACAAGAAGCAACCACGATGGCGGATACGACATTTGCCGACAGTTTAGCAGCCCCAAAGTCTCCTGCGGTTCCCAACTTTTTATGCCCTTCAACGTTCAACCCTTGCACCAGCAACGCCTCATCATTTCTAAAGCAATACGAAAGAACTAGCGCTGCTAACGGATGGACTGACGCACTAAAAATGTCATATTTGGAGTCATTTTTAGAAGGTGCGGCCCATCTATGGATAACAAGGCTCAAAAACGACCAGAACAATGCAGATAAAAAATGGACAGACATCAAAGAAGACTTCCTTAGGGAATTCGGAAAACGTAAGACAAAAGGATCACTAGAAAAAGTGCTCTATTCCAGGACACAGCAACCTAAAGAATCGATAAGATCTTACTACTTCGATCTTTTAAACACCTATGGAGAATATGACCCAAACTGTGACGTGGAAGGGTTTATAAAATTTTTCGAAAATGGCATGAGAGACGACTTGCGTACGCATTACCGTCTTATCTCGGATGACCAAATGGACTGGACACAACTTAAAAAGGTAGTAGATAAGCTCGATGATGACGATGGCGTTGCCAAACATTTTGTCATTCAGCGATCAATGCCCGGAGCATTGCTATGTCAGCATAACTTGGCTTCCTCCGTAAAGTTAAACAAAATCAAGCTGACCGCTAATGAGATTACCAAGTTCACTGAACGACAAATCGTCAAATCATCGTTAATATGTGAATGAATCTTTTAATAAAATGTTTTAAATAAACCAAACACAAATCAATACAATAAATCAATGACGAATTTTGACTCGTGACAGTATTAAAGGAAAAACTTCTTACAGCCCCTGTCCTATCACACTTTAACCCAAACAAAGGATGCTAACTACGAGTAGATGCTTCCAGAATCGGAATAGGTGCCGTCTTACTACAAGAAGAAAATGATGGAAAGGCACACCCAATCGCCTACATAAGCCGCAGCTTATCGAAAGCTGAAACAAACTACGGAATCACGGAATTGGAGGGATTAGCGGCTATTTGGTCACTAGGATATCTTAGACATTTAATATATGGACGACCAGTAAAAATTGTCACCGATCACCATGCCCTTTGCTGGATCCGCTCTCTAAAGGATCCAACCGGCCGCCTTGCAAGATGGTCACTAAAACTTTCAGAATACGACTACACTATAGTTCATAAAAGCGGATCGTCTCACAAAGACGCGGACTGCCTATCTAGAAATCCTGTCCTTAGCGCAGAAACAAGCCAAGATGTTGACGAAATTCCTACATTTTTGCTGAAACCCTCAGATATCGTTTCGGAGCAAGCCGCGGATGATGAAATTGCCAATCTAACAAAAGCCGTTACAGATCCGGACGACGGATCACTTCCGCTAGGCCTGAGACGAAGAGCAAAAAATGTCCGCATCATAGATGGTGCTCTATACAAAGTCAACCCCTCACCAGAAGGATCTGAAAACTTGCTTGTAATACCAAAACATTTAATTCAAGAAATTCTTTTTAGCCACCACTGTGAGCCCCTTTCAGGACATTTAGGTATAACCAAAACTATACATAAAATCAAAAACAGGTATTACTGGACAGGTCTACAAAAAGACGTAGAAAAGTTTGTCAAAGGATGTGTTGACTGCCAAGCTAGAAAAGGACAAGAGAATAGACGACCAGTTGGGCTTTTACAACCTATCCCGGTGAGTACACCCTTTCAGAGAGTTGGCATAGACATCCTAGGTCCGTTCAGAAGAAGTAAGGCAGGAAAGACTGTTATCATAGTAGCTACAGATTATGCTACACGGTGGGCTGAAACAAAGGCCTTATCTTGTGGGAAAGCGGAGCGAAATTCGTCCTAGAAAACATTATCGCACGTCATGGCGCACCCAGGTACCTATTAAGTGACCGAGGCCAAACATTTCGTTCAGAGTTAGTCCAAGAACTTGCAAAAAGTATGGGAACAGTTAATCAGTATACAACTGCCTATCACCCAGCATGTAACGGACTAACTGAAAGATTTAACAAAACCTACACTAATACAAAACAGACAGATTGGGATGTAGCACTCCCACTAGTCACTTTCGCATATAATACCGCCAGACAAGAAACTACTAAATTTTCGCCCTTCATGTTAGTCTATGGACGTGAACCAATCTTGCCCACAGAAGCAAACCTAATGGAGACATATATCGCGACAGATAGCTTTAAATTACGAAAAATTGCGTTGGCAGCTAGAAGCGAAGCTGTAGATAACATCGTTAGAAAGCGGCACCTAGACAAACAACGCTACGATGACAAGCACAGCTTAGAATTTCAAGAAGGGGACAAAGTCAAAGTGTTCACCCCAGTCAGGAAGGTAGCCAGAAGCGAAAAACTACTTTTAAGATGGTTTGGACCATACTTCATTACCAAGAAAATGAGCGAGGTAAATTATGAAGTCCGCGAAGGCCCTTCTCAGACGTGTAAAAAAGAGGTAATCCACGTCAGCCGTATTCTACCTTATAACGATCCATGGACCCCAGAGGTCACTCCGCCTAAAGAGGACACCTAAAATAAATTATACATATGTACCATAGCTTAAACTATTATTTTGTTACATTTTTTTTAATATATATACTATTACTAATATATACATATATGTATTTTTGCACATATAAAGATATTAATATAGCGATTTATACCCTACTATAGAGTCGATAACATTTCAGTCTTATCTCCTAATATTAATCATAATATTCTTTCTATATATTATAGGGTGCTTATCATCATCATATTTTTACACCATGCCACCGCACAAGGATTGGAACTTTCAGCAGGAGCATTTTGGCGACCACTTCCTTTAACGGTAACGTATGAAGCAACCATACCATTGACATACGAAGATAAATGGTATGAAGCCGAGGAAGTAAGCCCAGATAAAAAACAAATCGACCCTTGTAATAATAGCGAATCTCATTGTTACTTTCAAAATATTCTTAATAATCTTGAAGATGCTTTCGATACAGAATTTCACTCACTTGAGCAAAACTGGAACTCGAAATACCTTTAAAAATACTCTAAACTTTCGGAAAACTTCAGGCAAAAACGCGCTCTAGATTTTTTGGGAGAAGGGTTATCTTGGTGTTGTGGGGTAGCCACCCAACACAAATTAGACTCACTAGTCATGGACGAAAGCAATCTTCAAGAACAAGTACTAAATCTAAACAAAGCATTATCTAAAACATTAACAACTATCTCTCAAAGGTCCGAAAAATTCCTTGAATATGAAAATTCAGTAAGGAAAGCTTTTAACACTACAGAAAAACACTTACGTAGAGTAGAATCATATGCAAATGAGCTCAGAAATTCCGTGATCAAAGAGGAAAACCACCTCAACGCCGATATAATTTCAATTCTAAAACGACAATTTAGAACTTTAAACCGGCAAGTAAAAACGACTAGGGCAATTGAAAGACAAGGTATCCTAAATTCGTGCATGCAGCACCGCATACCCATATCAATTTTAGGTCCCGAAGTCCTTACTCACGATCTTCGAAATTTAAACAAAGAAATAGATGCCTACGGGCAAAGTCTCGCCATACCTTTACAAAAAATTTCTAACTACTATCAACTAAGTATCTGCGATTGCACATTTTCTGATGATAAAATTTTCATAAACATTAGAGTCCCTATAACGCAAAAATCGAATAATTGGGAACTATTTGAACTAATTACTATACCATTTTCTTGGAATAACCAAACATGTACTATCCAACACCAAGCTTTATATTTGGCAGTATCATATCAGGAAAATCATCAACTCTCAGATATCCGCCAAATATCTGGCTCGGGCCTTAGACATTGCAAACCCTTTGATGATAGACTCTGTTACATACCACGTTTTTCTTTCTTTCTCATTTCAGGGGCCTAACTGCGCAAAAAAGCTTTTTAAAGGTGTGTCAGTAATAGAACTAAATTACCATTGCCCTATGCAGTGTCACAAATCCGACACAACGGTAATATCAGAAATAACACAAGAAGTGTACATTGTAACACACCCCAAGCCAGATTCAAAAATTGTTTGCCCTAATACTACAACAACAATTCCGCAGAAATCCTATACATTCCCAGGAGCAATAAAAGTATCCATCCCCTGCAATTGCGAGTTGTTCGCAGAAGGAGAGATACTAATCCCAAAAAGATTTCCATGTAAGGAACGCCCTCTTATAGAGGCATCCACTATTCACATCCTCCCCGCAGCATGGACCAACCTAAAATCCTTCGTCCTTAATCCAAAATACCCAAACGCTCCCCAATTTCTTGATCTACAGGAATCTCTAAATCCCAATTGGACTCTTACAATTCCCCACCTAAATATAACCACCACTAAAGATCAAGTCAAAGAAATCACGGACACCATACAAAATCATATTAAATATATATTACCAATTACACACAACATTACTAGCGGAACAATATTTTTAATCTGGAATATTATCTTATCTGTATTACTGGCAATGCTTTTCTTTAAAAATCCCAATGCTTTTACGGTAATCCCTAATTTTATTAACCCCGTACGAGGGGAAAATGACCTTATACAGCACGACATTTTCTTAGGTACATTGATTGCGGCCTTTGCACTGTTTTTAATTTATATATTCACAAGGTACCTATTATTATGGCTGACATGCAAAAAGTCCAAAACCAATAATGCAAACTCTAGTTCCAGACAGACTGGCGACTCGACACAGCAATTCATTATAGAAATACCAACAAGAAACTTAGAATTACCCAGTGGCACAAGCACAAGCCTATCCTGCTCCCTTTCCAAACTAGACGAAACATGATATCATAATTTCTACAGCCTTTAAGTCATTAATCATTTAGAAAACTATTATTTTATTTTTTGCGTTTATAATAAACAAACAAATCATCACGTATAATATTATCAAGTTCATTATTATAAATAAACCATGAAGGTAAAGGTAGGCAGTTCACTATTTTATTTAATCAGCAGAAAAGTAAACAATTGATATTTAATATTAAAGATACCATTCACGCAGGAAAGTGTTGTTAAAGCTAAACTGTAATATACGGTGTCTAATAAAAATAATTTAAACAAAAACAAGGGTATATTTCATGGATTTATTAGGACTGGATACGGGATGAGTTCACATTCTTTGAAGCCAAAACAAACCATTCTAAACGACACTGTAAACACAATTTGTAAACATTGGCCACATCTTATTTTACCTTGTATTTTTGTACAAAAAATACATTAGAAGCATCACAAGATTTACTAAAAGTAATAAAAGCCCTAAAATAGTTTATTTTTCTGCTAAATAATAATAAATTTAAGTTAAAAACGTGTTATTATTTATAGGTTATGTTATTTCTAAAGGTGTTTATTTAAAGTCGCTCCGAGTCATTTATAAATCAGATTAAATCTATACGTCGCACTTTTTCTTTTCTAGTTCATTAGACAAAGACGTACGTGTAACCGAGTGTTCAGACCGAGGTCAGCCGTGTTCCTAAACAACCAGCCAGACACCAACCCTTCTGGGCCGCGTTCGATATCATCGCCGGGTGACACACCGGTGTGATTTTTCAACTTGAGCTCCAACACTCCAATGCTATTTTATCTCTTTCTACTACCATTCTTGATTCAATTACGTAGTAATTCGTAGTCTTGTCTATGTTCGTAGTTCGTAAACTGTTCCCCCAAGAGAATAACAAAAACAAAAACAAACAACAAAATATAAGGCTTCACGTTCGATACGCTCACAGTATACAGATATCGAATCCTATTATAATAAATCCATGGTATATTTCATGACTGAGACATTGAAAAATAAATCAGGGTCAGAATTTTTTTATATAAATCCAACTTCTTTTTACTATAGAGAAAGTCGATCGTTATTATTATTATTATTCAGTAAATTTAAATATAGCGTACAGTAATACTTACGAGAAGTATTTGGTAATTATGTGTTTATTTGTTCATATATGACTAGAGGTCATATGTTTTCCAAATGGGGGGACATGGAAGATGACTCTAAGCAAGATGAGTTGAATGTCCGCCTATTTGATGGTTTTATATAGGAGTATTTATTTATGACTAAAAGTCATATGTTTTCCGAGTAGGGGAACATGGAAGATGACTCGGACAGAGAGTTGAATGTTCGCCTACTCGATGGTGGTATGTATACCGTTATTTAAATGACTAAGAGTCATTATGTGAGTATAGGGAGACATGGAAGATGACCTTCATATAAGGTTGAATGTCTGCCTATGTGAAATATTAAGAGTTTTATGCAAGTTGTATTTGAAGTTTATGGGACTTTATTGATGGTAAATATGGTAAATATTACCAATCGTGATTACGCTATATTTGGGTTTTGTAAATGCGTATAATTTTGTTTTTCCCTGATGAATTAGAGACCTATGTCTCACTGTCTCCAAAAAGGTGATACTTAGACACCAATAGAAGTCTTTTGTAAAAACCGGGTGAATGTTCTTAGTCTGTCTACTTTTACTTAAACATCATAGTATAATGTAGGTTTTCATTATTTATAAACTGCTTTTTTCCTGTTAACTGCCGGTAGTCTTTTTTGTTTTTCATGTACCATTGGGAGACCACACGACCTGGATCGAGAGCCACAAACACACCAAAAACCCAAAGCCAGCGTCATGCATCAACCACGAACGGTCCGCCATGTCTCGCTAGCCTGGTCATCCCCCACCAAGACTGAACTGCTGCACAACGAGCCGTGGTGACACTGGTACAACGTATATACCTAGGGATCTTGCAGCGCTGGTTGACCTCAACTAGCCTCAGGATCAGCCCAGCAAAGTTCCCGTCACTCACGGCTTGGTACACCCAAAGTCCGGGTGGCCGAACTCTTGGGAGGAGGGAGACCCCTGCTGCACTGGGAGTCGGCAACACAACTAGCCGATCCCACCCCCAGGACACAGGAACCGTGACTGCTGCATCTGAACGAGAAACACATGACGACCTGCCTCGACGTGTGGCGCCTAAAATGTGTCGGGTTTTGTCGGTGTGTAGGCTATTCGATCAGTAACGTGTTGGAACTCCCTAATAATAGAACTTTGTAAAGAAAATGTGTAAATTAATGTGAACCAGACTACCAGGACAGTAACCAATTTTATTCTTCATTTTTAAGCTACTTTTACCATTCTCCATTTCATCTGAATGTACTGAGCCTGCGAGCTCCAAATTGTTTGTTTATTAATATTGTATTTGTTTATTGTATATTTTGTTTATGTTGTATTTGTATTTTGTATATTTGTATTTTGTAAACGTGTGATATTCTGTATATATGTAAATTTTTAAAGCTAGGGGCTAGCTTTTACAGGCGCAGGGGAAATGTCATATTTTCCCATATATTCGTCATTTTTTCCAAATTTCTATACATTTTTCATATTATTTATTTAACATTTCGCAAACCACTCTACGTGCTGCAATTGCATATCGCTGGCCTCGCCTTTATTTTATGAACCCTGACCAGTTTGTATAAACTGCTCTTGAGGGATTCATATAAAGAGCGTACCAGAGAGGTGCAAGGGGAGGCGTCACTGTGGTGCCGCACGAATAGTACGATTAGCGCCAGCCCTTTAGGCTGACTGAGTACTCCGCTAGAAGCTGCCCCTACGCTACCCAGTTTAGTTACGTAAGTGCATTGTTTGTGTACCTGAATAAATACTACAAGTGTTTTGGTAAACCGCAGCCTATTTTATCAACCCCTAAGGCCCATACGCGACAATATACAGGGTGTTATATTTAAAAAATTAAAGTTGATAGCGATTTTTTGACATTCTGATTATCATTTGTTTATTTTTTAGAAAATTCTGATGATTTAGATAAAACTCTAAAATTTTTGTATTAAACATTCTTCCATATCTCTAAAAATAAGGACTGTGGACCCCGTTCAAAATATAAGAGAAAACCCGGTACTTAAATTATCGCTCAATTTTTTTATAAACAGGCAACTTTTACAAAAATCACTTTAGTTTAAGGTAAAAATTTAGGCGTCAAAAATTTGATTGGCAAAATCAAATTGTTTTCGTGGACAACCAGGAGTTGGATTTAGATTGACCGATCATGGTCAATATGATATAGAAGGGAAATCTCTAACTAATGTGGCACCGCCAAAGAATCCTGGTGATGCTGCTAATCTGGGAGATGTTCTTGAACAAAAGCGTGAAATGAATAAAAATTTACTGTAACTGTTTGGCACTCTGTATACATAAAAACAAGTTTAACTTTTTTGTACCTTAGTGTATTAATGTTTTTATTAAAAATATCAATTTTCTGATCTATTTTACGTAAAAAAAGTTAATTTTGTAAATGTCGCTCCGAGTAACTGTTTTCGAGATTTTTGCATTTAAAGTGCACAGTGCGCTTTTTCAAAAATTTTAAATAGCACATTATTTCAATTCAGATTGCAACAGTAGTTCTAAATTAACCTAGATTTTTAAGTATTATTAATTTATTGATATTTTAAAAATAATGAAAACTCCAGACTATTAAGAAATTAAACGGCCACTAATGAAAATATTTATAACTTAAATAAAAATTTAATTTTTACATTAATAAATACAAACACTATCAATAAAAGAAAAGATCTGTTTTTGACAATTATTGCTGAAAGTGATTGCCATTAACTTCAATGCATTTGGCTACCCGCTTATTGAAAGTCCGTCTGATTTTAAATAATAAGTGTTCGTTTTGAAACGTTTCCGCCGAATTCTGAATTCTTTGCCATAGTTGTTCTCGAGTATTGATTGTTTCTTCATGAACAACGGATTTCATGTATCCCCATACACAACAATCAAGAGGGTTAAAATCAGGGCTTCGGGCAGGCCAAGACATTTGGCTTCCACGACCTATCCATCGGTTAGGAAATTCCGTATTTAAGTACTCTCTGACAAGCCTAGAAAAGTGTTCCGGGGCACCATCTTGCATGAGAAACACATCTCTTCTTAGCTCTAACAGTAGATTATCCAAACATTCGGTCAGCTGATTTTGCAAAAAATTAAGATAGAGCTGTCCGTTTAAATTGGGCGGTAGCTCGACTGGACCCAACATGTAATTTTCAATAATTCCACACCAAACATTTATTTTAAACTCATGCTGAAAATGGCGTTCAGTTACTAAGTGGGCATTTTCTAGATCCCACTTATCTTTATTTCTAAAATTAAAGACTCCTCTTCGAGTGAAAGTCGCTTCATCGGTGAACAAAACTGTATTTAAAAACATTGGGTTGACGTTCTGCTAAGTACGACAGAAATGGGCAAATTCCAATCTGGTTAAAAGATCAACGTTCAACAAATTATGAACAGGCGTAAAGTGGTATGGATAAAGCCCTTCTTGGTTAAAAATTCTGGAAATGGATGATTTACTTACAGGAGTTTCTGCAGCCATACGTCTTGTGATAATTTCCGGGTTGTCAGCCACGCGAACTAGTATTTCCTCTTCCTGCTCGGGTGTAATAATCTTCGGGCGTCCCCCACTATTACGTTTAGGATGAAAGGATCCTGTTTCTCCCAATCTGTCGTAAAGGTTTTTAAAAATTTTGAAATCTGATTCCCTTCGATTTGGATACATTTCCAAATATCGTCGATGTGCTCTGCGTCCGTTAAAATTTTCTTGTGCGTATAAGCATACCATGTCTCGCATTTCTTCGTTAGAAAACAAGTTATGTCGTGGCATCTTTAACTTAACTTTTAATACAGTATCTTCAAAAACTCTTTAAAAATACCCACAATGCTGGTAAATAACAAGAATGTTTGACAGAAATGATGTGCCTTCATTGCATTTGCTTTTAGCAAAGACTACTTTGAAAAATTTCACATTTGCAAATTAAAATTTAAACGGATGCATTGGTAATTCTAAATGCAAAAATCTCGAAAACAGTTACTCGGAGCGACATTTACAAGGTACCACTTTTTTGCATTAAACTGATGAGAAAATTGATATTTTAAGTAAAAACATAAATACACTAAGGCACAAAAAAGTTAAACTTGTTTTCATGTACCCAGAGTTCTGCAGAGAGCGCCCTCTACAATCTACATTAAAATTGTTAACAAATTCAAATTCCTCGCCCCAAGAAACACCCAATTACAAAGTTTTATGCTAAAATATTGGTTTAAAAACAAGTTAATTAGGAAAATCAAAAAGAAAATGTTTACTTGGACATCTCGTATCTCGGGTTTTATCAACTTTTGAACCAAGATAAGTTTGGCCAAGTCGCAATATTTTTACCCAAGGAATCTGCAGTTTTACTGTGTACCATTAATTATGGGACACCCTGTATATAGGCTGAACATAAAGAGAGTAAATTAGTGTTACTTCAAAATGGGTCGTGTTAACAACACAATTTCTATATTTTGTCGACACAAAACTCTTGTTTGTAACAGAGTATCGTGAGGATTGCCCGGAATCGGATTTAATATTACTTTAGGTGGGCATTTTGATACAGAGGGGAAATCATTAAGGAATGTTGCCCAACCGATAAATGCTAATGATGCTGCTACCAAAGAATATGTCCTTATGGAAGTTCATCAGCTTGGTTCGCAGATAAATTCCATATTTAGTAATGTGCTGGTACCAGTTTTTCATAAAATGTTTGCAGCTGACGATGCCAAAATTACCTAGCTTAAGGAAGAAATTTATTAAATTCACTCACATGCTGCACGGTACACCACAATGAAGGTAAAGGATCCAAAAAAAACACAAAATGGAAACCAACCTAGATAATATTTTATTCAAACACATAATTATACTGTTACATGTAATAAAATATACCGCGTATTTATGAAAATCAATGTTTATTATTATTTATAATGTAGGTACATACGTAACGTAAGAACTACTTTATAATATTTATACAATATCTGATTTGTCTATCCAACAATTAAATTGATTTGGAAAACCTAACCATTTTACAAACAATTGATCGTTTTGAGTTTTCTTGCGTTTTTTAAGAATTTTTTAAACTAAATAAACACCTGGGCAGTTATGCAGTTCTGCTTCGTAAAAACATCCTTTAATAGGTCGACCTTCTAATGATTGCAGCACGTATGTAGATGAATTTGTAATATTAACTCTTGCTATTTCAAACAGATTTGTTGACCATGAAAGTGTATATCCTTTGTCAAATACACCTTTGTACTTGCTAATGCGAACAATGCCACCCAAATGATTTTTTTTTCTTCGGAACAATTTTCAAATAGTCATAATAATATGCATTAATTGGGGTATCCCCTTTCACACTGTTGGGCTTCATTCCAATGGTGTGGTGCTTAGTGTTATTATAGGTCTTTGTTATAGCTAGTAGGTAATATTTGTAACCATCTGTAAGAACCTCTAGCCGAGAATTGTTGATATAACTTATTTTTCAAAGTTCTTATAACACGCTCAGCAATTGCCGCCTTTTCTCGTGATATATGTGGAATAATGGTTTATATTAAATTTTTTCATTAGTGCTTGAAATGTGCTATTATAAAATTCCTTTCCTTGATCACTGTGCAAATTGTTTGGTGCATATGATGCTTCTTCAGTGATGCTTTTCATCGCATTCGGAACTTCTACACCAGTCTTATTCTTAACTGATTTGGTGTATACGAATTTGGAGTTTATACATACAACAATGTAACGATAACCACCATTATCAGTAGCATATTGTTGCATTTCCGCCAGATCAATTTGCCACAAATCTCTATATCCTTTTATGACTGTACCTCTTGTAACAAAATTTTTTCTCGTTGTCCTATGTAATTCATTTACGACTTTAATTTTTTCTTGGCTAGGATCCATATTGTAAGGGTACATGTCTTATTACACAATGATGATGGAAATCAACTGCAAAACTTAATATATTATTCCTTCCTCTAGAAGCTCTTAATTGACATAATCCCATTATCATGTCCGGTATGTCCAGCTACTTTTGATCCCCACAATAATCTTAATCTATTCACTAACTCCTTAGGTTTATTCCAATAAACGTATTCAGATGATTTCGAAGATACACGCTTTTTTACTGGTAGTTGAATTTTGTTGGTGTCTTTTTGTTCTACACCGCCACCACCTAGTTTAGTCCCCAGAATTAGTGGTTCTATGATTTGTAAATATTTTTTCCATCGGGATTCCCTTAAACCGCGTTTCTAGTCATAACCGTCGTATGCCGCACCTGTCAATGTTAAAATGGTTTTGTAACTTTGAATTACATCTGGACCTATTTTATCTTCTTTATCTAGGATTTGTGGATTTTTTAGAAAAAGCAAATCGTAAAGCTCAACTGCTCTCTCGAATTCAGCAATGCTCCTTGTGTTGTTGTATACCACTATCTTTCCGTGTTTTAGAAAATAAACTACCAAGTTGCCTATATATTTTGTCGATTTATTTTCTTTTTTACCAAATCGTACACCATACACCGCATCATAATGTGATGGCATAGATTTTAATCCACGTAAATAATCTTGAATATTTTTTGCGGTTGAACTACTACCACTTGATGTGTGTGATGATGTGTGAGATGATGTTAGCGTTGATTGGTTTGATGGAGAAGGGGTTTCGAGCAGTGGCTCACGAATTCCATGTTTTGGTGTAGGAATTTGTGTTTTTTGGGAGATCGGTGTAGACGTTTCAAAATACGCTTCTGTTGGATACGTTGATTCTTCAAACATTTTTGCTGTTCCCACCGAGCTGCTGCTACTCCGACTTTGTGGTTCAGTTGTAGTGCTGGATTTTTTAGTTACGTACTGCTGTTGCTGCTACTCTTTTACGGCATTAGATATAGATGCTAATGGTTTAGGAAACTGGTTCATAAAACTTTTCCAAATCATGTTCATTCTGTACTTTAGGTGCTTCACTTTGTTTAAATTTTTTTCTAAACGCATTTGTAGTTTCTAATATCTTTCGTTTTAATTCGATTTCTTCCTCCATGATGCTTCAAAGTACCGTTCAACGATAAAATGATTATCTGAGTTATTATCAGTGGCGGCTGGTGAAATTTCAAAGTTGTATGTCTGTTACTACTTACAGGACCCGTATCAAATTTAGGAGTTTTAATAGTTAGCCCACTGGGAATGTTTTGGTAAAGAAAAAAAACATTTTGTAATTTGCGAAAAAAAGTTAAATTTTTGGTGTGCCGCTCCTAAGAAGAAAATGAAGACGTCTAGGTATTTTATTTATTATTTTTTGTAAACAAATTTCACATCATTTTGTCGATAGCTTTTACATTTTGAGAGAAAAAAATGTGTTAGTAGAAAGTTATAGGCATTTGATTTTTTTTAAGCCTAAAATATAATTTAAAAAAAAATTCAAATGCCTATAACTTTCTACTAACACATTTTTTTCTCTCAAAATTTTTTTTTCAGATTTTAGACATTTCTAGTGAAATTAGCAAAAAAGTAATTAGAAAATGTCGTTTGGAATGTCCATTTTTACAGAAATCCACTTTTAAAATTTTAAAACGCCACGACTTCGAGCCCCAACAAGATTTTCAGTCTCAAAGACTGCGCAGCAGCTATTACCCCGCATATTTTTTGGAATTTTAAAAAAATATTGGAAATTGGTTAAGGGCACTAAAAGAAACGTTTTAGTCTTATACAATTTTTTCATAAAATGTCGACAAATGCCTTAAAAAGATTTATGAAAATGTTGAAAAAATCAAAAATCCTTATTTCTCACTATTTTCAAATTTAAGAAATGTCAAAAAATAGTTTAGATGAATCCAAATATTTTATGTTTTAACACTTTTGCCGTGAAGTGTCGGGAAATGTCTTAAAAAAATATGAAAATGGTTAAAAAAATTGAATATCTTTATTTCTTAATTTTTTCAAATTTAAAAAATGCCAGGAAATAGTTTAAATGAATCCAAATGATTTACGCTTTTGCCGTAAAGTGTCGGGAAATGCCTTAAAAAAATTTATGAAAATGCTAAAAAGATTGAAAATTTTTATTTCATATTTTTTTGAAATTTAAAAAATGCCAAAAAATAATTTAAATGAATCCAAGTCTTTTATGCTTTACACTTTTACCGTAAAGTGTTGGGAAATGCCTTAAAAAAAATTATGAAAATGGTACAAAAATCCTAATCCTCATTATTTTAAAAAATGCCTAAAGATTTTTTAAATGAATCCAAATCTTTTATGATTTATACTTTTGCCGTAAAGTATCGGGAAATGCCTTAAAAATGACTGGGGGAATTCAAAAGAAATTATTTATTTGGATCATATGCATATTGCCTATTTCGGAGCATACAGTGGGTGAAGTATTTGGCGCGAGATACTATACTATAATATACTACTTACTACTATACTACACTATACTTATCCATATCTCAACTATGGGCATAAGGATTGATGTTGTTCAGGATAAAATGTGGTCTGTTCTGGGTGTGAGCCTCTCTGATAAAGGGTAAGGGCCCAGAAAACACAATAGCAGGACCAATAGAGGCACCGGACCATAATCAGAAATAGTCTTTTCCCCTTGAGTTATCTGACGGTCTGCACTAGCGAGGAAATTATTCTTTGCATTTTCTTTAAACTATATATCTTTATAGGTATCTATAGTTCATTAATATAAAATCGAAATTTTATTTTATACTTACAAATTACATGTATTTTTTATGTATCTACTCCGGAAAGTCATTGGTTTTTATAGCAAATTACTGTGCCGCAACAACAGAGGAGGCAAGTTAGATCTGGAGAGAAATTATGAAAATAGTAAAAAATCTAAAATTTTTATTTCTAATTGAGTGTGTGGTTTCCTGGGCATATCGGTCAATGGTTATAAATAAAAAAAACTTATTTGAAGCTGACGTTTCGGTATATTACCATCTTCAGAGCTATTTTAGCTCTGAAGATGGTAATATACCGAAACGTCAGCTTCAAATAAGTTTTTTTTTTATTTATAACCATTGACCGATATGCCCAGGAAACCACACACTCAATTGTTTAAAAATACGGTCAGGAAACAAACAAACCTATTTATTTCTAATTATTTTCAAATTTAAAAAATGCTAAAAGAAGTTGAAATAAATCCGCTACGCTACGCCAGGGGACCAAATTCTATTCCGCATGGTCCTATCGACCTCCGATGTAGCTTTCTATGAAATATTACATTTTTCTCGTACACAACATTTTATATTTGGAAAAAGCGAAAAAAAAAAATTTTTTAATTGATTCTACGTAAAATTTCCCTAAAATTTGCCGCAAAAAAGAGTTCCGCGCGCCACCGCAATGGCTTTCCGGACCGTCTGTATTTTACCGAGAGAACCTTGGGCCTTCTTTCATTTTGTTCATATAAAATTTTATATGAGGTTTCCTTTTTTTCGTTGACAACCAAGGGTGGGGGGAAGCTAAGGTCTCTAAAAGCAGCTAGAATTTGAGCATTACTTTATTGCATACGTTCACCTCAAAATGGCAAGAGTAGATGTGATTCACAGCCGCCAAACCATATCCAAATTCATGGATCGTGATCCCTACAGTGATCCCCCACTCTTCACCCCACCAAATCCGGCCACTCTTCACCGTACCACTTCCCCACTCCTCTAACTAACAAAATCCCCCCACTCCTCAATCTACCAAATCCCCCCACTCTTCACCCTACCAAATTCACATACTCTTATACCTAGTTATTCCTCCTTCCTCTCCTCTGAAGAACGGGGGGATACCTATAATCTAATTTTTCCAATCCAACTACTATAAAATTCGCCTGTATTATTTAAAAATGCAACCAGTATGTCTGAATCACTACCAATCGATCTCTCATGGGACACAGAACCCTGTGAAACTTACGATCTCGAAGAACATAAAAAAATAATTTAATTTTAAGAACACCTCCACCTAATCTTTCCAAGAAAGGAAAAAAGAAATTTCGACAAGCCGAGCGTAAAAGGATTCAAAAATTACCAGCAGGAATCTTAAACCAGCAAAATGGCATGTGCATCGGTAACCGTATTAATGGATTTTATCAATGACAAACGACAACTTATCGAACTGAGCTGGGAAGAACTGAAACTAATGCCTTTGGAGTACCTTATTAGATACGCGAAACCTTTGGAATTACTCGAAGTGTGGTTAAATTTACCTGAAACATATAAGATCAGCTTTCATTTACAAATTAAATTACCATGCTTTGTTCATTACAACCGACCAGACTGGAAAACACATTTTGACGGACCTCTATTATCCCAAAATCATTGTCACTTTGTAATTTTTCAACTCAGTCTGTAAATATTTAATATGAAATAATAAAAGAATGTTTATGTAAATAAATCCAGTATTATTTATATCTACCTACATTAAATAAATCAAAATCAATCGAGAACTCTCCAGTACAAAGATAAATATTATACATAAATTAGACCTAAACATAAAATAAAAGTAATTTTCATTCTGCTAATGGAATATTTTCTTTGTATCAATTACTCTGGAAATAAAATATATGTCTGAATTTTTGTGTATTATATACTAGTACCACCCTGTATATAATCATTTAAAAAATAATTCGATAATTAATATTTGTATAATTTGAACGTTTTCCTGGTGTGAAACATAAATCATCTTATGAACTTTAAAGGAAAAAATATATGACGTTAGTAGGTCTTAAAACTGTTAATATAAAAATAGGTAATTAAGTAAATACAATATATATTCGTAGTAAGAATCTTGTCTCGAAGTATCGCTGGTTTGTGAGGGTACAGTTGCAAAACCCGTAGTTATAGAAAATGACCCCCAGACATATTACAGTTGATATATTAGCAATAATTAATTAATTTATTTCTTTAGTATACAGACAGGAAATCCCATAAAAGTATCGCTGGTTTGTGAAGGTACAGTTGCAAAACCCGTAGTTATAAAAAATGACCCCCAGACATATTACAGTTGATATATTAGCAATAATTAATTAATTTATTTCTTTAGTATACAGACAGGAAATCCCATAAAAAGTGTTAACTTAATTACATAACAGTATAAACTGTGTCGATTAAGTTGTAAAAACGGAATAAATTGCAATACGGGCAATCGCTGAAATTATTGGAGCGTATTAAATGATTTTTGCTTAATAAATAATTAAGAGGGGATATTACTAGCAATTTTTTTATTTTAAAAGAGGTATAAACGCGCAACCCTTCTGCACCAACTACAGTAGAGCAACTTAAAGTATAAATCAAAACAAACACAAGTAAAAAATAAGGTCTAAACCATCAATTGCACAAATGACTAGACTAGACGGACGAATCAATGTTTTACAAAATGTGATACTTTTGCCCGCAAGAAAAGAGTATGATGAAGTTCAGGAAGCAATATATAATTTAATTAATCAACATGAGCTTCCAAATCAAAATGAAGTAGAAGATATATTGGAAAATGAGGTCCTACTCAACGAAATTGACGTCGAACCTGCTAACGAAATTGATGCCGAACCTGCTAACGAAATTGCCGCCGAACCTGCCAACGAAATTGATGCCAAACCTGCTAACGAAATTGACGCCGAACCTGCTATAGAAAACAATATCGATGAACAATTAGTTATAAATGATATAGAAATGTTGGACGAGATGCAACAGCAACAATTTCATATAGAAGCCTTATTCACTATTGACCGCGATTTAAATTTAGAAGAAATTAGACAAACGCGGATGGAAGTACAACAACGACTAGATCATTTTTTAACAATGGTTAACAATTGTAACGAGTTAATACACCTTCTTAATACCAGAGAACAAACAGTTGTAAACGATTACCAAGCAATAATAGAGCAAAGGAGACTCATGGACTTGGTAAACATAAATTAAGAAACTTAACAGTTTGTATCAGTGATTTTAAATTTAAAAATAATGTGATATATTTCTCCATTATTTTTTCAAATTAAAAAAAAGTTTTAGTATTTAAATAGGTTTAAAAATGTATATGCTAAAAATGAAAATATTTTTTTTTATTAATTGTTTCTTTTTAATTATTAAGTTAATAATAATCATGTGTTTATGTTAGGTCGTGAAAAAATAAGAATACTTATTAACACTTATTATTATTCAAATGATATAAAATACAGTAGTTAGAACTTACAGGTTAATTTTAAATTTGAAAATATCATATAGAAACTCCACAATTCTCACAACAAATCGAATTCACTTTAGTATTAGCACGCTGCAATGGTTTTCTATCATTACAAACTTTATTTTAAAAGCAATTTAGAAATCTATGTTCTAAAAACATATTTTTTTACGGTTTTATAACTGCACTTCACGCACAAAAACAAGTCTAAAAATAACTAATAAAGAGTTGTGAATCAGCCGCCGAAAGCCAGAAGGATGTGAAGAAGAAACCAGTCGTCGCGTCGCGTAAACCAGCGGGGAAATAATTATTGCTAAGATTTATACACTTTGTTTTTGCGAGAAAGGCGACAATATTATTAATTAAGGTTCAATATTAAATTTTTGCATATTAAACAGAATAATGAAGAAAAAATGACTTTTAACTTTGTTGTCCCTTTTTAGGTGTAGTAGTAGTAGAAGGTTTTCAGGACTTCAAGCACAGTTATAATCAGACACAGAAAAAAGGGATGTTATTAGTGTGGGGATGATGGGTCCCCCTCCCACTCATAACTTCACCTTGACTTCACCAAGTCACTTTCAATTTATGATACGAGAGAACAAAGATTCCTCTTTTGTTTATTTTAGCATATTTAAAGATTTTAGAGAAGAAATATGAAGAAGGTTACATTTAATGAACAGAATAATACTATTATTTTTTCTTTAATTTAAAAAATTTTATTTGACCAGTTTGGTGTATATCCCTTTTGAAAAGCCTCCCTGAATTTACTAATCCTAACATAATCCCCTCGTTTCAATTTTGATTTTCTGAGGTTAATTGTTTTTATATTATTGTAAGTTGATCTTAGAACATCTTTTTCATTTTTTTCATTTATATCTGTAGGTTTTAATCCTGTTGTTCTATGTTTAGTTGTATTATACTTAAAAACAATATTAGTTAAGATAAAACAACCATTTATAATTTCTTTGCAAGCTAAATTGTTTTCACATGAGAGTTTTTAATGTTCTGTTACCCTTTCAACAATACTTGCTTAGCTAGTGGAGAATGTACTGTAGTGATTAATGTTATATTTTTCCATTAATGTATTAAAGTTTTTGTTGAAAAATTCTCTTCCTTGATCTGTATGTATGTTATCTGGAGGAGTTTTCGCAAGCTTTAAAATTTTTTCCATGGCTATAGTGATTTACTCAGCAGTCTAAACCCAAATGTACTTAGAAAAAGTGTTTATTACAACTAAAATATATAATATGTCCTTTATTCAGTTTTGCATAAGGTATCATTTCAGCCAAGTCTGCTTGCCATCGTTTAAATTTTTAATAATAACCCGTTGTCTAAAATTTTTATAGCAGGTTTATGTAATGACTAGATCTTCCTTGATGTTAGGTAGTGCAGACATAATAATTAAATGTTTAGTTTGTTACTTCTACAAGACATTTTATTAACAATTCTCCATAAAATTAATCCATGTGTCCATCATCAGGTTCATGAAATGAAATAATATCACATTTTTTTAACCGAACACCTACAAGATTGGTAACCTTTTTCCCATTAATTTTTAAGAAAACATATTTTTTAGGATATTCTCCAGAAATTATTGTAGCAGATTCAATAGGAAAAATCTATTTTTACCGTTTATCTTGCAACAATTGAAAGCGTGGTCTACATGATCATATATGCTATATTTGCCATTAAATGGTAACACCAAATTATAATATAGTTTAACTGCACACGTCTTTCGCACAATTCCCCCCGGAATTTGCGAAAGACGAACTAAAGTTTCGAAAAGACTACGATTTCGAATCATTAACTTTCAATTCTCACGCCCAGAATACCGCTGCGAGGAGTCCCTGAGCGCGGTTGGGGTGGAAAACGGTCCCTCCCGTTTTCTACTATGAAACTATTTTCAAGTGGCAAAGAATATCCGGGGAAGCCGCCCTGCCTATCACCGATTTCCCCTGAATGATGTTTACTAAAAGCATCTAATTTTGTCCCCTATGGAATTCTCCCAAGAGTTCTGAATCCTCTCCCAGGGTTTAGATTTAGTACCCTCCGAAGATGCGTACTTTAATTTTGTGTTTACAATTTTTTGTTCAAGCCTTGTTATTTGAACTACTAGACGACGTTCATTAAGTACATCTTCTTGAATGAAGGTCACCTTAAACGGAGCCATCCGTGGCGCCTTATTCTAAGTTCCTTAAATATTGTACTATCGCCCAGTTGTCGTTGTCAGAGATGTCAGGTACGCTAGGTAACAATTGGACAAAAGACAGACAGCGCGTCTGTCTTTGTCATGGGTGACCCACCACCTTATTACCCCGCTAGCCGGAAACTGCTAGCGATCCACCAAGGAAGAGGTGACGATAATGTTTAACTTTCAAAAGAAACTTTTTTCAGAAGGTATCTCCAGGATGGGACAAAGCCCGGAGCGTCCCGGAGACCTTCTATAAGTTGAGAAAGCTAGCACGGGCATGTCCAGCAATTTGTTATTTTGGGTAGTCGTGACTACCCAAAACTGAAATTTTGCACGGTGGGCAAATTTTGTTTCTTAGTCTCTGTTGGTCGTTGGAATTTACTTTTATCAAGGAAAGTCTTGTATTGTAACGTCATGTCTCCGAGCCCCCTAAATCTAACTATTTACATGCATTGTTTAGGGCTAAAACTTCTTAGTTCTATGGCAGTAGCAAGAGCCGCTACGTAAGGTACTTTCCTATCTAATTATTTCAGCCTAAGACTAAGCACTCTAGGAGCGTCTGGACTGACTATGACGTAGTCACCGGCTTAATTCTATCACTCTAAACGACTACACTAATCGCGTAACACTTATTTTAATTTGACTTTACGTAGTCAGCGCTAACGCATATTTTTACCTACTTTTTTACTTACTTTACTATTCCGCTAACCTATATATTCGCTATTTTCTGGAGACGTCCGAAACCCTAATTTATTTACAACGTCGTCCGCTCCCCAGGCGCGCACGTATGGGCGTACCTTTACGACGCGCGAGTTTGTCATAGTCGAGATCAGCTATTCAGCTATTCAGTATATACATAACGTCACCCAGTATGCATGTCACTTTGTTGTCGTTACTAGCCAGGGCCACGCCTTTTGACTCTACGTTATTTGTCCTAAGTTTTTTCCTGGAATTATCACTAAAACCATGATCTGTCTAATATACCAATTTGAACCGTTTTGTGAATACCGTTCTTGTCTTCTTGTCGGTGCAAGACTCCCTTGACCAATTTTCTAGCTAGAGGTCCGTCTAGGTCCTTTAACCACAATGTAGATTTTTGTTTTGCTTCCCAGGTCCCGAATGGTCTCTGGGAACACCCGCTTTGTCAGACACCGTGCAAGAATCCCGTTCTTAGCGATGACACGAAATTTACCTTGCCAACGGATTTGACTGAATTGTTACGCAAAGAATTTTTTACGACGATTGTATAAAGAATAAGAATTTTCCAATACCACCGCAGCCGACACACCGCCTCCAGTTCGAGGACAATGCTGCTTTGGTATTGGGCCAACTATGGCTATTCTGCCTAGCACCCTTACCTAGCCTTCCACAACCCGGGTTGACGGCTGTATGAGCGTTTTGGGTGCGTAGCCTAGCCTGAAACGTTACCGAGAATTTATCTCTTCTTGTTTCTTTGTTTTTTCTTTCTTACGCCCGATATCTCTGATGCGCACGAGACTCTTGAAGCACACTAGAAGATCATTAGGGACCCTGCAGTGTCCTGCTAAAATCCTAGCTCCTGATCTCTGAAATTTTCTTGCTTGATTCTGAAGTCTTCATTTTGGGTGAACGCGGTTCTTGCGGATATTTATAGATTTTCCCCATTTCAGAAAACAGCCAATGGCTCTCCAGATCACGAATCTAGTGAAAAAGAGGCGGGGATTGTTTTGGCAGTCAAGTCTCTCTTAAATATCCAGAAGCGCTTGATGCTCTCAGTAACGCAATACTGCTGTAAAAGCTCAGTAGTGGCAGATACATAAGTATGTTCCTGCTCCTCCTAATTAACATAAATTAACATATTATAATTAATTAGTTTTACTCCATATATTTAAAAAAATTTTAATTTTACCTCCGCCTCTGAACTGAGAGACCCTCCTTCCAATTAGCATATCATAATTAGTTTAACTCCCTATAATTAGCTTACCTCGTAATAATTGTACTCCGCCTAAAATTTTCCTCCGCCTCTGAGACGTTTTAAGACCGTATATGATGAGATTAAAAGCGAAGTTAAGAGTGAAAGTTAAATTTTACTGAATCCTTGTGACAAATTTGTCCTTATAAAAGCATTTCGCTTTGTGTCTGGAAACTACATTTTAAGTTTGCAAAAGCGGCAGTGTAAAGTAAATTAAAATATTTTATTAAAATTGACCAAGTTATAATTAAAAACTACTAATTAAAAATTTGAAATGGAAGAAGAATTAGAAATCATGGATGTTATCGATGTAGAAGAAATTATTCCACACTTCGACTACAACGTCTCTTCAGAACTAGGCCCAGATCCCTTTGTAGAACGTTTTTTAAAAATAAATCACGAAGATGTTAACAATTACGCAACCATAGAAACGGAATCGGGTGATTCCGACATGGAATTTGATGAAGAAGATAGTGCTGGTACAATGCGTGTATCTCTGATGCGTCAACCTGGACAAGTGGACTATTTAGAAAAAATATTCTGTGTAACACAAAGTTACGTCATTATACAACGTATTATTTCCAGTGAACGACGGAGTGTTTGATATTTTTGCTTTTACATTCATCAATTTTTTTTTGAAATGGGATCCTACAATCATGTGAATACGCATACAAAAAGAAAACTAAGACATTCAAAACAAGACGTACATTGCTAAATTTGTAAACGATCACTATATCTAATAATTTTGCCAACAACCTGTCTAATTTGTAATAGTGGATATAAAATAAGTGATACATATAGGGAAACAAATATCCCAATTATACCACATTAAATTTATTTCTATTGTATAATATAGTAGTTTACATAAAATTAAAAAAAATATATAATCTTTGTTAATGTAAAATATTTTACTTTATTAAATATACTGTTGCTTTCGCAAACTTAAAATTAATATAATGCCTTTTATTTTCTACAAACATTACTTTGTTTTAAACGTTAGGATCGTATATGCACTTTAATTAAAAATTAATACATTTACAACCAGATTCTCCAATATTAGTCCAATCTAATTTGACAACCGAAAGTTTTAAACCGGCAAGTGTAAGAATAAGATAACTTACTATGAATTTATTATTGTGTTTTTTACAAATTTATAAAGAAAACGGCAATTTTAGTATGTACTTTCTTCAATAATACAACTAAAAATTATTACCTTAAAATAATTTAAATACCAAGCAAATCGCTGAAATATCAGAATAATTCATAAGTTTTTAATGACGAATTATTAAAAGTGACAGGACTGAAACCTGTCAAGACATAACTGATTATCTATAAGATCTTAATTTAAATCCATACTAAATCTTAAACCTTCTTAGTGAATCTAAACATTAATTACTATACTTTATTTAAAATTAAATATTTAGCAAAATTATTTTTTTTATCTAAATCTAAAAATTAAATTATTTTAGGGGTTCAAAATGTACAAAGCACCTTTAAAATATTTTTAACTAAGCAAAATTGGAAAAACACTTAACATTACCTTAAAATTGTCTCTAAACACTATTTACCTAACACTATTTACCTAACACTTCACACATCTAGTCCCGATACGTCCCATACAATCCCGCGGGATGAACCGACGTACTGCTCACCTCGCTGGTTTGTATGGGAGGGTCGTCAGGGTGCTGTGGCTGTAGCTGCTCCATATCTAGCTCATGTATCCGCTGTTGATGTTCCAGCCACCGTCGCATCTGAGCTAACTGCTCCTGCTGCTGCTGCACACGCTCCCGCAGCTGATGAATAAGCTGCATATTTTGCTGTTCGAGCCGCTCCTTGTCTGCCAGGAGCTGGGGTAGTTGCTGCCCGCGCTCTAGCGTTCGCTGCAGCACTGTTACGTGCACCCTGTTGCCTTCTAAAAGAAGCAAAAGTCACCGCCAGCATCGGGCTTGACTCTTATTCATTACAAAAAATTTGAAATTAAAAAAAATAATAAGTTTAAAAAATAAGTTTAAAAATGTTTATAAAATTGACGTTATTGAGAGAAAATGACTTGACTAACTGATTAAGAAATAGCTTATGATACTTTGAATATCCGGAGAAACCTTAACAACCTAAGATTTCACTTTTGCAGGGCGAGTTGCAGCCTCAAAATTTCGATCAGTGTCGCCTCATACAATCCCAAACATTGTTTAATGTTATTGGTTTGATAATTTTACGTTTACATACAATACTTGGCGTTAATTATGCTAATTTGCGAGTCATGTGAGCATAATTTTGTACCCGTTTATTTAAACATAATTATTATCTTTAATTAGTATTTTCAAGCAAACCTCGGCCGCCCGATCTCGGCCCACCTGTCGCGCAACCCGCCGCCGATGGCACCAACGCCGTAGCACATCGCGTATGCGCGGAGCAGAGTGGGCCAAAGTAAAAATTTTGAGAAACGTGTAAGCACAAAAGTTGTTCCTTATATCGTGGAAAATATTTTTTGCCGAAAAACTTTTTCTAAAACCAATGATTCAGCAGTTATATAAGGAAATAAACAATTAAATTATTTATTACAATTGATCGCGATAGAATTTGTCAATCCAGATAATTTTGGTTTAATCTAGGTACACCTAATTCTCAATGTTTTTCCGAAAAATGTTTAAAAAAATACATAGAAAATACATTATATATATTGCTGAATTCGTGCTTCAATAAGCTTTCATTTGACTCCCCACACGATGCCCTTGAAAAAAAATCCATTTCCCAATTTGCTACCCGAAATTAACCCCCAGAATCAAAATTTAACTTCCTATACTTCACGTCTATAATTGGGCCACCACACGCTATCTCTGTGCTAAATTTCAAATTGTTACGTTGAATAGTTTCAGAGAAAATCCCCTCTGACAGACGGACGGATGGGGACCGAACGGACGGACGGACACCGAAGTGATTTCATTTCACGGAACACTAAAAAAGGATAATAGACAAGAATAAATAAGATGTATTTTGTAAAATTCGATAAAATACTCTCATGAAACAATAAATAAAAGTGCATATAGTTTTGCCAGCGACAGACCTATATGTGAAAAATATTAATATATTATAAATATTGAGTTAAATTTTCTAAATTTGTCCGCCCTATACAGGAGCGTATTATCCATCAAGCCTAGAAAGCTCGGGATTGGCTCATAAAACTTTTAAGGGTAGCGCGTCAGCGATGCAATGTTTAAAAATAAATAGGAAATTAAAAATAAGTTAAATAAATCAGTTTTAATAATTCAAAATTACTGTCAAGGTAAGAATAAATTCCTACTTGGTCCTAAGTTTATATACTTTCTTATAACTTCAGTACAGGGTGTCCGGATTTCGTTGTATTTGCGGGGTATCTCAGTTATTAGTAGAGATAGAAGGTTGCAGTTTGAACGTCATGGCGGTACTTTTCTATGAAACGAAAAATGCCATAAACAGAATTTTCATAGCTTTCTTTGTTTTCGAGCTACAGGGTGATTTTGAAAATTTTCACGTTGTGAGCACCCCTTGTATCTCGGGTATGCCGAATCATATCACAATAGTAAAAACAGACTTGTATGCAGACTGTAACGTAGAATACGATGACGAAGATAGTTTTTTTCTAAATATTTTAATTTTCGAGTAATGAAGTAAAGTTGTAGTTTTTTAAATGGGACACCCTGTATATTTATACATCGTTACATTCCGTTTATCGAGGGCTTTTTGAAAATATCTAACACATGCTATTTATTTTTTCATTGAAGCCGTTAAATCACAATTTTTAATAAAAATGTTAATATTTATATAGTAGTAGTAGGCTTACAAATCAATTGACATACATTTTAGAAATATTGTATGTTAAGTTGTTGATATCATCATTTTAACAATTTGATATTATGTTATCGCCATTTTTTTTATTATTGAAATTTAATTTTTGCAATATCGTTTATTAATTTACCTATAGTTTGTTATATTTGTTGACACTCATTATATTAATATGGCTGCAAGCGAGACGTTTAAAAATTACAAAAAATTAGAAATAAAAAAAAATAAAAAATAAAAGTTTAAAAAATAAGTTTAAAAATGTTTATAAAATTGACGTTATTGAGAGAAAATGACTTGACTAACTGATTAAGAAATAGCTTATGATACTTTAAATATCCGGAGAAACCTTAACAACCTAAGAATTCACTTTTGCAGGGCGAGTTGCAGCCTCAAAATTTCGATCAGTGTCGTCTCATACAATCCCAAACATTGTTTAATGTTATTGGTTTGATAATTTTACGTTGTTTGATTCAGTGCAACGAAAATAGCGATGAGACGTCACAACTGTAATTTGAGAGGTAAACTAATATTTTATGAAGTAACCTTAGCATCTCTTTCACTTTCAATATTTTTAGATATCCAGAAAGGCGACAACCCAACAAAGTCAACAATAACAGAATTAAAGCTAATCTTGTCAATTTTGGATCTATTTTTCAAACTTCGTCTAAAAGCTTATAATAATTGTATATGGAATTTTCAGGTGGTTAGAGAATTGATTCTCAATTTTTGCATACTTATAATAATCCACAGAGAGAAAATGATTAGATTAATGTTTTGGCAACAGTGGAGACAAACGCTACAGTTGATGTAGAATAGTTGAAGACGGAGTAGGAGTGCCAAAATCTAGAGTTCAGGAAATACTAAAAAATCATCATTTCAAGCTGTATAAGTCTCAGCTGGTACATAATTTGAATCCCGGAGATCCTCATACGCCTAGATTTTTGTCACTGGTATTTACAAAAGATTAAAATAAGCTGACATTTTTACCGAAAAATTATATGGTCGGATGAATCCTATTTTAGCAGCGTAGGAATCTTAAATCGACAGAACAGTAGATACTGGTCGCAGGAAAACCAACACGTTATATTTCCAAGGGAACGACAGGGCAGATTTGGCTTCAGTGCTTCATATTGGGGTCTAATATAAAATTTCATATTTATGAAGGAATCCTAACTACAAACAAATATCTACATTTCCTGGAAAATATGTTAACAGAAATTCGCGAAGATGTTCCTTTGGTTTAGTTAAATAATATATTTTTTCGACGGACCTCCTGCTCCTAATTCTCACGTTATAAGAACTTATCTGGAAAATTACTTTCCTGGTCACTGGATTCGCACAATAAGATGGCCTCACAGGTCACCTGATTTGTCAGTTCTCGACTTTTTTTGTGGGGTTATTTGGAAAATAAAATATTTCTTACCCGGCATCAAACGATAGAAGAATTGCATAATGCTACTGAAATGGAATTCAGAAATTTGCAAGCACGGCCAGTTATCCTTTTGAGTGCTTTAGGAAGAATAAAAAGTGTGACAATATTGTGTTCAGAATAACAGAAATCAATTCGAACAATCTCTGTAATGTGTAGGTATGCGTTTTAGTAGAGGGAGTTAGTGCGTTCACCATCCACCCATCGCCCAAAGTTAATGCGCAGGGGTCATCGGCGCGCGCATCGGTCAACTGTCATCTGTCAACTGTCACACGTCATCGGTCATACGTCATCTGTCATCGGTCAACTGTCATCTGTCAAATGTCATACGTCATCTGTCAACTGTCATCTGTCAACTGTCATGCGTCAGCTGTCATCGATCATACGTCATCTGTCACCTGCCACTCCGAAATCCATTCGTTTACTACCTAACCTGAACCAACTATTCCAAACCGAGAACTGTCATCTGCAACGTCATCCTGCATAAGTATTAATAGGAAAAAAAGTCCTGCCATCGGTGGGATTAGAACTCGCGCCATCCGTGTGACGACCCAATGCATTACCACTGAGCCAGTCGAGCTTCGCTGTGAATAATGCTAAGTGTATCTAGACAACAACAAAAAATTGATATTTAATATTTGAAATTCATAGAGACCTCCTCCCCGAAACGATAAGTGTTGGAGAAGGAAAATTTTGGTGTTAGATAGAAGTCATAAAGACCATTAGATATACAGGTTCAAAAAACCCCCAAAAAGAGTAAGGTCCTTTCGGCGATTTCTCTGACGCTGACCAAAAGGGCCTTAAAAAGTTTTGGTTCAGATAGGGATGAAGGGTAGGAGGAATAAAATACATACCCCAAATTTCATCGAAATCCGTCAAGCCGTTTAGGCGCTAGAGGGTTACAAAGGTGTTTCATGTATCAGGAGCACAGGAACTGATGACGGTAAATAAAAACTAAATTACGGCTAGCGCTTAAACGGGAAGTGTTGGACAACGGAAATTTTGGTGGTAGATAGAAGTCATAAAGACCATTAGATATACAGGTTCAAAAAACCCCCAAAAAGAGTAAGGTCCTTTAGGCAATTCCTCGCACGTTGACCAAAAGGACCTTAAAAAGGTGTGGCTTAGATAGGGATGAAGGGTAGGATGAATAAAATATATTCCCCAAATGGCATCGAAATCCGTTGAGCCGTTTAGGCGCTAGAGGGTTACAAATGTGTTTAAGGCATCAGGAGCACAGAACTGTGAGAAGGTAAATAAAAACTAAACGCCGGCTAACAAGTAAACTAGAAATACTGTTCATAGTTTCGGAGAAAGATGCGCTGCCAAGTCGGAGAGAGCTCTACAACACCATCAACGTCAAAAACATGGAGCCCTGAAGAGAAGAGCCGCCGTCGATTCTCCGCAATCTCCCATGGCGCAAAGGGCAAGACTCGATTCGACAGATGGTAAGTATTTAAAAGTTAAATTTCTAGTAACCGAAATAATAAATTTGTCTGTATAGAACTCAGGTACTAATTATTTATTCATATTTTCAGAACCAACAACATCGTCCACGCAGCATTGTACAACATGCCAACTAGATGTTCCCACGAACCGATGGGGTGGCCATCTAAGGACCCTGGGACATCGTGAGAAATGCTGCGTGATGCAGGAGGAGGATGGTGTAGAGTTGGTAAAGATGTCGTTCAGGAGCCGAATTGCTACATACCGACTTACTTCAAGCCAGGATCCCACCAACGTAAAGGATTATCTGCAACATCTAAAAGAAAAATTCATCAAGTTGGTGGGAGACATCCGCGCGAAGTATGACCAGCTGAAGGTCGGACTGGAGCTTTTCGGCCGCTTCCTCCTGTAGTCGAGCGAGTCGTCAGAGGTGAAGTCCTTTAACAGCAAATACCAGATGGTGAATGGGGCTACGGACTTGGAGGAGCTGTTCGAGCAGTTCATGGCCATCCTAGACCGAAAGCATTCCGAATTTATGGAAAAGGATAGTGGTGAGTGGAAAACTATTGCAAAAAAAACAAATTGAAAACGATTTAATATTTCTGGCTAATTGATATTTCTATTCTTACAGGGTGGGCGCTTCAGCAGCTTCTCCATTTAGAATTAGGAATCAACAAGATCCAGCCTCTAAAGCCATCTTCCTACATCCCGCTGCCAAAGGAGATTGAAGCAAAGAAAGCTGTTCAAAACATCCAGAACACCGATCAAAAATGTTTCATGTGGTCAGTCCTAGCTGCCTTACATCCAGTTCATTGGACTCAAAATGCAAATAGAGTCACGAACTATTTGCCTTTTGAAAACGAGTTGGACTTTACAGGTATGGAATTTCCGATTAAACTTACCGATGTAGCGAAGTTTGAACGACTCAATAATATTTCTATCAACGTATACGGACTGGATAAAGGGTTCGAAGATGGTAAAAATATTATTGACGTCGTGGGGCCCTTATACTTTACAAAGTCTCGTAATAGGGAGCGACATGTAAATTTGTTAGTAATTAGTGATGACTATGGTAATAGCCATTACTGCTTAATAAGAAGTTTATCGCGCCTGATCTCAAGACAGTTATCCAACCATAATGCTACCAAGTATTTATGTGATGGTTGTTTATCGTATTTTTATTCAGAGCAAAAATTAAAGGCTCATCAAGAACATGATTGCGGGCACGTTTTAGCTAAAGTCACAACGACAAATTTTAAAAAAAATAAATATGGCGAAGAGATTCCCGAGAATATTTTGAAACTTACAAACTTTGAAAAGAAATTAAAAGTACCTTTCGTTGTTTATGCCGATTTCGAAACTATCCTTGAACCTATCGACACAGAGGAAAATGCGCAGGATCCCGATACGTCATACACGCTGAGAACACACAAGCATGTCCCGTACTCTTTCGGTTACTACATCAAATGTGACTTTGATGATGCTTATTCGATTTACCAATGTTATAGGGGTCCGGATGCTCACAAAGAATTCGTAAAACGCTTAGAGATTGATTGTAAATCAATCTACAATCGCTTTATGAAGGAAGTAGTACCCATGATACCTATTTCTGCGGAACAAGAGATTGAGCATCAAAATGCTACGGTGTGCCATATCTGCGAAAAGCCATTTGATGTAGCCTTAAACGATCGCGTGCACGACCACGATCACACAAATGGCGAATATCGGGCGGCTGCGCACTCTGTATGTAACCTAAATTACAAAGTCCCTCAATTTATACCCATCTTTTTCCATAATATGTCCAACTTTGATTCACACCTGTTTGTTAAGGAATTGGCTTCCAACGACGAAAAGCTGGATGTTATCCCCCAAAACAAGGAAAAGTATATATCATTTACGAAACATGTTTTGGTGGATAACATCGAGAACAGGGATGGTAAACAACGACAGGTATTTTTAAAATTACGCTTCCTCGACAGTTTTCGTTTCATGGCCAGCAGTCTAGATAAACTTAGTCAAAATTTAAAACCAGAACAATGTCGAGAAGTTAGGAGATATTTCGCGGAAGAAAATAAGTTTCAGCTTATTCGACAGAAGGGTGTCTTCCCATATAATTACGTGGATAGTTTCACAAAATTGAACGATACAAAGCTTCCATCACAGAAAGACTTTTACAACCAGCTGAAAAAAGAAGACATCAGTAACGAGGATTACAAGCGCGCTTGGGCTGTGTGGAATTTATTTGAATGTAAAGCTTTAGGCGAATATTCAGATATTTATTTAAAATCCGACGTATTATTATTAACAGATGTTTTTGAAAGTTTTAGAGACGTGTGCCGTAGCACTTACGGTCTAGATCCTGCGCAGTACTTCACAGCGCCCGCTCTTGCGATGGATGCTGCACTAAAGACCACAGCAATTAGCTTGGAATTACTGACGGATCTACACATGGTACACTTCTTTAAACACGGTATTCGCGGTGGGGTCAGTCAGTGTAGTGTTAGAAAAGCTTTTGCTAACAATAAATTTATACCTCATTATGACGCTTCCAAACCTACTTCCTACATCATGTATTTGGACGCCACCAATCTATATGGTGCGGCTATGTCACAATATTTACCAACGGGGAATTTTAAGTGGTTGGATGAGACCGAAATTCAAAGTTTAGATTACATGAATGTCGCGAATGATTCTAAAACTGGCTATATATTAGAGGTAGATTTAGAATATCCCGAACAGTTGCATTATTTATACAACGAACTACCCTTTTGTCCACAATCAATAGCTCCACCGGAATCAAAATTCCAAGACATTCAAAAATTAATTCCAAATTTGGAAAAGAAAGATAAATATATAATTCATTACCAAAATTTGCGTCAGGCTTTAGAGTATGGCCTTAAGCTCATCAAAATTCACCGCGTTATATCTTTTGACCAATCACCGTGGCTAAAGAAATGCATTGACCTAAACACAGCGATGCGCAATAAAGCCAAAAACAAGTTTGAGAAAGACTTTTTCAAACTTATGAACAACGCTGTGTTTGGGAAAACGATGGAAAATGTGGAGAAACGGGTAGATGTTAAACTTGTTTCTCATTGGGAAAATATTGGTAGAAGGTTGGGAGCCGAAGCGTTAATCTCGAAACCCCATTTTAAAGACCGTACTATTTTCAACGAAAACCTGGTAGTTATCCAGATGAAAAAACAAAAAGTCACATATAATAAACCTATTTACGTAGGTTTTAGCATCTTGGAAATTTCCAAGACAATTATGTATGACTTTTTGTACGGGTATATTAAGCCAAAATACGGCAACAACGCGGTATTACTCTACACTGACACCGATTCCCTGGTTTTAAAAATTACAACCGAAAATTTCTATTGTGATATGACACAAAATTTAGATAGATTCGATACGTCCAATTACTCCCAAGATAACCCACATGATGTTCCTGTAAACCAATCAATTTTGGGCAAAATGAAAGATGAGTATGCAGGAAAAATCATTTGGGATTTCTACGGTACCGGGGCGAAAGCATATTGTGTTAATGTAGAGGGAAAGTTAACGAAAAAAGCTAAGGGAGTTCCAGACTACGTCACTCAATCCGAACTGACTCTGGACGATTATAGGGAGGCGGTTGACGTAGAGGGAACTCACATTCATCGTCAGATGAACACTTTCCGTTCGCATTTACACGATATGTATGTCGAACTTAAAAATAAGGTAGCGCTATCACACGCGGACGATAAGCGTTACCTTATTCCCGGCGATTTGGAGAACACGCTTGCTTGGGGTCATAGAGATATTGAAAAGTATAAGGAATCATCGGAAATTCCATGAGCTAAGACTGATCACCGACAGCTATCTTTCCTTTAATCACCTTTGGTAGCTAAATGTATGACTTTAGAGGCTGTGATATTAGATTAGGCATATATATGTTATTTATTTTATTATTTAGTGTATTCAGTTATTTCACTCAAGTCTACCCTATTTATTGTATCAATTTATGTCACCCTAGTTTACCATATTTATTGTATTCATTTATTTACTTTATATGTATATTTTACCTAAGTTTACCCTAGTTTTTTTTTATTTTTATATTGTTTTTATATGTAGATTTTACCTAAGTTTACCCTATTTTTTCGATTTTTATATTGTTTGCTTATTTTACTCTATTTACAGACCACTGTTCGGTCAGATTTTGTGCTTTTTTTAACTTTTTTTTACACTTGAATAAATGCTTGTTTTTGTGTTTATATTGGCGTCTTATTTCCTTAGTTATAGCAAAGAAAAAACAAATTCACATTAGACTATTTATTTAGTAACAGTATAATATTCAATATTAAGCTTACACAATTCATAAACGTGTTTTGAAAATAGGTGTATGAACTTCTCAGTCCATCTAAATAGATACTTGTCTGTTATGATATCTTCAAACTTGAGACTTCTCTTATCGCCATTGCGATGAAACACTATCGTATACTGTCCAATTATCATGACTATATCCACCCAGTGCGTATTGAAACAATCAAAAGTGCTTAGAAATTCTTCAAATTCATCACTGGAGAAATAAAGTTTACCATAACCAGTAGTATGCAAAATTACTTGTTTGTGTTCCTCTTCTGACGCAGTAAAAATGACTGCTATAAAGTCGCCAATCTCGTAAACTCGGTTAGGCTTAGTCTTAAGAACTTTCGCTGGAACATCAGGACATCTAGAAGGAGATTCAAACACCTTATCCCAGCTGGATGAGGAGGAGGCAGCCATTGGTAAGTTTAAATGGTAAGTTTCGAAAATATTCTAACCAAAGATTTCTTTTCTTTGTAAAACTCAATGTCTCTTTTCAGCTTGCGTATGTTTTTCAAATGATCGTCTAATCTAACGGACAAGTCGACTGTCTTTGTCATAAGCTCAAGACCAAATGCCCAAAGTTCTCAAGGGGGTCTAGTAATATAGGATAAAATTACACATGTAATACAGTTTAACTTCTTTATTTAGGTAAAAAATCATAAATATATTCATACAAGATTTTGGAATTCTTAGCACTACAAACACAATATTCTAAACAATGATAAGAACAAGTGGTTTTACTTAGCGATAATTTCGGTACAGCAGCACTGTCCCTAGTAAATTCTAAATTAACAATATCGGGTACGTTCTTAAGATATTTCATCGCGGAAAAAGTTTCCAGTAAGAAGACCTTCTTTACATGTCCCTTCACATAGATGACATCGACATCTCGTAGATCGTTGTAGATAATGCGGTGAAGTTCATTGTAATCGGTTTCACCGGAATTGTAGTATAAACCATGTCGGTTCCCATATAGAAACTTTGCTTGCTTCTGACAATCATAGGACAGCTCAGAAAACGGCTTAACTGGTTTAAAAAGATAGTTTTTTATTTGCTTTCCATCGTAAATAGCCAATTCTTTAGCTTGAAATTCTGGAACGCTGAATCCTTGAACGTCAACCACAACAAACTTCATCGTGCTGAGAGGGTTGAATAGTAACTGATTACAATAGATCACGTGCTTGACCTGTTAAAGCCTGATACTCAAGCACTCGGTCATGAATAATTAGACAAAAGGCACGTGACTCAGCCGAGAAGTTTTCGGAACTTTGAAACTCCAACTTAACGTCAATAGTGTTACTCTTGAGGGCTTCATTTTGTTTGGAGCAGTCAATGACAAAGAGGGCTCTACTAGCGAAAGCGAGAAAATCCAAAAGCGGCTCCGACCGCTGCTTTCCCAAATAGGTTTTTTGAAAGTCCGTATACATCTGATAGGCTTCTGCAAACTGCCTATTGACAAAGTTTAGATTTAACGACTCATAGGGGTAAACTTCAGAATTTAAATGCAACTTAACATCCGTGATGTTTAAATTATCAAAGTAGGTGCAATCAGCTTCCGAGTTATCTTTTCGCTTCTTCATAAAAAAGACAATCACATATCGGGCTCTCTCAGACATGGTCTTAACGGTCCAAATATCACGCTTTGTTGTTCTCAAAGCAGGCAGTTCATGTAGTTCCCAGTTTCGAAACGGAATATATATCGGTTTGTTCTTGGCAATTTCGTCCAAAAGCCTTAATTTCACTGCATCACTCGGGTAAATATGTTTCACTTTCAACTCAACCGTTTTTAAGGTTATTGTTGCCTTCTTAGTACCAGTGGACTTGTAGCAGTTGTCGTCATGACGAGCACGAACTAGTTTAATTTTCTGTTTACCTATTAATACATTGTGGTAATCGGCAAACACTCCAAATAAGATTGAAAGTGGGATGCGAAAATTAAAGTCTTTAGAAGTTTCATCCAAGGTCTTAACTGTTCCACTAGGCCAATTCCATCCGGCTATGTCTAGAGCACGACTCTCCTGCTCATTTAAACATAGCATATTTTTCACGGTGCTAACAATACCAGGATCTCGAATCTTTTCAATCTCCTTACCATTGACTTCATAGGAAATGCTGTCGAAGAGAAAGGCTCCAGCATTATTGGTTAGATCGCAAGTACCGGTCTTGCCAGTGGCATCTGCTTCCACCTTAAACGCACCCTCGATGTAGAGTTGAGCTTCGCTCATATCCAAAAAGACATCTTGCTGATTGATAACAATCTCGATTTCGTCATTGTTATTAAAGGAGTTGGTAAAGGGGTGATAAGTGTGCCATTCTTCGCGAATGACCGACTCATCACTCTTGATCGGATTGAAGATTTGAAGTTTTTCGAACATGGTAGCGGTAATGAGTGCTTCTAGACTGCAAATATATTATATTTGAAAACGCGAGTGACCCCTTCTACTTCTGATCACTGAATGACCGGCCAGCTGAGGTAGCAGTGTTTAAATATCTTTTAAATACTAGAACCATTTCGTCTAAGTTCTAATCGAATTACTACTTCTTCACCTCGAAAATTAAGAGGTCTAGAATCCTGGTCTACTAGCGTGAGAGTAATGTTATAGATGCTTTTTTGGTTCACAGGTAAATAGATTAGATTCCTTGGCTCGATATTTATACTGTAGCCGGGGTCAACAGTTGGTGAAAATTCGTACAGTGTATGTGCGGTATTATTTGTGTAATACGAGCCGGAAATGATGTTACACTCTACTCTAATAGTAACAACTTGTATAATATCCACAGGTTGATCTGATTCGTGGAATTTACCAGACTTTAACAGTTGAGGTGAAAATCCTAACAACTTGGCAATACTGTCTTTTGGCTTACAGTTTATGTCGTAGACACTGGTTAACTCACACTTTAACGTATTGTTATTGGGTTTAAGCGATAAGATGCGATTCCGTTCGTCTGCGGAAGCTCTGGGATCTAGGAGCTTACGTTGTAGAAACTGTTCGATATCTTCCAACTCGTAGGACCCTGTTGGTATTTCCAATACTCGCTCCTCCTGATTATTGACAATGTAATAAAACTTGTTTCGTCCCTCTTCTATATTAGGGATTGTGTTCCAAGTGTTTAGCGAAATTAATGCTAACGAGTAATCAAACCGGGAATCGAGCTCTATGGGAGGTACAAAGTATGCTTCAAGTCGGTGAGAGCGACCTTTTAACGTGAATGTCTGTGACATGACTGCGAGCGGTAAGCATCAACACCTGCATTTATAAAGTTTCATTGTAGAGAAATGCTAGAGCAAGATGTCCACAATTTATCATTCCATAATCCTGATACTGTTCGGAATTAAAATATATTTTAACATTTTTCATGTACTTGACAAATTCCTTGGGTGGTTTCAGAGTGGAATCAGGAAAAATCTGCCTTGCAGAGCCTCGTTTCAGAATGGCCTTTTTAAAAACTACGCAATTTTAGAACAATTTAGAGACATGTATTGAAAGCTAAAATGTTAAGCTCCGATCTAACATATTTTTTATTAGAAACTTTGGCCTCATTGTCATGTAATCAACAAACAAAAATAATATGAATTTAAAAACTTTTGGCACAGAATCTAACAAAAATGGGTTAGATCCGAGATTAAATTACGAGAAGTGTTTTTAGAAAGTTTCAACCGAAAAAATGCCTTTATTCGGCCAATGTCCATTGAAAACTAAATATTATATCATATGGTCGATATTTTTCCGCCATATTTAATTTCACGGACTGGTGGTTACTTAGACAAGAACCAGGCAAAAGTTCAGCCCCTGTTATAAAGAGGGCGGGTCAATAGTTTGTTTACAGTTTTCTATAAGATTTTGGAGTAAGATGTATTTATGTTTATTATATTTAATATGAGTAATATACAGTGTACCAAATAAAATAGTTTCTGATTTCTGATGGTAAAGTTTATAAAATTGGAGTAAATTTTTTGATAACAGATATAAATTATGAATCTAAAGGGAATAATATATTTTCTGAAAAAATAATTCGTTCTGGCAGTAGTACGTTAGGTATATATTGAAGTTAGAAGTAACTGAAAAAAAAAATGGAAAACACATTGTTAGAAATATGTTAAGGCAAAATGGTGTGCTTCTTTAGGTTAGGAGTATTTGTATTGTATTTGTATGTATTGTTAAAGACGCCAGACGTACAAGACGGACATACCGAGAGTAAACAACTTTATCAGCCCGCGAAATTCAAATTTACATGCATCTCTTATGGGATGACGTCATATCGGTAAAACAGTCGCTTATCAGTGATGATGTGGGTGTGAGGGTGGAATGTCAGGAAGGCAGTAAGTGCGCTTTCGCCAAAGGGTGAAGATTTGAGTGTCAGAATGGTGGATGATGGATGTATAGAAATATCTCCTTCCCAAAAAGAAGTAGAGTGTATGAGGGTGTGCCGAAGGGGCATTAAAGTGTGAGGGTGGAAACGTCGTAGGGGGAGGGGTGTGGGGTAGTGTCACAACGGCAGGGGTGAAAGTAAACAGCGTTGTCGCCAAAGGATTGGAAAGATATGAGTGGATTTTGGATGGTCTTTGGGAGAAAGGTGTCTTTAAAGGTCTTTTAGCATGCGGTGCATTACTTTTTTTATAAATGAATCTGATGAGTAAAGCTTTGAAAACGGGGGTTATTCCAGGGACGGCTCTAACCTAGCTGTAAATACATTTAGGATCCGATTTGAAAATAAAATACAAATATTTATTTACCCACATTTTGTTATTTGAAAATGCGAAATACGATATTACTTCGGTTACAGGGATATACCATACAGGGTGTCTGAAAAGCCTTTACATGGGCAAATATCTTTACTATTAATAAAGATAGAGACACCAAATTGTAGTTGTATCTTATTGATTAATAAATTTACTTTTTTATGTAATTTGACTTTTTCGACCCCCTTGGGGGGTTACGCTAGAGAGTTGAGGTCAAAAATTTTAAATGCAACCCTATGCCGTGTGGTACCTCATTTTAAAGGTCTTTTCGAGAATGGCAGATGTTACTTCTTTAATCGTACTACTTAATTCATTAAATCGTAGAAATATGGTAAATACGTAGTTGTAGTTTTACCAGAGAAAAACCAAGGCACAGAGAATATTATCTCTCATTCCCGCCTGCTCGACCACGCTATGGCCTTCACACGGCAACACCCCGAGATTGGCGCGTAGGATTATCACAATACACCCCGACATTACCAGTGCGGTAGCAACACGGCAAGCAGAGAGAGGTTTCCGCGACGCGGCGCGTCGCAATACTCACTTTCACTGTGCGTTATACCCTTTATACGGACGGGCTATTCTATTCTTAATGCGTGACTACATTTTTTTACAATTTAAACTTTTGAGTGTTGTTTTCCATATGTGGTTCAATCATGACATCACAGTTGCTGTAGAGTCTTTCCTTTTGGGAGAACTTTAAATTACCCCCACGAAATCTTACCTATATCCGTGAATTTATACTCAGAAGTTCTCCTGAATAACGGAAATATACTACATGGTCCTTTTAAAATAACTAAGGTTTTACATTGCTCATTTCGAGTATGGAGTAGTGTTGCAACATATATACAAAAGGTCAAAATGGCACCCAACCCAATGTACCCGTCCGAGCGAGGCATGCATAAGTCAACAAGCGATAGCCGACCTATGGTGCCATACAGTACCTGCCTGCGCAATTCATGTGCAGATTTTTGTTATGTTTGTGGGAAACTTTCTTTCGCAACGTTCTTGACATTGTTTTTATTTTATTGTGTTTTATATTTGTCGGTTGTTGACATCTGCGCAGTAGACCAAAATGCTAAACACGCGCAAACCGACCGTGCTAGACAATATTCGAATATTGGACTAGCGAATATTATTTCCCTTCAAAAGTAGTTATATGTTCGAAGTCTTTCAGTATTGGACTATTCAAATATTTGAGTTTTCGATTTTGTCAATATTCCGATATTTGATTAGTCAAATACCTATATGAAACGGGAAAAAATACGTATGCACTTTACTCAAGTGTCTCGGTAAGTTTAGAAACAGTTTTCAGGTTCAAAAAAGAAGTAACAGTCAGTAATGAATGTCAATTCAAGTATTAGAATAAAGGCTGATTTCTAATTGTAATTATTCGAATAGCCGACTAAAATATTCGAATAGTCGAACCGACTATTCGAATAGTTGAATTAACAATCCGAATATTCCAATCACATATTCGAATATTCGAATCAAATATTCGAATATTCGAATCGAATAGTCTAATCGAATATTCGAATCAAATATTCGAATATTGGAATCGAATATTCGAATCAAATATTCGAATATTGGAATCGAATATTTGAAGCAAATATTCGAATATTGGAATCGAATATTCGAATCAAATATTCTAATATTGGAATCCAATATTCGAATCGAATATTCCAAGCAAATATTCGAATATGCGATTCGAATATGCGATTCGAATATGCGATTCGAATATTCGATTCACATATTCCAACCGAATATTTGAATCACATATTCGAATATTCGAATCGAATATTCGAAACAAATATTACAATAGTTTCCACTAATATTCGAATAGGCGAAGCGATTATTCGAATAGTTGAACCGACTATTCGAATAGTAGGATCACCTCTTCGAATCCCATATTCGAATAGTCTCCACCAATATTCGAATAGTCGATTCAACTATTCGAATAGTCGAACCACCTGTTCGAATAGTCGCATAAACTAGTGGAATAGTAGATTCGAATAGGCGATTCGACTAGTCGAAACGTCTACAAGTCGCAGCGACTCTTCGAATATTCGTGGAGACTATTTCAACAGTGAATAATTCGAATATTTGAATAATAAATGAAGTAAATATTCCAATACTTCAATTCCAAAACTTCCGAGCCCTAGTCTACACTGGAACCCAGTCACGTTTAAGAATATATTATCGCCAGCAGGAAAGGTACAACTATGTATTTAACTTTTTAACTTTTCTCCCCAACTTTTCTCCAACTTTTTTTTGGACTTCTCTAGCTTTGTTTTTCTGTTCCTTACAAATAATTTTACTTTTGCCGTAAAAGTTTTGTATATTCAAATTGATAAAAGCTTTAGATTCGATGCAGAATATAAAGGATAACACCGTACATCAGAAATATTCGTAACAACGGACATATAATAAAGATACGAAATAGAGAATGATTGGTATTTTGTCCAAGACCTTCCACTTTGTCAAAACTATATTTCATTTAGGTAGGTATGTTTTGTTACGTAATAGTATAAAGGGCTTACATTATTGTACAAAGCCTGTAGTTTTGTACTTTCAGGCAATGCTTTTCATTTTTGCTAATTCACCAGTGAAGTATTCGTATTTTTCTTTATTTTCCTCTACATGTTTTATAGTTTTTCTTGTAGACGTAAAATTGCTATAAATAAGGTACCTACTTACTTGTTCCTAGATTAGTTATTAAATATTTAATAATACATTTGTATTCTACTGTATTGTATTTTTTATTTTGCAGCATTTCTTTATTATAACCCAAAATCTGCATCGCACGCCCATGGCAGCTTATTTCGACTTCGGTTTGGAGGTCATAGAAAGCAAATCGTATTTATGAATGAAATCATTACGAGATAGTATACTCTCTGTCTTGGTTGTACTCTGGTTTTACTATTGGTAATTTATTCTTGAAAGTGGGTAGGTTTGAATGTCGACACCAACGTACATCCCTTGAAATTTCGTGCGCATGTCTAGCCCTCTTGGTTTGCGCGTGGTGCGCATTTTGGTCTACTGCGCAGATCGCAAAAAAACGAAAAATAATGTCGAAAAAAACTTGAGAAAAAGTAATAAATTTAAATACATGGTGGTACCTTGCCTATTGGAGATAATATATTCTTAAAAGTGAATGGGTTCAAATGTAGAGACCAAAGTCCATCTCCTGAAATTCCGTGCGCAGGTCTAGCATGCTCGGTTTGCGCGTGGTACGCATTTTGGTCTACTGCGCAGATGGCACAACACGAAAAATATAAAAACGACAAATGAAGTCGAAAAAGTCAGAAAAAAGTTAGAAAGAGTGCCCTACAAAACAAAAAATAAATGTGCGCGCGGACTGGTACTTTATGGCACAAGAGGTTTACGATTTACGATGTATAATTTTGATAGGCTTGCCATTTAAAAATGAATTAAAATACGGGGTTTGCTGTAAAATATTTCTTTTTTGAAGACTTTTAAAAGAAGGGACCACACGGCATAGGTTTGCATTCGAAATTTTTGACCTCAACTCCCTAGCGTCACCACCCGCCCTCCCAAGGGTGTTGAAAAAGTAAAATTACGTAGAAAAGTAGATTTATTAACCAATAATATACAACTAAAATTTGGAGTCTCTATCTTTATTAATAGCAAAGATATTTACCCATACTAAGACTTTTTAGACACCCCCTGTATGTTGTATTGCTTTAACCAAAGTATTTTCGTATTTCGCATTTTCAAATTACACAATGTGAGTAAATAAATATTTGTATTTTATTTTCAAATCGGATCCTACATTTATTTATAGCTAGGTTAGAGCCGTCCCTGGAATCCCCCTCGTTTGCAAAAGCTTTACTGATGAGTTCTGCTAAATATAAAAATTATTTATTTGGCGACATATTTAACGGCGGCCAAAATTAACCGATTATATGACCCCACAACACAAAATGTATTGTTTTGCTTGGAATAACCCTTATACCTACATAATGGATATTTCTTTTCGTGCACGAAATGAAATAATCTCAGAAATATGAAATAATCTTAGAAATAATGCGTAAAAAAAGATAATCAGTAGTAAATGAACGATTCCTACCAAAATATTATTTGGACTTGTTTGAAAAAGTACACTTAAAACTAATTTCTGATCATATTATTATAGTAAATGAAAACCTTGAATCACACTCATATTTTATTTGGTACACGGTATAATATGATCCCAAATTTATTAATTTGCATGGATTTATTTTAATTTGCACGTCCGAGCCGAGCGCCATCTGTCAATCAGTAACCAAAGGAGCCATAAAATACCTGTAAAATTCAATTTCCAAATAATTTTATAAAATACTATTGTAGGTGCCATCTACAAAATATATAAGGGAGTAATTTTCACTTATTTTTGACGGTTAATTTTAGTCAGATTTTGAGCGATCAAATTCCCGTCTTCAAGTTGCCAAAACTATCGAAATAAACAACTCGATTACCGTGTTTCTTGTAAGTTACCCAATGTGTCCCGAATCCTGTGTTCCGATCCAAATTAATCACACCACACTCTGTTTTGAGGGGTGCGTTCGGTAAAGTGTCTCGCATAAATACTCCCCGAAAATGCGGTATTTTTAATCGAGTGACGTACGAATTAATATCGTGATCGGATAACGGTTTTTCAGGTAGCTTTATTGGTAGTTTTTTGGCATTTTTCGTAAAAACAATCCGTAGCCAGTTTTGTGTTTCTTTAAATACAGACCGCTACCCTTTTTTCCCAATGCAATCGCTTCCATTGTGTCGTTGTGTCGTTTCGATTCTTTTAACTTCTCCTTGGCACTTTGAGCGTCATTAACGGCCTTCGCTATCCCCGCGACGCCTCCGCTCAGTACTCCGAGTAAAACCCTTCGTCATTTACAAAAGATTCTCTTTTAACAAACAGTTCTTAAGTTAAAGCCAAATTATAAATTAATGAAACTGTTTGTGGCATAACGGACAAAAAAAGACAGTGTGTTCTGCTCTTTCATAAAGTAAGGAGCATCCAAAAACTAATTGAAAGCCCCGGGCCGGGTAGACAGAAGCTTTCGCCCTTGTTGGGGATCATCAGACTGACATAACTATCAATAGCAATCCCGCATAGTCAACACTTCTTCTAAAACACAACTATGCCTGCTGCCTGAGGGTTACGTCAGTCTGATGATCTCCAATAAGGTGAAAGCTTACTGTCCTCCTCGCCCGGGATTAGTTTTTGGACGTCACATACGTTAATGCAAGCGCAGAACACACTGTCTTTCTTGTCTGTTATGCCCCAAACATTTCTATTTTACTACATTTTTTATTATGGACTGCATAAGATAATTTTGATTTTTGCCCATTTTTTGGAAATTGCACCACTGGCACTGTTGCAAAATAAGACTCAACGCAACCTACATAAAACTTCTTAGTTTTGACAATGCTTTATTCCAGACACATTTTCTTTAAAGTAGCGCCATATTAAATGTGTGTTTTTCTACAAAATCCAAATAGGGCTATTAAAATTTGGTCACATGTAACGCAAAGTTTATTTGTTTTTGACCCTGTATAAGGTAACTTCGTAAAATAACTATTTTTGAAAACGTAGTTTGTGTCTTAAAGTAATACACCTGAATATTTGGAAAATAGTTTAATTGAAAATAGTCAAATTTTCTAATAAAGAAATCATAATATGAAAATTAAACGCATTTATCTACTCCTATTAAATTATATATTAATTATTCAACTACTTTTGAACAATTAATAGTATCTATAAACAAACAACATGAGTTATAATAACTCACTGCTATAACTCACTATAATAAATCGGAAAAGATTTACGAACCGAATATCAAGGTGGCTCTGTACAAGCCGATTGGCCGAAAGGAAACAGTCCATTATTGTTATTGAGGGAAGTAATGTCACTCGAATAATTTTGACGTTTTCAAATTAAGTTAATACCTAATTATTGTAAATTTTGTGCTAAAAAAGATGAATTCAGATGGTGAAGATGAATTATTATGTACACCTCCAGAAATAAGACAAGTAGCTAATGTAACCATACAGAATTTATTGCCCGAAAAATCCAAAAACAAATATAATGTTGTATACAAAAATTTTCAAGATTGGTGTAGCAGTAAGAACATAAATGCCGGGTTGTACAATAGTGGCTTAAGCTTAGGCTTAAACCTTCCCATAACAAATACATTGCTGTCAAATTGAAGTCATTTTTGACAGCAATGCAATTTATATGGGAAGGTTTAAGTCTGAACCGAGTTTTAGTTGAACTAAGCTTAAGCCACTATTGTACAACTCGGCATAAGTCATCGTTATGAGTAATTACAACTAAAATTTTTATAGCTTTGTTATAGGTAACTATCAAGATTTGTGAATAAAGTTCTTTCTTTGTACTTGTATCTTAGTATTTATTGTTATAGTCGTAGATAATAGATATTTATCATCATAATAACGATCATTATGGTACTAGCCGTGTGTATTATTGGACGAGGCGTCAGCCGAGTCTAATAACACGGCGTGTACCATAATGATTGTTTATGATCCGAATTTCATACAATATTTTATATTCCGACGATTTTTGTGTTTTTTCTTTTTGATGAATTTTAAGTTTTCGTCAGTAAACTAATCCAGTGTAAATGTAGCTTGATTTTAATAAAACCAGGTAACTATAGAAATATTTGTTTGTATTGTCATTGTCAGAATTGAGTTTTTAATTTTAACGTTTATATAATATAATGGTAATTATTGATATTACTGGAAACAGCGAATTTTTTCATGAAATTTTGCACAGACCCTAATTTTGGGTCGTAGAACACGAATCCGAAGTCAGCTTTTGGCGGTCTCGTATGGTTTTTCCAAAAAAAATTTTTTTTTGCAAAACTTTTAGGTTAAATTTTAGGTTACCTTTTTTTTATAGATTCCTTTAAGTTTCGACACTTTCACTTCAACATATCTGTAAACTTATAATTTTTATTAGTTTTCGTCACACAAAACACCACATTTAGGCAAAAATAGCTAAGAAAATTGCTTTTTTCTATAGAAAATTCCATTTTATCGCTACTAGATGTCATTATTTTGCCAGCTGTCAATTTTCCGGCGTTGCCACGTTTACAAAGCATTTTTCTCGCAAATTTTAACAATTTCCGGCCATAAATAAATCCAAAAAAAGAGATGGCAATATGAGAGTAAAATAAGACAGATAGCATTTTATTTTCCCTAAAAGGGCAAAAAGATGACCCCAACCAACACCCTGGGGCACCGATCCCTCTTCGCCTGCGAGGAAAGAGACTGGTCAGGGCCCCTAACCAGGTGCTAACCCTGTTCCGACCTTAGGGGGCCCTCCGATCCACCGTTCGTATCAAAAACTTTTCTAAGTCGGTGAATTAGGTGACAGATCTAATATTTTCGATATAACGGTGGTATAACGGTGGATCGGAGGGCACCCTAAGGTCGGAGCAGGGTTAGCACCTGGTTAGGGGCCCTGACCAGTCTCTTTCCTCGCAGGCGAAGAGGGATCGGTGCCCCAGGGTGTTGGTTGGGGTCATCTTTTTGCCCTTTTAGGGAAAATAAAATGCTATCTGTCTTATTTTACTCTCATATTGCCATCTCTTTTTTTGGATTTATTTATGGCCGGAAATTGTTAAAATTTGCGAGAAAAATGCTTTGTAAACGTGGCAACGCCGGAAAATTGACAGCTGGCAAAATAATGACATCTAGTAGCGATAAAATGGAATTTTCTATAGAAAAAAGCAATTTTCTTAGCTATTTTTGCCTAAATGTGGTGTTTTGTGTGACGAAAACTAATAAAAATTATAAGTTTACAGATATGTTGAAGTGAAAGTGTCGAAACTTAAAGGAATCTATAACAAAAAGGTAACCTAAAAGTTAACCTAAAAGTTTTCCAAAAACAATTTTTTTTTTGGAAAAACCATACGAGACCGCCAAAAGCTGACTTCGGATTCGTGTTCTACGACCCAAAATTAGGGTATGTGCAAAATTTCATGAAAAAATTCGCTGTTTCCAGTAATATCAATAATTACCAAATTATGGATAATCTGCCATCAGAAATCGAAGAATTGGCCAATAAAGCAGTTGTTGGTTTGTTGCCCGAAAAGTCTAAAGGCATATATGAAAAAACTTATGCCAATTACGAAACTTGGTGTTCCCAGAAAAAGGTTGTCAATATCGTACACGAAAAGGTACTTTTGGCATATTTCAAGGAAGAATCAATGAAGAAAAAGTCTTCGAGTTTATGGAGTTATTACTCTATGTTAAGGAGTACACTATTAATTAAGAAAAACGTCGACATAAGTAAGTTCAATCAATTGATAGCTTTTCTAAAACGAAAATCTGATTCTTACACACCTAAAAAATCCAGGATTTTGACTAAAGAAAATGTTGCAAAGTTTTTACAAGAGGCAGACAACGAAACATACTTGCTATTAAAAGTGTCAATGATAATAGGTATAAGTGGAGCATGTCGAAGAGATGAGTTAAAAAACTTAAGGATAGAAGATGTACACGATGAGGGGGTTGTTTTTCGAATTTTCATACCTAGTACAAAAACCAACGTTCCCCGAGAATTTTTCGTAACGCCTGGCGATGTCGAAGGAATAAATATGGTGCAGCTTGTTCGGACTTATGTAGCAATGAGACCCCGTGATGCCGAAGTTTCTCGTTTTTTTCTATCATTTAGAAACAACAAATGTACAAAGCAACCAGTGGGTATCCATACTTTTGGAAATATGTGCAAAACGATCGCTGCTTTTTTAAAGTTACCCCATTCCGACGAATACACAGGTCATTGTTTTCGGAGGTCTTCAGCTTCACTGCTGGCTGATTCAGGAGTCGATCTTCACACTATTAAACGCCATGGTGGTTGGAAAAGTGTCACAGTTGCTGAAGGATATATAGAGAACTCTTGCGAAAACAAAAAAAGAATTTCAGCAGCCATTCTCGGGAAGAAATCATCATCGAGTGTTTCATCGACTGTCGTTCTCTCAGAAGAAACAGAAACCATAGAAATTAAAAATCACAATAATGCAACAATTTCAACTCCTATGTCCAACATCAATTTAACGAATTGTAATAATGTTACTTTTAATTTTAATCATTAAATTTTGTTCCATTTCGTTTTAAATAAATTTTGTAGTTTTTTCGTCTATATTTTTTCCATTTTTGCGTCTATTTTTCATTATAGTACTCAGTACTATAATGAAATCATTATAGTACTCAGTCCTATAAAGTATGTCATTTTGACACTGAAAATGAAATTCATAATAATGTCATTATGACACGTCGGAATATAAAGTATAGTATTCAACTTGCGGCAATGGTCATAACTCAGTTGATGAATTACAGCACTCGCCAGCGGCTCGTGCTGCAAACTTCATCTGCGTGAGTTATGACCTACATTACCGCTCGTTAAATAATATACTATTAAAATTCAACCTTTTCAATTAATAACAAACTATTTTTGGTATTTGAATATTAAATTAAAAACAATTCAAAAACTTAAAATTTAAAATTACATTTCTGTGTGTGTGTGCCTTCCATTGCGTTCAATACAAACAATTGTTCTTCTTGACACATCTTTAATGGAGTTTCTGATACTAAGGGGCCTTATTTTTAAAATACAGTTTCGAATCACCGTTTCCAAATGATCAACATTACGGAAAGGTCTTTGTTTGTAAACTTTTTGTTTCAGGTAACCCCACAAGAAATAATCAAGTGGGGTGAAATCCGGAGACCTAGGCGGCCAGTATTACCCCATATTACGCCCAATTACTTTGCCCCTAAATATTTCCAAGAGGCGTTCTTGAACCTGTCTTGTATTATGGATGGGAGTACCGTCACTACCGTCACACCAGTACCACAAATTATGCCTTATTTCAATAGGCATATTGTCCAAAACTCAATGATCTCGGTATTAAGGAAGCGTAGGTATTCTTCAGAGTTTAAATTACCTCTAAAAGAATAAGGCCCAACAACTTCATCGTTTAAACCACAGCACCACACATTTGTTTTAAAGGAATACTGGTCCCTGCATTTTATTATAAAATTTGGATTTTCTTGAGCCCACCATCTACAATTTTGAGAGCTAACAACGCCATTTTAAGTATAAGTGGCCTCGTCGGTCCATAAAACGTGAAAGGGAAAGGACACATCTTCTTTTTTTCCCCCTGGTACCAAAAAGAGAATCCCAAACGTATGGCACAATCTTGTTCCTTAAGAGTATTTATAAATTTGGGTTTATAAGGTTTAAATTTATTTTTGTGCAAAATATTCCTTACACTCTCTCTTTGGACGTCAGTTCTGCAAAAAACATATCTAATACTAGTTTGACCATGTTCCACAACATCTAGGCACACATTTAATTGGACGTCTTCACTATGTTGTATCGGATTGTGAGGTTTTTTAAATGAATTTTCCACCGATCTAGTTGATTTAAATTTTGCCATAATCCTACTCACAGTAGATTGTTGCACATTTTTGCCTGGATGCCTTTCCCAAAAATGCTGGCTGCTAGACGATGACTTGTGTTTTCACCACATATTAATACAATTTCAATTTTTTCCTGTAAAGTTAACATTTTTGTTAATACGCAGTATTAATTAAAAGCCACTATGACAAACAGAGAGCGATTTGATTGTCATTATTAAAGCAAGGGCTTTTGATCTTTTTTATCATTTGTTTTACGGCCAACTTGTTTTTGGTGCATCACCGTAAGGTACAATACTAATTATTTTTTTGGAAACAGCACTTAAATAATAAAAGAATATTTTTACTTTTTTTATAACATAGCTTTTATAACAAATTTTAATAAAGGGGTTTTAAATTAAATCGTTGAAAGTAGATAAACTTTACGTAAAGTTAAACGAAAATTTATTTTCCACTTAATGCAGACGTTACTGACGACACTGTGTACTTGTTTGTCTTAATTATAATGCGTATTACTTTTAGACACAAACTACGTTTTCAAAAATAGTTATTTTATGAAGTTACCTTATACAGGGTCAAAAACAAATAAACTTTGGATCACATGTGACCAAATTTTAATAGCCCTATTTGGATTTTGTAGAAAAACACACATTTAATATGGCGCTACTTTAAAGAAAATGTGTTTGGAATAAAGCATTGTCAAAACTAAGAAGTTTTATGTAGGTTGCGTCGAGTCTTACTTTGCAACAGTGGTACAATTTACAAAAAATGGGCAAGAAATCAAAATTATCTTATGCAACTGAAATATGGGCTAAAATTGCATTTAGAAAAACTTTTCCTAATAACTTTTTTCGATATTTTGAGAAATAATCCCACTTTTGAGTTTTTTTTTGGAAAAATGTAAAATTTGGCAGATAATACGAATTACGTGACTGCTATTTTTTTGGTTAATTTTCATCTCGATCGAAGCAGAAATTGATGCCAAAGTCAAATTTCGAATAAAATTATTAATAAAAAAAATCCCATATGATGCGGACTTTATTGGTCACACTGTATATTTTTTTTATTTTTCTTCTTTTCTTAAACCATAAGTTATATTTTGTCTTTTAATTCTTGGGTGTAGGTTTGTGTGAAATGAAAAATCTTTAGATTGACGTTTCACCTATCATAACAGGCTTTTTCAAAATTGTCTTATTTTAGTTTGGAAAACCCACAATTATGGAGCCATTTTTAGAACAATATTTAATTTTAAGTTCTGTACGAAAAAGCACTACAAGACGAAATATTTAATCTTTTGAAAAATCAAAATAAAACAAATTACGTACCTCGAATTTCTAGGTTTATAGGAAGACGACATTTCAGTTATTAAAATAATATATTTTGGTGGTCTGAGAAGCAGTTGTTTGATCGATCATTTTCAAGATAAAAACTTTTTCTTATTTTTATAATACATATTTTTCAGTATATTAACTTTTTGTAGAGCGCAAAGTATGTTATTCACTGTGTGTTTCAAAAATATAGTTTTAATTTTTATAAGAAGGGGTTGGCTGTGTGGCTAAATTACTATATTTGTTTAGGGTTTTTTATATTTATATCGTGGTAATTAGTATTGGTGAATTAAGTTGTGGTAAATTTGACTTAGGTTGTTTATCTCTTGTTTGTCATTAACAGTTTGTTTTTCTTTTTTTATGTGAATCATTTCTTTTATGACTAGTTTGTGATAATTTTTCTCATGTGTCAAGATTGAGGTATTTGGGAAGTCGAACTCGTGTTTGTGTAGGGTTGTGGATGCGTTTTTGGTGTATTTGTGACCATTTGGTCTGTTTTCTAGGTATTGAGTTGTCATTCCAATTTATTTTTTTGGCCACTTCATGCAGGGGATGGAATATATTAAGTTTGACTTTTTTTGTGTTCTTTACCGTCGTGGTTCAAACCGATATACTTGAATAGGCGAAGTGGCTATTGGGGAAGCTGCCTAAAGGCTGCGTCAGTCTGACGATCCCCAACAATTGTGAAAGCTTACTGTCTGCCAGCCCGGGGTTGTCCATTAGACCTTGGCCTCCCCGTACTTTGATGCAAAAACATAACTTACTGTCTCTCAGTCCGAATAGCAATTATTTTTCTTTTTAGTTTATTACTGCGACGGGCGTTGAAACCATTTTATAGTGTTATATATATATATATATATATATATATATATATATATATATATATATATATATATATATATATATATATATGTGTGTGAACGTAGACTTTCACGGATGGAGAAATGTGAAGAAATATTGATCCGGGAGTACATCCGTTCGTTTGTTAAATTCCTGTTGGAATCTGGCAAGTCGTCAGTTTACGACTTGACAGCAACGAGTAAGCATTGATAATGCCAAGTGAGACCTTGGCGAAACGTCTGCCAGATTCCAACAGGAATTTAACAAACGAACGGATGTACTCCCGGATCAATATTTCTTCATATATATATATATATATATATATATATATATATATATATATATATATATATATATATATATATATATATATATATATATATATATATATATATATATATATACGAGTATATAAGGGTGTCCGTTATTTCCCGACTTTAAAATTATTCAAAGCTCGGTAGTTATTTCGGTTCTAGGACACCAGAAACGAGGTTTCCCCAAGTTTCAGCTCAATCCGTTGCAAATAGCCGTGCCACCGAACACTTCATTTTTCCCATGATATTTAAATGGGGAAGGGCATTTTTCTTGGTATTTTTGGGATTACAAAATACTAATTCAGACAATCCGTTTACTAACTGTTGAATACCATTGTACAATGATATATTTACATGTAGGAACACTTATTTATTTAGCCCATTCGTAAAAAAAATAAAAAAATATGAAAAAAGAAACAATAAAAATAAACTTTACGAATGGGCTAAATAACTGTTCCTACATGTAAATTATCATTGTAGAATGGTATTTAACAGTTAGTAAACGGATTGTCTGAATTAGTATTTTGTAATCCCAAAAATACCAAGAAAAATGCCCTTCCCCATTTAAATAACATGGGAAAAATGAAGTGTGCGGTGGCCCGACTATTTGCAACGGATCGAGCTTAAACTTGGGGAAACCTCGTTTTTGGGGTCCTAGAACCGAAATAACTACCGAGCATTGAATAATTTTAAAGTCGGGAAATAACGGACACCCTAAATATATATATATATATATATATATATATATATATATATATATATATATATATATATATATATATAGGGTGTCCGGTAAGTATATGGCATGCTCTCGGGAGCGTATAGGAGAGGTCAAAATAATCCTAATTTGTCAAAAAAATATTCCTAAAGTGCCCCTTAACGGAGATACAGAGCCCTAAAGGGGTACTCAGCGATTTACTTTTTTAGCTCTCACTCTTGAACCGACTTGTATAATTTAATGAAATTTTAATATTTTATGTTGGCCATAAAGACTCATAAAACCATACTACAGTAGATGTTTGGCATCGTCAGGGAAGTCAGGAACGGACTTGGTACCACACTCGATGGACCAAATTTTTGACAGGTATCATTTTATAGAGCTGAAAACTGATTTTTTAAATACTTTGGTCGTTTCTCTTTAAAAAAGGTACTCTACATTTGTTTCGGTGAAAGTAGTCGTTTTCGAGAAAATTAAGTTTTTGTATAACACGTTATTGAAATAATTCAGAATACTACAATAAAACGTCAGTCGTTTTTATTTCGTTAACAATGTGTTATTGACAACACTTTTCAAATTGTCGGACTGATTATACAAGAATTAAGTAATGGAGCATTATTCCTATAGTGAATATGCTGACATGCAATTAATTTATGGACAAGCACTTGGCAATTGTGTGGAGGCAAGAAGAATTTATTCTGATACATTTCCAAATCGACGTTTACCGCACCGAAGAACTTTTATAAGGGTTGATCGTAGCTTAAGAGAAACAGGTAAAAAGTCAAGTGAAATAAAAAAAATTCTAAAAATAGCGAATCTTTTGCTAATCCAATTTGGGAATTTTTTTGCCGCGCCGTGGTGGAGAAGGGCCTCCAAGAAGAGCTAGACACCCTCAGTTAGAGGAGGAAATTCTGGATGAGCTTGCTGAAAATTCCTCTAATAGTGTAAGAAAGCTGTCGGTCCAAATTCGTGCGACAAAGTGGGTTGTTCATGAGACCCTTCGAGAACAACTGCTACATCCGTATCACGTCCAAAAGGTACATGCCATGTCTCCCGCTTATTATCCTGCAAGAGTCAATTACGCAAATTGGTTTTCTCAACGATTTAGGCAAAATCCAAATTTTACTAGTATTGTTTTGTTCACGGACGAAGCCGGTTTCACCCGAGACTGTGTAATAAATTTCCATAATGCCATATCTGGCATGAAGAAAATCTCCATGCAATAGAACAAACAAAGCACCAACAAAGATTCATGGTTGACATGTGGGCGGGGATTATTGGGAATCATCTTCTTTATTGAAGGCGGATTAAATGGTGTCATGCATTTGCAATTCTTGCAACAAAACTTAAACGGTTTATTAGAAAATGTGATCTTAGAAATTAGAAATCAGATGTGGTTTATGCACGGCGGTGCACCGCCCCATTTTAGCAGTTTAGTTCGTCATCACTTACCAAATACTATTGGTGATAGATGGATACGTCGAGGTGGGTCTATTGTATTGCCACCGACGTCGCCCGACATGACTCCTTTAGATTTCTTCTTATGGGGAAATTTAAAAAGCCTTGTATATTCGACGCCAGTTCATACCAGGGAAAACCTGATAGAAAGAATAACACACCATTGCAACGAAATTCGAGACAATCCTGGAATCTTGTTTCAAGTACAACAACAAAACATCCGTCGGAAAAGAAAATGTTTAGAGGTACAGGGCGCCCACTTCGAAAATGTGCTCAAGTAAACAAAAAGAAGCAGACCTTTCACATTTTTAATATTGTTCTGTTCAAGTGATTTCTAAAATACCAAAAAGATTCAGTTTTAAGTACTTTTTATGATTTAACTTTTACCTGTCAATAACACATTGTTAACGAAATAAAAACGGCTGGTGTTTTATTGTGGTATTCTGATAAAATTATTTCAATAACGTGTTATACAAAAACTTAATTTTCTCGAAAACGGCTACTTTTATCGAAACAAATGTAGAGTACCTTTGTTAAAGACCAAAGTATTTAAAAAATCAATTTTCAGCTCTGTAAAATGATACCTGTCAAACATTTGGTCCATCGAGTGTGGTGGCAAGTCCGTTCCGGACTTCCCTGACGATGTCAAACATCTACTGTAATATGGTTTTATGAGTCTTTATGGCCAACATAAAATATTAAAATTTCATTAAACTATACAAGTCGGTTCAAAAGTTAGAGCCAAAAAAGTAAATCGCTGGGTACCCATTTAGGGCTCTGTATCTCCGTTAAGGGACACTTTAGGATTTTTTTTTCTATGACAAATTAGGGTTATTTTGACCTCCCCTATACGCTCCCGAGAGTATGCCATATACTTACCGGACACCCTGTATATATATATATATATATATATATATATATATATATATATATATATATATATATATATATATATATATATATATATATATATATATACCTATATATATATATATATATATATATATATATATATATATATATATATATATATATATATATATATATATATATATATTTTTTTTTATTTGAAGGTTATTGGGTTTTGGATCCCGGGGAAAAACTATAACAGTTTTGTGGGTTCTTATTCACATATATTTGACGTTTCGGTCATATTTTTGACCTTCATCAGAAATCTTCTTAAGAGCTAAAAACCGTTCTATTACTAATGTTTTTTTGTTATAATTAAAAATCAAAATTATCTTACCTTCGAACGAAGCCTTCAGCGGTGCACTGGTAGATAACAATTATGTTTACAAAAGACAGTGACACGGACATAATCACAGTTAAAATCATTTAATTTATTAACAACATTTATCTAAAAACGCCACGTCAAGCACCATTTGGGTTCATTGCAGAACTGAGAACACGAAACGACAAAGAAATTGGCAATGGAATTTGCTTTTTGTTGTATTATTTTTTTAATTTTATATACCTATTCTTTTTATTATATTATTGATTAACATTTTTCCTTCAGAATTTTAATTGTTAATTACTGGCATTTTTTGATTATTTTATTATGTTGTGATAGATTTTGCTTAGGTGTTTTGTATCGGTTTTGGAGTTTATACTGTTTTGATTTTTTTGAATTTCTATCATTTCATAGAACTCTCGTTTTTTTGTGTGATTTTCTGTACGTAAGATTTTAACGTTTTCATAATTGAAAGTGTGTTGATTTTCTAGCATATGGTTGGTAAGTGCAGTTTTGTTTTTTTTATCATATTTGTGTCCATTTAATCTATTTTTTAAAAGTTGGCTTGTTTGACCGATGTATACACCTTCACAGTTGTTGCAGGGTATTTGATAAATTATGTTACTTTTTTTATCTTTTGGAATTTTGGATTTTAAGTGACTGAAATTGTTTTTTAGTAGGTTATACCCTTTATGTGCGACAGTTATATCATGATTTTTGACAGTGTTGTTTATTTTTTCCGACAGGCCTGGAACATATGGAAGAGAAAGATAGTTTTTGGTTTTTGGTTTTTTATTAGTTTGATTTTTATTGTAGAACTTGTGGATGCGTTTTTTAAAAATGGTATTAATTAGTTTTTCTGGGTAGCTGTTGAATTTAAGGGCTTCTTTTGCTTTTTTTATTGCTGTAACACGATATTCGGGGCTGGAAAGTTTAATGGCTCTATCGGCAAGGCCAATAATTACTGACTTTTTTTGAGCAAGAGGATGTTGAGATTTGAAGTTGACATATCTAGAAGACCAGGTTTCTTTTGTGAACCATTCTGTTTTTATGGTGTTTTCTTTGTGGTGGAGTGTTGTGTCTAAGAAGTTTATTTTATTTTGTTTTTCATTCACAATAGAAACGGAAAAACAAAATAAAATAAACTTCTTAGACACAACACTCCACCACAAAGAAAACACCATAAAAACAGAATGGTTCACAAAAGAAACCTGGTCTTCTAGATATGTCAACTTCAAATCTCAACATCCTCTTGCTCAAAAAAAGTCAGTAATTATTGGCCTTGCCGATAGAGCCATTAAACTTTCCAGCCCCGAATATCGTGTTACAGCAATAAAAAAAGCAAAAGAAGCCCTTAAATTCAACAGCTACCCAGAAAAACTAATTAATACCATTTTTAAAAAACGCATCCACAAGTTCTACAATAAAAATCAAACTAATAAAAAACCAAAAACCAAAAACTATCTTTCTCTTCCATATGTTCCAGGCCTGTCGGAAAAAATAAACAACACTGTCAAAAATCATGATATAACTGTCGCACATAAAGGGTATAACCTACTAAAAAACAATTTCAGTCACTTAAAATCCAAAATTCCAAAAGATAAAAAAAGTAACATAATTTATCAAATACCCTGCAACAACTGTGAAGGTGTATACATCGGTCAAACAAGCCAACTTTTAAAAAATAGATTAAATGGACACAAATATGATAAAAAAAACAAAACTGCACTTACCAACCATATGCTAGAAAATCAACACACTTTCAATTATGAAAACGTTAAAATCTTACGTACAGAAAATCACACAAAAAAACGAGAGTTCTATGAAATGATAAAAATTCAAAAAAATCAAAACAGTATAAACTCCAAAACCGATACAAAACACCTAAGCAAAATCTATCACAACATAATAAAATAATCAAAAAATGCCAGTAATTAACAATTAAAATTCTGAAGGAAAAATGTTAATCAATAATATAATAAAAAGAATAGGTATATAAAATTAAAAAAATATTACAACAAAAAGCAAATTCCATTGCCAATTTCTTTGTCGTTTCGTGTTCTCAGTTCTGCAATGAACCCAAATGGTGCTTGACGTGGCGTTTTTAGATAAATGTTGTTAATAAATTAAATGATTTTAACTGTGATTATGTCCGTGTCACTGTCTTTTGTAAACATAATTGTTATCTACCAGTGCACCGCTGAAGGCTTCGTTCGAAGGTAAGATAATTTTGATTTTTAATTATAACAAAAAAACATTAGTAATAGAACGGTTTTTAGCTCTTAAGAAGATTTCTGATGAAGGTCAAAAATATGACCGAAACGTCAAATATATGTGAATAAGAACCCACAAAACTGTTATAGTTTTTCCCCGGGATCCAAAACCCAATAACCTTCAAATAAAAATATATACAAGTAGGATCCAAGAAACAAATCAAACCATAATTAGTAAAAAACCGAAATAAAGTCAAATGTTCAGTTATTTGTACAAATTATGTCAACTTTGCATCAACTTTGACATAGTTTTTGCTGGCGTTTCCTATTTTTATAATAAAAAACAGTATTTAGAACAACAATTGGTGATAAAAATACATTAAAAAGATAAGTTTGGTATAAAGGAATATTTTTGTACAGGTTTGGTAAAATTTGAAAAACCCAGAAATGTCGAGTTTAAAAAAAATTGGAAAAAAATGAAATTTGTACTAGAAAGTTGAAAATTGGTACATCGGGAGAAAATTAAAAAACAAACAACTTTTTCCTTTAACATTTTTCGAAATTTTAAGAAATAACCGCCTTTTTGGACATTTTTTGAAAAAAATGTCAAATTTGACAGTTAAACAAAGTCACGTGACTGCTCATGTGCATGCCATAGGGCGTCATTTTTAAAGCAAAAACTAATAGTAAAATCAGAATTTCCTTTAACCTGTAAGGAAAAAAATTTCCCATATGATGCGGACTTTATGTGTGACACTGTATATATATAGTAATCGGCAAAGAGTTCGCAACATATGGGGAATTTTTTTATTAGGAGAGTATCGAAAAAACTTTTCGGGGGGATCGGTTCTGCATGTCCGATAACCTAGAAATCGATTTTGACATATGTCACGTGACCACTGGTATAGCGGCAAATTAAAAAAATAATTGTGAATTTACAAAAAGTGAGGTTAGTTGACGAGATATCAAAAAAAATTATTTGAAAAAGTTGCTTAGAATTAAATTCTAGGTTGTCATGCAAAATTTCAAGATTTTATTTAAAAAAATTTGAAAAAGCAATTTTTTAAAAATATTTTTTTATCGATTTACGAATTTCTAGTTTTTTTCTTTTAGATGGCTTGGCTAATGTAAAGCCCATGCATTTGGATGAAAATAATCGAATGTAGTAGTTTTTTCTACAATTGAGAGGACAAAATTAAAAAACAGGGTTTCGCCGGACGCTAGCTGTTGCAATGATTTGTATTTAGCAGTAGTGTCAAAATTTTAGAGACATTTCAATGAGATTTAATACAGCCGCTAGCAGTAGTTCTGTATTAAGTAAAAGGTCCCCGAGATAGCTTAAGTGCATTGTGTTTCTTGATGTTAATATTATTGTTTTTTCTTTGTTACCACACAAGAATATGGTCACTTTAGTTTTTATAAAATTACTAGACATCGAGTAGTAAAAAAATAACCAACACTGAACAAAAAAATTAATTTTCTGCTATGCTTACCTATTTTACAACTTCTTTCATTTAATAAAGTTAACTACATTCATTAGTTGCTCTCTGACTATAACATAATTCGCCTCCCTGACTATAAAATAATAATTCTTTAACACACCGTGATCGTGGTGATCGCCTTATTTTGCCAGTTCGCCCCGTGCCGGTAGCGAGAAATAATAAATCGATTTATTATTATTATTATTATTATTATTAAATTATATTCTTCAATATGGTGATTTGTTTTGGCCTGAAGTTGAACTTCTATGTAGTGCTACAAACGCAGGAGAATATCAGACTAACCTATCACAATCCCATATATGTATATTTAGTTCATCTTTATGTACCTCCATGTACATATGTAGCATGTCGTATGCAGGGAAAATGACATGTGAAAATATTTTTTATGTAATAATTGTTTTAAAAGGGAGTTAGATTTAGACAGGTTACAAAACCATGATATAGAGGAAGCAGATACTCGAATGATGTTGCATACAATGCACGCATCAAATAAGGGACACGAGAAAATTTACATCCTGTCTTCAGACACTGACATAGTTGTTATGGCGTTATATCATCTACAAACCTCTAAAGCCAGTGGACTAAAGGTATAATTTAGGAACTTTGGATAAGAGCAGGATCAAGAGCTATAAAAGGAGATGTTCCACTATATATTATTGCTGCCCGTCACGGTGCAGCATTGTGCTCAGTTCTTGCTGCACTTTATCGCCTATCTGAAGCTGACTATATCTGACTAGGTGAATCTGAATTCGACGTCGAAAATTCAGTTAGATGCGCAGATGAGTATTTGATACAAGTGATACAAATGGATAATCCTTCCAAAACTTTCGACGACTTAAGGTATTGGAAGTTTCACCATGGGAAGATGACCTCCTTATTAGCTTACACCTACGACTGCATCTATTATTGGACTACATATTTTGAGAACACTGTATATTGTTTATACCCAAAATAACTGTTTAGCAAAAAAAATGGTACCCCTTGATCCTCTTTTATTTGGGTACAAAGAAGCCAGAGGATATCTGGCACCAACATTTTCTCCTCTACTGAAGAATTAGTGCCAAGCTGCAACTGTGTCAAATGCTCTCGAAAAAATTCCTGTTGCTGTCGCGTCGCGGGCCTACCATGTATCTCTTTTTGTAACTGTCATACTGCAGACCAGTGCCAAGATCCCTAGTGAAATAAAGTGTACGTAAACAAATATAATTTTTTAAAATATGTTTTACATGTACCTATATTTCTATTCATTTATTACAAACCCTGATGTAAATATTGTTTTCGAAACTTGGATGACTTCAGACCTTTAGTGTCATACCATGGTAAATTAAACCCATAAAAATAGTTTACTTAACTTTAAAATACGAACATAATATACAGGTTATATGAGGAAGTAGAAGCAAAATTTACGAATATACAGTGTGTCTGCTTAAGTTCGCAGCATATGGGAAACTTTTCTATTATTCATTTTACGAAAAAAAGGTATTCTTCATAAAAAGTTCTACATGGCCCAAAACCTAAAATTCACCCATCAGATATCGAAATTTCCCATATACGAGATCTGTCAGAAAATATGAATTTTAACAGTAAAATACTTTTATTTTTGACAATATCGAAAACTTTTATGAAGAAAATTTATTTAGAATTGTAAACTAATTTCTAATAAATAGTTATCTCTTTATTCATTCAAAATTTGATAACATTTATGTTTCTTAACCTCTGTCTTGCAGTATTTTGATGATGCATTAAAATAATTGATACATAACAAAATAATTTATTTTACAATTATCAACTTGAATACAGTACTAATATTGTAATAATTACGTAAGAAGTTAATAATATTTGACGTTTAATGGCAGGTATGTAAATATCATGGCAAGCCAATTAGAAATGCATTCATATCAATGTGTTCACTTTGTAGGGTAGAGAATGGAAAAATGTACACAATCATAACAATTTTTATTTTTATGAAATTTTTAATGAAAAAGAGATAACTGTTTATTAGAAATTACTTTACAATTCTAAATAAATTTTCTTCATAAGAGTTTTCGATATCGTCAAAAATAAAAGTATTTTACTGTAGGGTAAAATTCATATTTTCTGACAGACCTCGTATATGACTGGATAATCTCGATATCTGATGGTTGCATTTTAGGTTTTGGACTATGCAGAACTTTTTATGAAGAATAACTTTTTTTCGTAAAATTAATAATAAAAAAGTTTCCCATATGCTGCATAAGCAGACACACTGTATATGTTGCAAAGCCTTTAAAAACATAACTGACCATTTTTCAGCCTGGTAACAAAAAGAATATGTTTTCTTAAACTTATTAAAATGATTTGCAAAAGAAATATATCGGGGACCTAAAGAAAATACAGGATCGTACCTAGCGTATGGACTAATTACAATGACAAAAGCTTAATCGTCTTAAATATATCTGAAGTTCGACTTTTTGTAAAGTTAAGGGGATTAAAATAGAAAATAAACAAAAAATTACCTGTTGCACAAACCATTGCAACACCGAGCGTCCGCCGAACACATATTTTTTCGATTTTGTCCTGTAAATTGTAGAAAAAACTACTAGATTTGTTTATTTTCATCCAAATACATGGGCTTTACATTAGCCAAGCTATCTAAATGATGGAAACCGGAAATTTGTAAATCCATAAAAAAATATTTAAAAAAATTGAGTTTTCCAATTTTTTTAAAATAAAATCTCAAAATTTTGCATGAGGACCTAGAATTTCATTCTAAGCAATTTTTTCAAATAATTTTTTTTGATATCTCGTCAACTAACCTCACTTTTTGTAAATTCACAATTTTTTTTTAATTTGCCGCTATACCAGTGGTCACGTGACGTATGTCAAAATCGATTTTTAGGTAATCGGACATGCAGAACCGATCCCCCGGAAAAGTTTTTTCGATACTCTCCTAATAAAAAATTTTCCCATATGTTGCGAACTTTTTGCCGGTCACTGTATATATATATATATATATATATATATATATATATATATATATATATATATATATATATATATATATATATATATATATATATACAGGGTGTTATGGAAATGATTTAATATATTGGAATGGGTGACTTCTGTGATAGTCTACAGACATATCCAATACTTTTTTTTTTAAATCGAACATTTTAAAAATTTTCAAAAATACCCTAAAACCAGTCTATATTCGCCGCACCTGGCTAAGCGAGCACATGGGTCCGACATAGCGCTTGACAGAAAATTACGCGCGAAAAACTTGAATTTGTTGTAACGTTGCCCGACAAAGAATAAATCTTTAAGAATAATTTATTTTCTGTTATTAATCGTAATTTAAGAGAAAGCTAAAACAAATTTAAACCCTTTTCTAAGAAAAAATAAAAATAAAATGGTGAAAAGACCACTGCAAAATCAATCCTTTTTGTCAGTAGCCTTAGTTTTAACTAATATTTATAACACCCTATTATCACGTTACTAATAAGATAAGCATTATTTCTACCAGCTTAAACTTTCTAAGAAGTTAAAAATCAAAACGAAAAACACTAACTGAGCACAACTACATAGTATTTCAACAATGAAATGAAGTCTACTTGTCAGGGGTACATATAGAAATACGTAAAATTGAGAATAAGTTCTCTAAACCACCTGAAAATTCCTTATACTATAAGGATTTGAACAAATCATGGTAAAACAGCTATTCTCCGGGCTATATGCCCCTACGAGCGCTAGATTACATACCAAAATTTGCCGTATTTTGACTAACACTGTTAGACAACAAAATACTTGGTTTGACTGCAAGAAACTACCAGGAAGGAGGAAGCTTTCTTCTTTAGTTAGGATGTCGTACCTGCATACCGGTTTCGAACTCTTTAGTTCTCATCAGTACAGGATAAACGAACATACCTACCCTCCGAAAAAGCATACTCTTTAAGCTAGCCATGTCACACTGCATAAGCAGTATAAAACAGGCAGCGCCATCCATTAGCAGTTTCAAGCAGTTGGAGTAGAATTTACCGTGAGGTAAAATATTACAACAATGAAATGAAGTCTACTTGTCAGGGGTACATATAGAAATACGTAAAATTGAGAATAAGTTCTCTAAACCACCTGAAAATTCCTTATACTATAAGGATTTGAACAAATCATGGTAAAACAGCTATTCTCCGGGCTATATGCCCCTACGAGCGCTAGATTACATACCAAAATTTGCCGTATTTTGACTAACACTGCTAGACAACAAAATACTTGGTTTGACTGCAAGAAACTACCAGGAAGGAGGAAGCTTTTTTCTTTAGTTAGGATGTCGTACCTGCATACCGGTTTCGAACTCTTTAGTTCTCATCAGTACCGGATAAACGAACATACCTACCCTCCGAAAAAGCATACTCTTTAAGCTAGCCATGTCATACTGCATAAGCAGTATAAAACAGGCAGCGCCATCCATTAGCAGTTTCAAGCAGTTGGAGTAGACTTTACCGTGAGGTAAAATATTACAACAATGAAATGAAGTCTACTTGTCAGGGGTACATATAGAAATAAGTAAAATTGAGAATAAGTTCTCTAAACCACCTGAAGGCGCTGCCTGTTTTATACTGCTTATGCAGTGTGACATGGCTGCACGGAGGGTAGGTATGTTCGTTTAGCCTGTACTGATGAGAACTAAAGAGTTCGAAACCGGTATGCAGGTACGACATCCTAACTAAAGAAAAAAGCTTCCTCCTTCCTGGTAGTTTCTTGCAGTCAAACCAAGTATTTTGTTGTCTAACAGTGTTAGTCAAAATACGGCAAATTTTGGTATGTAATCCAGCGCTCGTAGGGGCATATAGCCCGGAGAATAGCTGTTTTACCATGATTTGTTCAAATCCTTATAGTATAAGGAATTTTCAGGTGGTTTAGAGAACTTATTCTCAATTTTACGTATTTCTATATGTACCCCTGACAAGTAGACTTCATTTCATTGTTGTAATATTTTACCTCACGGTAAATTCTACTCCAACTGCTTGAAACTGCTAATGGATGGCGCTGCCTGTTTTATACTGCTTATGCAGTGTGACATGGCTAGCTTAAAGAGTATGCTTTTTCGGAGGGTAGGTATGTTCGTTTATCCTGTACTGATGAGAACTAAAGAGTTCGAAACCGGTATGCAGGTACGACATCCTAACTAAAGAAAAAAGCTTCCTCCTTCCTGGTAGTTTCTTGCAGTCAAACCAAGTATTTTGTTGTCTAACAGTGTTAGTCAAAATACGGCAAATTTTGGTATGTAATCCAGCGCTCGTAGGGGCATATAGCCCGGAGAATAGCTGTTATACCATGATTTGTTCAAATCCTTATAGTATAAGGAATTTTCAGGTGGTTTAGAGAACTTATTCTCAATTTTACGTATTTCTACATAGTATTTAGTATTTATTTAGTATTTAGTTTCAAAGAATGATACTTATCTAGTAGAGAATAGGTAAGTATGTTGAAAATGTCTTCCATTATTTGCTTCCAAACAAGCGTGCATCCGCTGCGTATTGTCCAGAACCAGTTGAAGGATATTTGTTAGGATTATTTTAATAAACACTGGAATCAAATACAAACGTATTTTTTATTGTTAATGAGCAAAAGCAAAAATTATCAGCTTAAACAAAAGACTTTGTGGAACACACTACACTAATTACTTAAAACTTTCTTCTCAAGTTAAACAAGAAAACAGTATTGATATCATTAAAGCTTTGGAAACGGTGGTTATTCCAGGGATGATTCTAACCTAGTTGGAAATAAAATTAGGATCCGATTTGAAAATGAAATACAAATATTTATTTACTCACTCTGTGTAATTTGAAAATGCGAAATATGAAAATACTTCGGTAAAAGTAATATAACATACAGGGTGTCTAAAAAATCTTAGTATGGGTAAATATCTTTGCTATTAATAAAGATAGAGACACCAAATTGTAGTTGTGTCTTATTGGCTAATAAATCTACTTTTTTAGGTGATTTGACTTTCTCAACCCCCTTGGGAGGTGGCGTTAGGGAGTTGATGTCAAAAATTTTGAATGCAAATCTATGCCGTGTGGTCCCTTCTTTTAAAAGTCTTCAAAAAAGAAACATTTTACTGCAAACCCCGTATTTTAATTCATTTTGAAATGGCAAGCCTATAAAAATTATAAATCGTAAATCGTATAATCGGGCGGGGCATAAGTCGACCGTTAGTCGACCTCTTGTGTCATACAGTACCAGTCTGCTCGCACTTTATTTTTTGATTTGTTATTTTTTGTTTTTTGTTTATTTTATTATTTGCAGGTTAGAGTATACAGGATGGTCCACAAGTAATGGTACACAAATCAACAACAAATTCCTTATGTCAGAACAATGCGATTTATTCAAACTTGCCTAATTCCAAAGTTGATAATAATCAAGATACATAGTATCATTGAGACGGTTTAACTAAGGAGGGCAGTGCTTTGTCCGTGTGGACTCATTTTTACAGGGTATTAACAACACACGCCGACAAAAATTTTTTGTTTGTGTTTTAGAGACGTGTCCCTACCTATCTTTAGTAAAATTTTCCGCTGAATCCGAAAATAATAAAAATAAAATTTTTTGACGTATGGATTTTCCCCCATACACCCCCAATTCCCCCAAAAATTCAAAAAATCCAAACTGGCCATCCAACCCACCTATCTTTAGTAAAATTTTCCGCTGAATCCGAAAATGATAAAAAATTAATATTCTGACGTATGGATTACCCCCCATACACCCTCAATTTCCCCCAACAATTCAAAAAATCCAAACTGGCCATCCAACACAACTATCTTTAGTAAAATTTTCCGCTGAATCTGAAAATGATAAAAAAAATTCTGAAGTATGGATTCGCCCCCCCCCCACACACACCAAACTGCACCCAAAAAAACAATTTTTTTTTATCATTTTCTGATTCAGCGGAAAATTTTACCAAAGATAGGTGGGTGGATGGCCAGTTTGGATTTTTTGAATTTTTGGGGGGAATTGAGGGTGTATGGGGGTAATTCACATGTCGAAATTGTTTTTATCATTTTCTGATTCAGCGGAAAATTTACTAAAGATAGGTGGGTTGGATGGCCAGTTTGGATTTTTTTAATTTTTGTGGGGAATTGAGGGTGTATGGGGGGTAAGCCATACGTCAGATTTTTTTTTATTTTTTTTTGGGATCCAGCGCAAAATTTTACTAAAAATATGTGGGTTAAATGTCCAGTTTGGACTTTTTGAATTTTTGGTAGGAATTGAGGGTGTGTGGGCTAATCCATACGTCAGAACTGTTTTTATCATTTTCGGATTCAGCGGAAAATTTTACTAAAGATAGGTGGGTTGGATGGCCAGTTTGGATTTTTTGAATTTTTGGGGGAATTGAGGGTGTATTCAGCGGAAAATTTTACTAAAGATAGGTAGAGTCGCGTCTCTAAAACACAAAAAAAAATTTTGTCGGCCTGTGTAATTAATCGTGGTAAAATACTTCGTTCTATTTACTACATTTTTGAGGAATATCTAAAACTGCACTCTAGTGATAAAACTAACTTATTTATTACAATTACAAAAAATAATTCTTTTATAATTGAAGATTTCGTAAGAGTGCAACATTGCTCAATTACAATACTGTAATTGAGTAATTAAAGTAATTTCTTTAATAGTTTTACCCAACCCAGCCCGGGGTTGTCCATTAGATCTTGGACTCCCCGTACTTTGATGCAAAAACATAACTTACTGTCTCTAAGTCCGAATGGCCATTATTTTTCGTTTTAGTTTATTACTGCGACGGACGTTGAAACAATTTTATAGTGTTTATATACAGCGTGTCTTCGGAAGTTCTTACCATATGGCAAAAAATTTTATTATTGATTTTATAAAAAAAGTGCCTGTTTATAAAAAGTTCTGCATCATGAGAAAATAGCATCGTCATTCCAAAATTTGATCTTGGACATACAGGGTGGCTCAAAAATGTAAAAGTCCCAATCCACGTGAAGCTAAAAAGGCACAAAATCGATATTTAAAGGCAAACTGCCACTGTAAATGTACTAGAGTTAACTTTTTGTATGTTAGTGAATTAGGTTAGGAACATACAGGAGTCCCAAAAATAAAAGTATTATCAACTTTACAAAATAGTATATGTTCATAAAAAGTTCTACCTTGTAAAAAAAGAGCATGGTTATTTATAAACTTGATGTAGGACAATACGGGGTGGCTTAAACAGCTGAAAGTCACAATTTAAATTTAAATTATTTTGCCACCTGTATGTCCTATATAAAATTTTTGAATAACAATGCTCTTTTTTCACAATTTAGAACTTTTTATGAAGATATACTTTTTTGGTAAAGGCGATAAAAAAAATTAATTTTATTTTTGGGACCTCCTGTATGTTCAAAACCTAATTTACTAACATAAAAAAGTTAATTCTAGCACATTTGCAGTGGCAGTTTACCTTTAAATAACGATTTTATATCTTTTTAGCTTCACGTGTATTAGGATTTTTACATTTTTGAGCCTCCCTGTATGTACTAGATCAAATTTTTGAATGGAAGTGCTATGGTCTCACGATGCAGAGCTTTTTATGAAGAGGCACTTTGTTTCGTAAAATCAATAATGAAATTTTTTTCCATATGGTAAGAACTTCCGAAGGCACGCTGTATATATATATATATATATATATATATATATATATATATATATATATATATATATATATATATATATATATATATATATATATGTATACTCGTATATATAAACTAAAATATAATTAAAATTGTTTTTCTTGTTTTTGACCAAAAAATCACCTGATGCATTTGGCATGTTGGGGATAACTTGGTCTGCTAATGTTTAAAACAAAATGGTTTGACCAAAAGAAAAATGCATATTTTGGCTTATTTAAAATTTTGTTAATATTCTTCGATGAATTAGAAACAAATGTGCCCTATTACTTCTTACTCTAAAATTTATATTTGTAAATTTATGCTTTTTTTTAAATTGGGTAAATGATTTTCAGTAACTTGAACCCATAAATAATTTAGAAAATTTGATTATATGGACTAAATAATTTTTATTTACTTTAAACTAAAAATAATAAAATGCAAAAATGCGACTAAACAATGTTCTCCTTGAACCTGTTGTTTTTTAATTATTACCCACGTTCGTTATATTAGTATCGCTTTGCCCGAATCATCGGAGTTGAATTTCAACTAAATTTATAGCTTCAATAACGTGTGATTTATAAACTTTTTATTTTACAACAAATCTTATAAAACAGAAATTGAGGAATATGTAATTGTCTACAAAATTGGTCTCCTGCAATTTTTATATCTCTAATATTTTAAGAGACATAAGCGATTTACTGTTTCATTCGGCAGAGCGATACTAACTAGAGCGCGCAATAAATAATTAAACAACAACAGTTAAAAAGCAAACACAGGTTATTCGCTTTTCTAAATTTTATTATTTACAGGTTACAGTATACAGGGTGGTCCATAAGTAATGGTACACAAAGCAACAACAAATTCCTTATGTCAGAACAATGCGATTTATTCAAACTTGCCTAATTCCAAAGTTGATAATAACCAAGATACATAGTATCATTGAGACGGTTTAACTAAGGAGGGCAGCGCTTTGTCCGTGTGGACACATTTTTACAGGGTATTAATAACACAGGCCGACAATAATTTTTTGTTTGTGTTTTAGAGACGTGACCCTACCTATCTTTGGTAAAATTTTCCGCTGAATCCGAAAATGATGAAAATAAAATTTTTTGACGTATGGATTATCCCCCATACACCCCCAATTCCCCCAAAAATTCAAAAAATCCAAACTGGCCATCCAACCCTCCCTTTAGTAAAATTTTCCGCTGAATCCGAAAATAATAAAAAATTAATTTTCTGACGTATGGATTACCCACCATACACCCTCAATTTCCCCCAACAATTCAAAAAATCCAAACCGGCCATCCAACCCATCTATCTTTAGTAACATTTTCCGCTGAATCTGAAAATGATAAAAAAAAATTCTGACACACCAAATTGCACCCAAAAAAACAAAATGGGCTTTTTATTATCTTTTTCTGATTCAGCGGAAAATTTTACTAAAGATAGGTGGGTGGATGGCCGGTTTGGATTTTTTGAATTTACGGGGGGATTTGAGGGTGTATGGGGGTAATCCACATGTCGGAATTTTTTTTTATCATTTTCTGATTCAGCGGAAAATTTAATAAAGATAGGTGGGTTGGATGGCCAGTTTGGATTTTTTGAATTTTTGGGGGGAATTGAGGGTGTATGGGGGTAATCCATACGTCAGAATTTTTTTTATTTTTTCGTATTCAGCGCAAAATTTTACTAAAAATAGGTAGGTTAAATGTCCTGTTTGGATTTTTTGAATTTTTGGGGGGAATTGAGGGTGTGTGGGGGTAATCCAAACGTCAGAATTGTTTTTTATTATTTTCGGATTCAGCGGAAAATTTTACTAAAGATATGTGGGTTGGATGGCCAATTTGGATTTTTTGAATTTTTAGGGGAATTGAGGGTGTATGGGGGGTAATCCGTACGTCAGAACTTTGTTTTTTATCATTTTTAGATTCAGCGGAAAATTTTACTAAAGATAGGTAGAGTCACGTCTCTAAAACACAAAAAAAAAATTTGTCGGCCTGTGTAATTAATCGTGGTAAAATACTTCATTCTATTTAATACATTTTTGAGGAATATCTAAAACTGCACTCTAGTGATAAAACTAACTTATTTATTACAATTACAAAATATAATTCTTTTATAATTTAAGATTTCGTAAGAGTGCAACATTGCTCACATGGTTTTCTAATTGAGTAATTAAAGTAATTTCTTTAATAGTTTTAAATGTATAGCTCACGTTTGTTTCGTGTGTAGTAAACTAATAAAAGCTGTAATAAAGGTAATTAAACTACCGCTATTACTGCAGCCCTACCCTTATTCGAGTGGGGCTTCGTAAAAAAGCCAAAGCTAAATCAATTAAATGTGTTTCCCACCTGGCTGAGCATCAGCGTGGACGGTCCTATAGGACTTATAATAAAATGCTAGTATGTAGATAGTTAACGATAGCACGACTGCATCTGATAATATAAATGAGTGTTAAACGTGGCCACGTGTTTAAATATTGTGATCAAATATTAATGCGTGTATAATGAACGAATTAATAAAATACAGCAATTACTTACTTCGGAAATAGAAATTTTAAAAAATGTCATAGTTTAATTTAGCGAATTATAATTTTTCTGTTCGAATTGTTGATACTTCTCACGGGCGGAGGAAAATTCGACACCAAGCAGGTAGCTCCTACGATTTGATGGCAATTTTCGACACCAGACCCAAAAGTCCGTTTTTATCTCACAGGTATTTTCGACACCAAATCAATATACCTATTATGTAGTTATGGTGCCTTCGACTAAGTCGGACATTAAATAATAAATGCTGGTACTGATGGTTGCAGCGATTATGGATGTATAAGGCCGCTAATAAAGATAACAAAATATATTCATATAAAACATTTTATTTGTTGCAATAGAAATAATGTGATACAACTACAAATTTATATACATTTTACAGTAATTAATATACATACACAACGATTTATTTGTTATTATTATAGGAATGATAGGATACAGCTTTTATGAAATCTAACCTACTTATTTGTTGTGATTGTAGTTTATCTACCATTTTCTCCAAAAATGCCAATTTAGCTTTAACAGCAGTATCTTTTATTTTTGCTGGTATTTGTAAACTATTTATTTTCATATAGGTTTCCATTTGAAACTCTTTTAAATTTTCAATGAAAATAAAAATAGAGGGATGTGTTGAATAAAAAGAAAAATTGAACCTCGAATGAAGGGATTCACAGGCATTCGTGGTCCTCGCAATAGACGGATTCTGATCAGCCCATATGTTTGGTGGAAAAAGAGCGTTATGAATTATGTAATTTTCTAGTAAGTAATCTGCATATACACTGAAAAGGCATTGAGGGACATTTCATTGTGTACCCTTTTCCAACAATTTGTTCTCAAAAACGGCCAAGAGCAATTTGTAGCAAAATTTGCTACAAGTGTATGAAAATGTATAAAAACTGTTATTACTAATAATCCAATTAGAGTAAATTGCTCTACAAAGACTTTGCAACAATTTTGTGTGAAAAAAAGTCCAAACGATTTTTTCAGTGTATATCAAGTGTTTTGTTTTCAGGTTTATATGACATTAAATCATAAACAAAGCATTCTTCAACTTCCACTGGATTCAAACAAGTTAAACCAAACGTATGTTTTAACCATTTTCCAATTTCTGAATTTGTATCCTTATATTCTTGTATCAGACCCAAAGACTGAATTTTTTTGAACCAGTTTTGATGCAAGTGAAAACGGCAACCGCTAATTTTTACATTAGTCCAAGTAGCCAACAAAGCATGATGAATTGCCATTTCAAAGTTCACAAATATTTCAGATGGTTATAATGAAGAAAATAACAGCCAGATTCACTATCATTTAGTCCATAGGTTTAAAGTTTAAACCTATGGTCTAAGTCTTAAACCCTATTCACTAAGATTTAGACCCCTGCAGTGGACTAAAATTTAAACCTGTCAGGTGACGATAAAACAATTGAATTTAAACCTACAAATGTCAAGTAAAGAAGGACGTAAATATCAGGCGCGGCCCGTCCATAAGGTCATTTGGTCAATGACCCACCTAAAATTTTCAGTGATCTACCTAATAATTTATTTTTTAATTTTTTAAAGACAAAAAATAATCTTTTGTTTCAAAGTTCCATGCGAAAACTCCCCAAGAAAGAATCAAGTCAAGCCATCGCCAAAGGATATCCAAGCTTGTTCCGGGATGGATCATATTGTAAATTGATCTTATAGGTTTATACGGACGATATAAATTCATTAAAAGCAAGAGAGAAACAGACATACGCGCTTTAGGAAGTTAAAAAGAGACACAATTGGTCGACGGCCCACCCATAATATCTGGCCACTCCCACTATGGAAATACTCTCAAACCGCCCCCTAAAATATATTATTTCAAAACATTTGGTTCGGAAATAGAAAAACTAATTAGGTACCTAATATGCGCATTGTATTTGCATCGTATTAATAATATTAATTAGTGGTTAAACTTAAACATAAAAATTATAAATACGATTTCTGTCAGGCCAGCGCTAGGCATCAAATTTAACGGTATCGGACCAATTTTCCCATATAACCGGCGTAGTCCAAGGGATATGATCGCAGCGAGGTAACCCGACGCTCGCGTGTTCGAATCTGTGTTGGGGCAATAACTTTTTTTTTAATTTTTTTGTTATTTAAAAAATTAGATCGACTGCGCTGGACTTCCCTGCATAGGGGTCGTAGCGTCGACTGTATTAGATACGCACGCATTAGTTAAGTTGTTTTACCCCAACACCAACCTCGTAATGTACGCTGATGATGCCCTGGTGTATGCGCACTCTTTTTACGCAGAGGCGGTGAAAAGGCAGATCTTAGGGCAGCTTCAGCGTATTATCCCCTATTATAAAAAATGGAAAACTCAAATAAACCCTACCAAGACCGAGTGTTGCATTCTAACTAAAAAGTTTACAAATAATAAGATTTTTGTACCCCTAAAATTAGAAAACACAGTTATAACACCGGTCCGTAAAGTCAAATACCTGGGCGTCACCTTGGATGAAAGATTGTCTTTCAAATATCACATATCGGCAACATTGCAAAGAGCATTTTTAGCTATGCAAAGCCTATACTCATTATTATCGCCAAGGTCACGCCTAAACCCAGACAATAAACTTATAATCTATAAACAGATTATAAGGCCAATCTTATGCTATGCAGCACCGGTCTGGTGCTCTATATCAAAGACACAATTTGATAGAGTACAAAGGATCCAAAATAAACTCCTAAGATGTGTTACATCAGCTAGAAGAGCCACTGTTATTGGGGACCTCCACGACATGGTCGGTGTCGAACATGTCGTGGACTACGTACGTGGAATCAGCGATAGTTTTTACAGATTCAAACCAGTTGCATCCCCATTAACCAGAAATATGACTGATGCACGCTATAACCCTGAGGCCCCTATTAAACATGGACCTATATATAAAAAACTCAGAATTTATCACGAAAACCTAAATCAGCCGTAAACAATCCTGCTCTCTACCATCCATTCCCAAAAACACCAAATCCCGAACATACTGTCACCCTAAATACTGTAAATTAAAACAGTGCAATTTTTATAAAAATAAAATATATTACATGGAATAAGCACAAAATTCACCATACACTCGAGAGCAGGAGCGCCGTCGAGGCGCGCTAACGACCGCCTGCTCCATCGCGGGATTGGCCCGGTCGACGTGTGACGAGGCGTTCGTTCCCTCTCGGGCACGCTTGGCCGCGCGCCATCGAAACTTCGGAGCCGACTAGAGAGCGGCACCACCTAAGTAAATTGAGTTGTCCTTTCAACGCAACCTGGATAACAAAATCGCACTGAAATAAATCCACTGTACATAGTGTAAATATTAAAATAAAACTGTAAATATTAAAATAAGTCTGTATATATGTAAATCTGTACATACCAAAACCAACAAAGTAGACAAACGTGAACTCGCAAAAAGACGAGTTCACTGCTGCCCGCTGAAAACATAGAAAACTCATGTTACATGGACCACTAAAAAATTAGTGGACACGCGCCCGGCACGCGACCGCCACACAAAACAGTGGCGTGCCAGTACTAAGACTAAAAATAAGCCAATTTTAATTAAAATTTAAACAACATTTCTTTTATTTCTCGTGAAACAATTCTGTAAATATGTAAATGCTAGCATTAAGGAATAAAAACCTAGAAATCCGGAAATGGATCAGTTAAACCAAAAGTTCCTACAAATATCAAAATGGTTTTTCATGTTTTTCCATTAAAAACAAAATTCAAAATCCTGCAGCTAAAACATAACTCAAATAAACAAACATCTTTTGAACATAGGTAAAAATAAATTCTGCACACTCTGTATGGTCTCCGGAAAAGAGTCTCCTGATCGGCACTGCGATCATTTTGGGTTCCTTGAGCAAACAACGCTCACGGCTGCGCCGGTTCCTTCGAGGATGAGGATGCTCTGCATCTGTTCCTCGAAAACTTTATATTGTATATATCTTAGTAATATATCTTAGTAGCCTAGATGATATGTGAAAATATGCAACGAAAATAAATGTTTTAAAAGTAAAAAAAGTTAAGTTGTTAGGCGACGTTATATAGCATATTATTAAGAAATAGAGATTTTTCAAAGTAATTAGATCGACTCTAAAAGGTGTATTGGCAACAAGTTCTTCCTCGATAAAATATTTTTAAAATTATTGGCAATCTCATATTTACTACAGCTTGCAGCCTGCACGTGCGTAGACAAATATCGTATTACTATGTCTAGTCGCCAGCATTGTATTTATTAAAGAAAACGGAGTTTCGGCAGCGTTCCTAATTTTATTTTACGAATAATCATACTTTTAGGTCAGAATTTTTTTCTGTTTATATTCTGGGCTTTTAGTACAAGGCGCGACACCTATTGAGGAGAAGCTAAACTTTTCACAACGGAAACCGCTAAAATCTACTAACTTAGAGTATTAAAACACATAGAAAAAAGCCATAAACAGAAAAGTGATACTAAAAGTCATAAACATCAAGAGTAGTAATGTTCAATATTCTGCAGTACCTATTTTATGATTTTTGCAGTGTTTATTTGTAGGTAAACAATTTCTTGACACATTATTAAAAAACCTTTCTTAATTAAAAAAGTGTATTTTGCTTGTTGCGTTGACATCACTAGTTGCCCACAAAATTTTGACCCACCTGTAAAAAAACTCACGGGCCGCGCCTGGTAAATATTGTTTATTTTTATTATGCGAGTCGCTATTTTCTACTACAAAAGAATTAAGCGATTAACTTATTACGAGAATTTATGGAAAATATCATTTGAATTTACCGCCGAGAAGATAATCATGCGAGGAGGCCCCTAAGCGGTGTAAATACAAACAGAAATACAATAGACAACATAACCTCAGATTTCCATATGGCACGGAAGGTAATATTTTGATGAAATTTTTACCATTTCGAGTTTTATTTTACTCGGCGTGCATTATGCCTTACCAGTTAATGTTTTTATTCCACAAAGAAGACAACGATCATTAAAAATGGGCAAGGTATAGACTAAGTTTGGAAAGTAAGGGGCCCCACAATAGCAAACAAATTTCCAAGCCATTTATTTTTTGGAAGGACCGATGTACAGCATTTAATAAGGTAATATTTATATTTTAAAATACGATGTTTATTATGGAATACGTGTTTCTTTACTTAAAAATGTATATTTCTTTTAGAATTTATGGATAAATAATGAATGAAATATGGGAAATGTTTTACACTTATGTATAGGGTGACCGGATTTCAACTTGGCGAAACCGGGACACATGCTTGAAAATATGTAGAAATACTTTTTGATCAGCATAAAAACTACGTACATGTAAATTTTAACATTTTAATAAGAAAAAAGTCAAATTATAATAAAGAAAACAAAAACATTTCTTTTAAAATAGGTACATACGTACTTTCTAATATAGCTTCTTTAAGTAACATAAAAACAACAAGAAAAACATGGTAGGTACCGAAGCACCTATGTACATACATAATGTTAACTTTTTTTTTAAACAAAACCACATTCTAACAAAAAAAAAATATTTAACCGGTAACTTATAACTTAGTTAGAAACTGTTTATCTTATTAAGGTATATTTCTCATTAGAAGATACCTTGCGTAAAACGCTATCTTTGTCTTTAACAAAAGAAAACAATTCTAAACAGGATAGGTTAAAATTTTTTCAACAAATTATTATATTCTCCACACTATCCAAAGACAACTCGTTTCGTTCATGGGTTCACTGGATATTTATTAAGGAGAAAATTCTTTCTACATTTGAATTATTTGACGGTATACTAAAAATATACTGGCAAATTTTTAAAATTTCAGGAATTGTGTCAACAAAATATATCATTCTCTTTAAATATATTAATCCACTTTTGTGAAGCAGATTTCTTTTGAAATTCTACATTTGTTAAAAAATTATTTTCCTGCTAAATATTTTTAATTTTTGAAAATTCAACAAAAATTTTATCTCCATTTAGAGGAATATTGTTTTTTAAATTTAAAAAAGAAATGCAGTTGAATTTCCTCAAATTGCGGAATTATTTTTAAAAGCATCGCAGTTAAAGGAATGTAAGTTGTGTAGAGGAGCTTTCCATTTTTGTAAATATTGGATAGGCGTTTGATAAAACCGCTTTACTTCTTTTTAAAACTCCTTTCGTCTCCCTCTGCTAACAACATCTTCGGTTTATTGTTGTTCATATTGTTTAAACGTAAAAACCGGGACATTTGTACGTCCCGATGCATTTTGTCGGGACACCGGGACTGCGATTCAAAAAAAGGGGCAATCCGGGGAAAACGGGACGCCTCGTCACCCTACTTATGTAGCCTAACAAACCTAAGCCCACGATACACTTACAACGGTATGCTACGATATGACGTCACTTCGAGGGAAAATCCTAAATTGACTAGACGCTTGCACCCCTTGTACATAAGAACAGGTCAGTTTATTGTTGGGTACTGTGTTGAGTTGACGTTTATTAAAATATCATTGTCATATTTCATTTGCTCAAGTAAGCGCCTAGTCAATTTAAGATTTTTTCTCGAAGTGACGTCACAACGTAGCATACCGTTGTAAGTGTATCGTGCCTAAGCCCATATAAGTAATACGAGGATAAATATTCAGGCAGCTACTGATGTTCAGATTTCTGTGAAAAAGGTAAAAATTATTGAAATGAGAGATATTTTATAATGGAAGGTCTATTTTTTCGATATTTTTAATTTTAATAGCAACGAAAGATAGTGCTACTCAGTATTTTTAGAGCCAAATGTTCATATTTAAAAAAATTTAGCAGTTTTAAAATCTATTAAAATAATTGGGTATTTCTGTTTTTTGATAAGATTAGGTACTTACCTCTTTTAAGTATGTTAATAATTTTAATTATTTATAAATTACACCCAATTTGTAGGCCTTTTTATTTGTATTTTTTAACTGGTAAAGTATTTTCTAATTGTTTTCTTTTTTAGCTAAATTGCTACAAGAGAAGAAACCAAGAGCCTGGGACAAACAAGAAGAAAAATAATTAATCTGTTGTATCAATGTTGTTTGTTATTGTTATGCGTTTTATTTAATATATATTGTAAAAAATACTGTTATTGTAAATTAAAAAAAGTATGGCTGTACCTATTTTTTATTAAATACACCAGCATATTATGATTTTTATTGATAAGATCATTTTTCTGGTAATAAAACACATTCCTATCTTCTGTATCTTTACTTGCCATAGAAATATAAGACAATATAATGTCATTCAGAGAGAGTAGCTTTAACAAAACAAAAAAAAACAGATTTTGGGGACAAATTACATAGTGTGTACCTTGAAAGAAAAAATACATTTCAATCTTGCATATTTATTATTTAAGTTACAGATTTCCTCATGTAAAATTAACATATATATTTCTTGTCTACTTGGAAAAACTTCAGTAGATTTCTTTCACGTGTGTAGCTTAGATCCTGTACTCCTTTAAGAGAACATTTTGTACTTGCTTATAACACCAAAAACCGTAAAAAGGATCTTACTAAAACACAACAATTAACGGTGGTAAAGAATTAAAATGAATATTAACTAAACCATTTGCTATTATTTAATGTTCATAAAACATAGTCTATGGTCTTAGATGGGTGAAAAATAATAATTACATTTCCATAACTCATTTTAGGTATCTTCCTATCCACATTACATTCATCCAAGGTTCAATTTTGAGAAGTTAAATTTACATTTAGTTATCTTGAATCGCATAGTAGGCATTGGTGCAGCTATACGAGTATGTCAAATTAAACCCTTGTCAACTTAGACCTTCCTTAAACCATCAACAGGTTTAAAATTTAAATCCGATTCACTAACAATTTAGTACTAGTTTTAAGACGAGTCTAACTTTAAACCATTTGAATAACAAAACACCAACATCAACCTACTATGTTTTTGAAATATCTTTCAGCACACATTTCTTCGAAAACATGAGCGACATCAATAAACGTAAGCTTAAGGGAAATTTACAAATAAGGAAGAAGAAATATTAGTAAAGAAAATAAAAAAAACTGTTCTTTCTGGGAAATTGTCCCCTGCTACCCCACCTTTAAAGCGGGAAAATACTTGGAGGGAAATTCAAACATCAATTAATTCCGTGAGCTTCCAAAGGAGCTTAGCGGAAATAAAGTGCAAGTGGAAAAGGCACAAGTTATGTGCCAAATCAAGATGTAAGTACAGGTTTTACTTTCTTATTACTACAATATTAAAAAATAAGTATGAAGGTATTCTATTTATTTGAAAAAAATACATACGAGTTTCAGAAGAATTTATATAAAACTTGGCCAAAATTATATAGTGAATATTTTTTATTCTTTACGCACTTATGTTAAAATCGTTTATCTTTAATTATACACTTACCAGATAAATCAACAGTTTTGTGGATATACAGGCCGTCGGAAAGTGTCGAATTTGGCGTTAAATATTTTGTTTAAAATTAATGCCAGACGTTAAACTCGTGAAACTCGCATAACCCCCATGGTTTAATAGAATATTCATTTAATAGATTTACTAGTGGTTGCGAAAAGAAAGAGCTGCAAGGCTACTGAAGGTGGACCCTCTGATGACCCCGACCTTAAGCCCGAGGACGATATAATATTAGAAATTACACTGTAAAAAAAAATGATTAAATTTTAAATCAAATTCAACCCAATTTTGACTAAATCCAGGTCCACGCCAGATTGATTGAAAAAATTAACACTGCATATTGATTAAATCGAAGGATCTGTGATTAAATTTTCTTATTCAAAATTGATTAACCTAACAATTAATTCTGATTACATCTAAATCAATTTTTATTAAAATTTTCTTCCATAATGATTAAATTTCCATAATACTCTAATCATTTTTTATTAAATCTTAAATCCAATGTGATTGATATGCAATCATCAGTAGCACCGCCCTATAAAGTACCTGATTAGGGCGTCGATTTTATTTATTAAATGACAATACTATAATACATAAGAAAAGGGAACACATTAAAGAACAAACAGATGAAATTATATAAAAGATAGGTAATGCAAATTCCCAAAGCATGGGAATTGTTTGTCCCATATCATAAACAAAAATCCGGGGAGGTGAGGCGTGGACCTGGATTTAGTCAAAATTGGGTTGAATTTGATTTAAAATTTAATAATTTTTTTTTACAGTGTAAAAGTTGAAAATAATTATATGAAGTAAAAACACGAAAATTATTTACTCATCTGTAAATAAATACATAAAACACTAATGAAGACCTGGCATGACAAATCTTTTCTTTGAAAATACATGGAAAATAACTTACATTGGTGCATGAGTTCCTCCAAGGGATTGGATTCAAGATCTGAGATTTTTGCGTATTTCTTTTGTTTTTGAAACATAATTTCACCAACATGATGTAACAACAAAGTTTTTAAAAGAATATTCGTAAAATTTTAGAACAGGTTGACCACTTCATTCGTTATAACCTCACATTGCACATTGCACTACCACAGAAACCGCCATACCTACTGCCGATTAAATGGACTTTTTGCAGATTGCAGCGGGGTGGATGGATATCGGTACTCCCTTGTGATTAAAAGGTTGCGTACTGCGCATGTGTTGGCGGCTTGGTTTAGAAGTTTGAGTATTTTTTAGTCAGTAGGTGATTGATACTGATTATTGTGATTATTTTAACAAGGAAATATGATTTAAAATGTTTGTCTTTTTTATGCATTTGATCAGTATCGATTTAAAGTAATCGAGAATGAGTAATTTGTTTGAATCATAACGAAGATTATGAAACTGATTTAGAAAATAATTACAAATTAAATCAAAAAATTTAATCCGGCCAATAAAATCAGACATCTCTTGTGGTTAATCAACTGGATTTTTTACTGTGTACTGGGAGAACCTCGGTCGAGGGGAATTCCTGAGGGGAAACAAGTTGAATTTCCCAACATTAAAGCTATTCCCGAATCTTTCCGTAAGTAAAAATAATCTTTGTACCATTTTTATATTAATGTGTACATACTTGCTATGCTATAAATAGCTTTAAATAATTAAACAATGATTTTTTCTGTATTTAGCCTCCGGAAACACCCAATCTATAACTGTAACTTCCAGCAGCAAACATCTTGGTACAATTGGTAAATAAACAACACGCAATAATTTAAAAATACCATATCCCGTGTGATTTGGGGAGATTTATATTATTAGATTATGCAAAACAATTTTAAAAATATTTTAGTTTCATACTCCTCATCCAGCGGAAGTGACTACTCCATTTCCCCATCCCCTCCAGAAATCGAGGACCCTGGAGAAGAAAATTCTTCGTGGACACTGTCCAAAGAAACGCAACTTACACAGAGTATTTTATTGTACTTATTAAATATGTAAATTGATTAACTTTATATTTTTTTAGGATGTCAGTTTACCAGCAGAATTTGCAATTGCTCGAAATTAATAAAAAAATTCTGCAGGTTTAGGAAGGACAAACGGCCGCGCTAGAAAGCATAGCCAGCTCTCTTCTAGTCATAAAACAAGTTTTTTCATATGGCTATAAAAAACAGATTGCATTTTATTTAAACTTCTTACTCTTATGCTAGTTTTTAAGCTGCAGCAAAATTGCACATAATTTATTTTCCATACTCTATACTTTTCATCTAAATTAAATCTAATTTCGTAGAAAGTAATAACTAGAATAAAGTAGGTATAGTCGTGGCCAAAAAAATTTGGACTTACAGAAGCAGGTGTCTACATCTGCTTTTCTATAACCCTCGTGTTCTACGAGGCGCGTTTTATGGTTTTTAATATAATAATTATTATATATCTTTGGTGTTTTTATATGTGACTAATTCTGATGACACATATATAAAATTATTTTACGTTATGTCTTGAATACTATATACTTGTTGTGTTGGAAGCTACATTTGAATAAAATTTTTACCATCGTTGGAATATGAAAATCCAAAACTGAAAACGGTAGCAGGGTAAAAGCTACCCTATAATACTATTTGGAAAAACCATTTTTAGCATCTTGCTAATGTAACTACAGTTTTTAAAGGTGCAGTGGGTTCATATTTAGTTGTTTAAAAATGTTGTTGTTTTTTTTTGTTTGTTTTCTCACGCTCAAAGTACTTAACGCATTTAAATGAAAGTTTGCACGCAGATGGCTCATACGTCGAATTAAAAAATAAGTTACTTTTTACCATAAAAAAAGGATACTATTTTTGTCAAGAATATGGGCCTGGATTTGGTACTCCGAAACTTGAAAATTATTTGATGAAATTACAAAAGAAATTTTTATTAAGTTGAAGTTATTTACAAAGTGTGCCAGTGTCTTATCATACGGTGGATTTCAAGAGCCTCTAAACTGACTCATAACTTTATGTTTTTGGAAAAAAGAAAATCATAATTTGGTCACAATAAAACATATTCAGGGTATCATGATCATGAATAAAAGTAGTTGCTACTGAAGATTCCTTATTCATTACCATTATACGCGGCGAAGCAGGGAGTAACAGTCAATATAAAATATAAATAAGGAAGGAACTCCCTTATAATTTTTAATCATTATGAATATAGCAAGTTTCATTATATCTTACAGAATGCATTGTAAAAACAACCATCCTTTTAATGTAAAAAAATTAGAAACAAGGATGTTAAAGGGGTTTACTACAAATATGCGTTGCATAACTATGACAATTTTGCCGGTGTAAGGATTCGTAATTTTCAGTTACAAAAAGTACTCTTTTCCGTATTCTAATTTACGAGTAAATGGAAAAATTCTGTCTCCGTTTTGTTGCTCACACTGAAACTGCATATGGGTTCCTATTCCTAAGAACGTGGCATATGACACGTTTTTATTTATCTCGGTAAATCCGAGTAGTATACAAGTTGTATCGCAAAGGAGGGTCCACAGTATTTTAATATTCTCATATGTTTCTTTTAGTACAAAAGACCTGATTTTTTTTTAAATCGGCCAATATTAAAAAACCGTTATTTTTAAATATATGGCAAAATGTTATTAAGAAAAGTTGTCTAGAATTAAAAGCTGCTCAAATATGCAATTATGTCTTTTATTTCAAAAACAATTTTTGTCAGTATCCCACATATTCTTGTATTCTTTAAAAAGGGGCTCCTTAAATTGCGTCATAATTAAATAGAACAGGTGGAATTTAACTGTGTGTAGTGTTAGCAACTTTTTTTACAAGTGATTTTTTTATTCAAAAATGTTTTTTATGTTGCAAGTGCAATTATTAAAATCTACCCAAAACAAAAAATTTGTTTTTTCGTTTGTGAAGGTACCAAAGTATTGAAAAAAAAACGATAATTATGTTTCGTACACTTTAATAATAATTGTCCTTGCAACAAGAAAGGCTATTTTCGAATAAGAACAAATAAGAAGTTTTTAAAAAGTAGAGAGATTTAAGTTTGTTTTTCCAACAGTACACTACTCAATTTCAGTTTTGTCGAAATTTAAGGAATCTTTAAAAAAAACAATAATACGGAGGTTACTCAAAAAATTTTAAAAGAATTATTTTTCTTAGGTTATACGACATGAATGGATATTTGAAGATAACTTTTAATTCTAAAAAATAAATTCCATTAGGTGCCCACTTCTTGATCCATGCTGTATAAGGGACCAAAAATACCATTGAGCATTTTTCTTGATATAAAGCAAAAATAGATAACAATTGTTTTTATGGTGCTCACCCGTATGTTTGACCCAAAGTTCATCAGCTTTTGAACTATATTAAACTTTAATCTAAATCATTTAAATAGCAGACAGCTAGTCCGACAAAAATGAAAAAAGCCAGTGTTTCGTACTTTAGTGGCCTAAAACGGAATCTGAAAAAATCTCGAGAAGCGATTTTTTCCACGATTAGATTAATTTTTCTTCCTTAGAAGGAAGTAAAACTAAAACATAAGTCGTTCATATGTATGTACTTACCCAATGGTGTGCCGTCCAAGGGGCTAGGGGGGAAGCCCATCCCCCCGCCCTCGTAACGGCGCCCTCGCGCCCCCACGGAAATTCAATGCCTACTATGACCACATACTCTCCAATAAAAGGAAAATTATTTGGCGCCCCTAAATCATTGTGCCTCCTCCGCCTCTAAAGGCACGGCACGCCACTGTAACTTACCTACATGTTTTACTCACTATAGCTCCCGTAGCGACCATATTTATATAGACTTGTGCGTTAGGTTTATATAAGTGCCTAGGAAAAGTAGGCCTTATTTGTATGTAGCAATAGCATCATAAGGTACAATCCACAAGTCAGACTTACAGAAACTGTGCAAGTTAACTTTCAGGTGCAAGGTTAGATGACACCATTGGAATTCTAAATAAATGGAATAACTAACGCGCGTCTGCACGTTGACTTGCAGAGCTTCTGTAATTACATGGGTAGCTAAAACGTTTAAGATGTCCCTCGCCGAATTTGTTTTGCTTTCAGTATGTTTCATATCAAAAGTTAATTGAGGCTTTTTGTTTTGGCGAAAAACAAATACCCAACTCCACATTTAGGACCCCAAGTGGGTGTTCTCCAGGGGCGCAATCAAGGGGGTTCATACCACCCCCCCCCCCCCCCCCCCCCGAAATTTAACAAGTGTGATTCTGGGGAACAATTATTTTGATAGTATTTTAGTTAAATTAAATTATTTCTTCTTCCTCATTCATATGACTACAATTTCAAAGTATAATATTTGTTTAATACGAATTATTTAATTTTAGCAATAATTTGTCCTTCATTCATTGCCATATTTAATAAATCGTATACATTATTTTTGTTTTATTTTGTTTGTTAAAAATAAAAAGCTTCAGTGGTTTTTAAAAATGATCTATAAGGGTGAGTAAACTTTACAAACGTAAAAGCTATAAAAGTCTCTTTATTACAATTAAAAAAAAACTTTGCTAAAAGAAGCTAGCTGTGCCTATATTTTGTTTCATATAATTATCTGCCGTTTGGAAATTTGTCAGTGACTGGTTTATATAAAAAATAACAAAGCTGATAAAAATACAGTTGCTTGTATTCATTAAAGCATAATATAAATTTGATTTTAGAGTCCTTGATGACAATGATAAGTAGGTTGTCACATTTAAACTATTTAGTTAGCTAATTTACAATTTTATTGATTGCTTCATGCAATATATCTAGTAACTACTCCTTAAAATGCTTCTTTTTTTATCTAAGATATCCCACGTAGACTTCAAGCCTAAATACTAACGTACCGTGGGGGTCTGAAGAAAAGGGAAATGTAGTCTATTGACACGGGATTTGAAGGATTGGAGGTTGGGACGGGAAGGGAAAACATCTGCAGGCCATTTGTTCCATAATCTGGAGACCCTAAGTATGAATGAGCGAGAGAAGTGGTCTGTTCTAGGCTTTTGTAGCTGGACAGTAAAGGGATGCATACGCAACGCGCCTCTTGTTGTTCTGTTAGGAACAGTGACGGGGGGAATAAGACCGGCTAGTTCTTCAGAGCAAAATCCGTGGAAGTAGCAGTAGAACAGGGATAAATCCCCAACACCGCGGCGATGAGCGAGAGAAGGGAGTTTTCTCGTGAGGGCTGGGTCATTGATAAGTCGAATGGCTCTCTTTTGGATAGACTCAAGGATGTTGGGAAACATAGGGGGTGTATAAGTTGGAAGGGGAGAAGTATTTTCTGGGTCGAAAGAGAAAACCAAGCTTTTTAGCTGCCGATGTGGCTACTGAAGTAATGCGTTTGTGCCAGCTGAGATCATGTTCGAAAGCGACGCCAACAAGATCGAATGTTTCATTGTTTTGTAGGGCTTGGTCATTCATGTGGATAGGGTAAGCGGTTCCAGATTTTTTGCGTGACAAGGAGCAAGACTGGGTTTTGGAGGCGTTGAACTGAGCACCCCAGTCTAAGATTGTTTGGAGATCTTGGGAAAGGGATAGGTACATAGATCTGCGTCTATTATCCAACTCTTGATTCGAAACTTGTCTGGAAAAATGAATATTGGATTGAAGAGTACTATCGTCAGCATAACTGTGGATGGGATTGGTAGTTGAAGAGAGCAGGTCATTAATGTGAATAAGAAATAGGGTTGGTGCCAGGACTGACCCTTGGGGAACCCCAGCATTGACAGGATGGAAGTTAGATGAGTGACCGTCAACCACAACAGATATGCGCCGAGTAGAGAGGAAGCTACCGATCCAGGTACATAGTTTGGCAGGAAGACCTTAAGAAGGTAGTTTGTTGAGGAGTGCAGCATGCTATACTTGGTCAAAGGCCTGGGAAATATCAAGAGCAACAATCTGAGATTCGCCATAGAATTTGAGAGGCTTGTTCCAGTTATGTGTGACAAAGCTAAGATCAGCTGTGGGTCTTTGGTGACGAAATCCATACTGTCTGTCATGAATGATTTTGTGTTTTTCTAGGTATTTTAATATTTACAAGTTGATCATATTCTCCATAACTTTGCCGACAACGGAGAGAAGAGAGATAGATCTATAATTGGATGGAAGAGACTTGGAACATTTCTTCACGACAGGCTGCACACGAGCAGTCTTCCAGCTATCTGGGAAGATACCCTTGTCATAAGAGATCTGGAAAAGACGAGTTAAGATGGGTGCAAGTTCTGGAGCGCATTTTTTTAGAACAATTGTAGGTATGCCATCCAGACCGGAGGACTTTTTGGTGTCAAGGGATAGAAGAATTTTTTGAACTTGTTTGACTTTAAGATTATACCTGGCAATTTGTACATTAGACTTGCTCAATACTGCTCTTGTCAAGGGCGGTCCCAAGGGGGAGGGGGTGATTACCCCTCTAGAACCTGGGCTTCCCCTGGGCATGACACGGGCCGCAAACACAGCAATCTGTAAATATTTTAGTTAGTTAACAAAAATTAGCCCCCCCCCCCCAGAATTTTAGTCCAGGACCGCCCTTGGCTCTTGTGAATTATACAATATCCAGTTTTAAGAAAAGTGTACGTGGAAAACCACTGAAAACCATGTTCATAACAATTTACAATAGCCTTATCTCAATACTGTAATCAATATAAAAATATTAGCTTGCACAATCTAAACTTCAAGCCCTTATTTGTTCTTTCTTCCGGTGTTTACCTTAAACAGAAAAATGCATAGTTATTATTACATTACTAATAATAAACTGTGTTATCATGCAACAATAAGGGTAAAAGTCTGAAAGTGCTGGCAAAGTTACCAGCAAAATAATTTGTATGCCATTTTATTCTTCCAAATTATATTTTTAAAGGCATCATTGTCCTTGCTGGTAACATTGTTGGCACTTGGATAATTTGACACTAAAGGACGTTACCAACGCTCTACAGATGCTTAAAAAACAGCTGATAAATATATTATCTGAAAAAGTCACAAGCTCCTTAGATCTGCGAACCTGTATAATGTCAATTAAAAAGTGATAAATGAAAAACACACTTCCCTAAACTTCCCGTATCATAATCCTATGTTACTTATTTTAGCTTTCGAAAACAATAAAAATAAACAGTGCTCACCAAGCAACCATCCATTACCATTCCATTGCATTGTTGCAAAGTAGGGTTGAGTCGACTATTTTCCCAAATAAAGCCATCACGACTACCTCCAGGCCATCTTACACAGACTTAGTAAACTTTAAATCTGAATCACACATGACTTGTACGTTGAGGCTGTAAAATCCTTTTCTATTCATGTAGTTGTCTGGATCTACCTAAGATTGCATAATTTTAATAATCCTCACAGTTATGCAAAATTTGGTGCTGTATAAAATTCGTTTACAGTGTTTTCTGTGTTGTAATTTTATTTACTGATTCCGTGGATTTCACCCTTGTATTACATAATTTTTTTCAAATCTAAAAGATATATGTTTTCTCATAATAATCCTGACATTTATGCAAAATTTGTTGGTGTATAAAATTCGTTTACAGTGTTTTGTGTGTTTTATTTTTATTTACTGATCCCGTCGATTTCACCCTTGTATCCTCTGCATTTTTTCAAATCTGAAAGATATATGTTTTCCCATAATAATCCTCACATTTGTGCAAAATTTGGTGGTGTATAAAATTCGTTTTCAGTGTTTTCTGTGTTTTATTCTTATTTACTTGTCCCATCGATTTTACCATTTTACCCCCTGAATTTCTTCAAATCTGAAAGATATGTGTTTTCTCGTAATAATCCTCATCCTCAAATCTGAAAGATATATGTTTTCTCATAATTATCCTCATATTTATGCAAAATTTGGTGGTGTATAAAATTCGCTTACAGTATTTTCTGTGTTTTATTTTTATTTAGAGGTCCCGTCGATTTCACCCTTGTATCCCCTGAATTATTTCGAATTAAAAAGTTATATGTTTTCTCGTTATAATCCTCACATTTGTGTAAAATTTGGAGGTGCATAAAATTCGTTTTCAGTGTTTTCTGTGTTTTATTATTATTTACTTTACCATCGCTTTCACCCTCTCATCCCCTGAATGTCTTCAAATCTGAAAGATAAATATTTTGTTATATTAATCCTCGTATTTTCGCAAAATTTGGTGGTGGATCAAATTCGTTTACGGTATTTTCGGTTTTATTTTTATTTATTTGAACCGTAGATTTCACCCCCTCATCCCCTGAATTTTTTCAAACCTGAAAGATATATGTTTTCTCATAATAATCCTCAGATTTATGCAAAATTTGGTGGTGTATAAAATTCGTTTACAGTGTTTTCTGTGTTTGATTTGTATTTACTGGTCCTGTCGATTTCACCCCCTCAACCCCTGAATTTTTTCAAATCTAAAAGACATATGTTTTCTCATAATAATTCTCACAGTTATGCAAAATTTGGTGCTGTATAAAATTCGTTTACAGTGTTTTCTGTGTTGTAATTTTATTTACTGATTCCGTGGATTTCACCCTTGTATTGCATAAATTTTTTCAAATCTAAAAGATATATGTTTTCTCATAATAATCCTGACATTTCTGCAAAATTTGTTGGTGTATAAAATTCGTTTACAGTGTTTTCTGTGTTTTATTTTTATTTACTGATCCCGTCGATTTCACCCTTGTATCCTCTGCATTTTTTCAAATTTGTAAGATACATGTTTTCTCACAATAATCCGCATATTTGTGCAAAATTTGGTGGTGCATAAAATTCGTTTTCAGTGTTTTCTGTGATTTATTATTATTTATTTTACCATCGATTTCACCCTCTCATCCCCTGAATTTTTTCAAATCTGAAAGATAAATGTTTTGTTATATTAATCCTCATATTTACACAAAATTTGGTGGTGTATCAAATTCGTTGTCAGTATTTTCTGTTTTATTTTTATCTATTTGAACCGTCGATTTCACCCCCTCATCCCCTGAATTTTTTCATATCTGAAAGACATATTATCTCATAATAATCCTCACAGTTATGCAAACTTCGGTGGTGTATAAAATTCGTTTTCAGTATTTTCGGTGTTTTATTTTTATTTACTGATTCCGTCGATTTTACCCTTGTATTACCTAATTTTTTTCAAATCTAACAGATATATGTTTTCTCATAATAATTCTGACATTTATGCAAAATTTGGTGGTGTATTAAATTCGTTTTCAGTGTTTTCTGTGTTTTACTATTATTTACTCTCCCATCGATTTCACCCCTTCATCCCCTGATTTTTTTCAAATTTGAAAGGTAAATGTTTTGTTATATTAATCCTCATATTTATGCAAAATTTGGTGGTGTATCAAGTTCGTTTTCAGTATTTTCTGTTTCCTTTTTATTTATTTGAGCCGTCGATTTCACCCCCTCAGCCCCTGATTTTTTTCAAATCTGAAAGATATATGTTTTCTCATAATAATCCTCACATTTATGCAAAATTTGGAGGTGTATAGAATTCGTTTTCAGTGTTTTATTTTTATTTACTGGTCCCCTCGATTTTGCCCTTGTAACCCCTGAATTTCTTCAAATCTGAAAGATATGTGTTTTCTCGAAATAATCATCATCCTCAAATCTGGAAGATATATGTTTTCTCATAATAATCCTCAGATTTATGCAAAATTTGGTGGTGTATAAAATTCGTTTACAGTGTTTTCTGTGTTTGATTTGTATTTACAGGTCCCGTCGATTTCACCCTTGTCTCCCCTGAATTTTTTCAAATCTGAAAGATATATGTTTTCTCATAATAGTCCGCACATTTATGCAAAATTTGGTGGTGTATAAAATTCGTTTTCTGTGTTTTCTGTGTTTTATTTTTATTTACTTGTCCCGTCGATTTTACCCTTTCATCCACTGAATTTTTTCAAACCTGAAAGATATATGTTTTCTCATAATAATCCTCAGATTTATGCAAAATTTGGTGGTGTATAAAATTCGTTTACAGTGTTTTCTGTGTTTGATTTGTATTTACTGGTCCTGTCGATTTCACCCCCTCAACCCCTGAATTTTTTCAAATCTAAAAGACATATGTTTTCTCATAATAATTCTCACAGTTATGCAAAATTTGGTGCTGTATAAAATTCGTTTACAGTGTTTTCTGTGTTGTAATTTTATTTACTGATTCCGTGGATTTCACCCTTGTATTGCATAAATTTTTTCAAATCTAAAAGATATATGTTTTCTCATAATAATCCTGACATTTCTGCAAAATTTGTTGGTGTATAAAATTCGTTTACAGTGTTTTCTGTGTTTTATTTTTATTTACTGATCCCGTCGATTTCACCCTTGTATCCTCTGCATTTTTTCAAATTTGTAAGATACATGTTTTCTCACAATAATCCGCATATTTGTGCAAAATTTGGTGGTGCATAAAATTCGTTTTCAGTGTTTTCTGTGATTTATTATTATTTATTTTACCATCGATTTCACCCTCTCATCCCCTGAATTTTTTCAAATCTGAAAGATAAATGTTTTGTTATATTAATCCTCATATTTACACAAAATTTGGTGGTGTATCAAATTCGTTGTCAGTATTTTCTGTTTTATTTTTATCTATTTGAACCGTCGATTTCACCCCCTCATCCCCTGAATTTCTTCATATCTGAAAGACATATTATCTCATAATAATCCTCACAGTTATGCAAACTTCGGTGGTGTATAAAATTCGTTTTCAGTATTTTCGGTGTTTTATTTTTATTTACTGATTCCGTCGATTTTACCCTTGTATTACCTAATTTTTTTCAAATCTAACAGATATATGTTTTCTCATAATAATTCTGACATTTATGCAAAATTTGGTGGTGTATTAAATTCGTTTTCAGTGTTTTCTGTGTTTTACTATTATTTACTCTCCCATCGATTTCACCCCTTCATCCCCTGATTTTTTTCAAATTTGAAAGGTAAATGTTTTGTTATATTAATCCTCATATTTATGCAAAATTTGGTGGTGTATCAAGTTCGTTTTCAGTATTTTCTGTTTCCTTTTTATTTATTTGAGCCGTCGATTTCACCCCCTCAGCCCCTGATTTTTTTCAAATCTGAAAGATATATGTTTTCTCATAATAATCCTCACATTTATGCAAAATTTGGAGGTGTATAGAATTCGTTTTCAGTGTTTTATTTTTATTTACTGGTCCCCTCGATTTTGCCCTTGTAACCCCTGAATTTCTTCAAATCTGAAAGATATGTGTTTTCTCGAAATAATCATCATCCTCAAATCTGGAAGATATATGTTTTCTCATAATAATCCTCAGATTTATGCAAAATTTGGTGGTGTATAAAATTCGTTTACAGTGTTTTCTGTGTTTGATTTGTATTTACAGGTCCCGTCGATTTCACCCTTGTCTCCCCTGAATTTTTTCAAATCTGAAAGATATATGTTTTCTCATAATAGTCCGCACATTTATGCAAAATTTGGTGGTGTATAAAATTCGTTTTCTGTGTTTTCTGTGTTTTATTTTTATTTACTTGTCCCGTCGATTTTACCCTTTCATCCACTGAATTTTTTCAAACCTGAAAGATATATGTTTTCTCATAATAATCCTCAGATTTATGCAAAATTTGGTGGTGTATAAAATTCGTTTACAGTGTTTTCTGTGTTTGATTTGTATTTACTGGTCCTGTCGATTTCACCCCCTCAACCCCTGAATTTTTTCAAATCTAAAAGACATATGTTTTCTCATAATAATTCTCACAGTTATGCAAAATTTGGTGCTGTATAAAATTCGTTTACAGTGTTTTCTGTGTTGTAATTTTATTTACTGATTCCGTGGATTTCACCCTTGTATTGCATAAATTTTTTCAAATCTAAAAGATATATGTTTTCTCATAATAATCCTGACATTTCTGCAAAATTTGTTGGTGTATAAAATTCGTTTACAGTGTTTTCTGTGTTTTATTTTTATTTACTGATCCCGTCGATTTCACCCTTGTATCCTCTGCATTTTTTCAAATTTGTAAGATACATGTTTTCTCACAATAATCCGCATATTTGTGCAAAATTTGGTGGTGCATAAAATTCGTTTTCAGTGTTTTCTGTGATTTATTATTATTTATTTTACCATCGATTTCACCCTCTCATCCCCTGAATTTTTTCAAATCTGAAAGATAAATGTTTTGTTATATTAATCCTCATATTTACACAAAATTTGGTGGTGTATCAAATTCGTTGTCAGTATTTTCTGTTTTATTTTTATCTATTTGAACCGTCGATTTCACCCCCTCATCCCCTGAATTTTTTCATATCTGAAAGACATATTATCTCATAATAATCCTCACAGTTATGCAAACTTCGGTGGTGTATAAAATTCGTTTTCAGTATTTTCGGTGTTTTATTTTTATTTACTGATTCCGTCGATTTTACCCTTGTATTACCTAATTTTTTTCAAATCTAACAGATATATGTTTTCTCATAATAATTCTGACATTTATGCAAAATTTGGTGGTGTATTAAATTCGTTTTCAGTGTTTTCTGTGTTTTACTATTATTTACTCTCCCATCGATTTCACCCCTTCATCCCCTGATTTTTTTCAAATTTGAAAGGTAAATGTTTTGTTATATTAATCCTCATATTTATGCAAAATTTGGTGGTGTATCAAGTTCGTTTTCAGTATTTTCTGTTTCCTTTTTATTTATTTGAGCCGTCGATTTCACCCCCTCAGCCCCTGATTTTTTTCAAATCTGAAAGATATATGTTTTCTCATAATAATCCTCACATTTATGCAAAATTTGGAGGTGTATAGAATTCGTTTTCAGTGTTTTATTTTTATTTACTGGTACCCTCGATTTTGCCCTTGTAACCCCTGAATTTCTTCAAATCTGAAAGATATGTGTTTTCTCGAAATAATCATCATCCTCAAATCTGGAAGATATATGTTTTCTCATAATAATCCTCAGATTTATGCAAAATTTGGTGGTGTATAAAATTCGTTTACAGTGTTTTCTGTGTTTGATTTGTATTTACAGGTCCCGTCGATTTCACCCTTGTCTCCCCTGAATTTTTTCAAATCTGAAAGATATATGTTTTCTCATAATAGTCCGCACATTTATGCAAAATTTGGTGGTGTATAAAATTCGTTTTCTGTGTTTTCTGTGTTTTATTTTTATTTACTTGTCCCGTCGATTTTACCCTTTCATCCACTGAATTTTTTAAATCTGAAAGATATATGATTTCTCGTAATAATCCTCATATTTATGCAAAATTTGGTGGGGTATAAAATTCGTTTTCAGTGTCTTCTGTATTTTATTATTATTTACTGTCCCATCGATTTTTTTCAAATCTGAAAGATAAATATTTTGTTATATTAATCCTCATATTTACGCAAAATTTGATGGTGTCTCAAAATCGTTTTCAGTATTTTCTGTGTTTTATTTTTATTTATTTGAACCGGCGATTTCACCCCCTCATCCCCTGGTGTATAAAAGTCGTTTACAGTGTTTTCTGTGTTTTATTTTTATTTACAGGTCCGGTCGATTTCACCCTCTCATCCCCTGTATTTTCTCAAATCTGAAAGATAAATGTTTTGTTATATTAATCCTCATTTTTACGCAAAACGTGGTGGTGTATCAAATTCGTTGTCGGAATTTTCTGTGATTTGTTTTTATTTATTTGAACCGTCGATTTCACCCCCTCATCCCCTGAATTTTTTCAAACCTGAAAGACATATGTTTTCTCGTAAGAATCCTCACATTTATGCAAAATTTGGTGCTGAATAAAATTCGTTTTCAGTGTTTTCTGTGGTTTATTTGTATTTACTGTCCCGTCGATTTCACCTCCTCAACCCCTGAATTTTTTCAAATCTGAAAGACATATGTTTTCTCATAACAATCTTCACAGTTATGCAAAATTTGGTGCTGTATAAAATTCGTTTACAGTGTTTTCTGTGTTGTATTTTTATTTACTGATTCCGTCGATTTCACCCTTGTATTACATAATTTTTTTCAAATCTAAACGATATATGTTTTCTCATAATAATCCTGACATTTAAGCAAAATTTGGTGGTGTATAAAGTTCGTTTACAGTGTTTTCTGTGTTTTATTTTTATTTACTGGTCCCGTCGATTTCACCCTTCTAATATCCTGATTTTTTCAAATCTGAAAGATATATGTTTTCTCATAATAATCCGCACATTTGTGCAAAATTTGGTGGTGTTAAGATTCGTTTTCAGTGTTTTCTGTGTTTTATTTTTATTTACTGGTCCCGTCGATTTCACCCATGTATCCCCTGAATTTTTTCAAATCTGAAAGATATTATTATATGTTTTCCCATAATAATCCTCACATTTGTGCACAATTTGGTGGTGTATAAAATTCGTTTTCAGTGTTTTCTGTGTTTTATTCTTATTTACTTGTCCCATCGATTTTACCCTTTTACCCCCTGAATTTCTTCAAATCTGAAAGATATGTGTTTTCTCGTAATAATCCTCATCCTCAAATCTGAAAGATATATGTTTTCTCATAATAATCCTCATATTTATGCAAAATTTGGTGGTGTATAAAATTCGCTTACAGTATTTTCTGTGTTTTATTTTTATTTAGAGGTCCCGTCGATTTCACCCTTGTATCCCCTGAATTATTTCGAATTAAAAAGTTATATGTTTTCTCGTTATAATCCTCACATTTGTGCAAAATTTGGAGGTGCATAAAATTCGTTTTGTGTTTTCTGTGTTTTATTATTATTTACTTTACCATCGATTTCACCCTCTCATCCCCTGAATGTCTTCAAATCTGAAAGATAAATATTTTGTTATATTAATCCTCATATTTTCGCAAAATTTGGTGGTGGATCAAATTCGTTTTCGGTATTTTCGGTTTTATTTTTATTTATTTGAACCGTAGATTTCACCCCCTCATCCCCTGAATTTTTTCAAACCTGAGAGATATATGTTTTCTCATAATAATCCTCAGATTTATGCAAAATTTGGTGGTGTATAAAATTCTTTTACAGTGTTTTCTGTGTTTGATTTGTATTTACTGGTCCCGTCGATTTCACCCCCTCAACCCCAGAATTCTTTCAAATCTAAAAGACATATGTTTTCTCATAATAATCCTCACAGTTATGCAAAATTTGGTGCTGTATAAAATTCGTTTACAGTGTTTTCTGTGTTGTAATTTTATTTACTGATTCCGTGGATTTCACCCTTGTATTACATAAATTTTTTCAAATCTAAAAGATATATGTTTTCTCATAATAATCCTGACATTTATGCAAAATTTGTTGGTGTATAAAATTCGTTTACAGTGTTTTCTGTGTTTTATTTTTATTTACTGATCCCGTCGATTTCACCCTTGTATCCTCTGCATTTTTTCAAATCTGTAAGATATATGTTTTCTCATAATAATCCGCATATTTATGCAAAATTTGGTGGTGTATAAAATTCGTTTTCAGTGTTTTCTGTGTTTTATTATTATTTATTTTACCATCGATTTCACCCTGTCATCCCCTGAATTTTTTCAAATCTGAAAGATAAATGTTTTGTTATATTAATCCTCATATTTACGCAAAATTTGGTGGTGCATCAAATTCGTTGTCAGTATTTTCTGTTTTATTTTTATCTATTTGAACCGTCGATTTCACCCCCTCATCCCCTGAATTTTTTCATATCTGAAAGACATGATTTCTCATAATAATCCTCACAGTTGTGCAAACTTCGGTGGTGTATAAAATTCGTTTTCAGTGTTTTCTGTGTTTTATTTTTATTTACTGATTCCGTCGATTTTACCCTTGTATTACATAATTTTTTTCAAATCTAACAGATATATGTTTTCTCATAATAATTCTGACATTTATGCAAAATTTGGTGGTGTATAAAATTCGTTTTCAGTGTTTTCTGTGTTTTACTATTATTCGATTTCACCCCTTCATCCCCTGATTTTTTTTCAAATCTGAAAGGTAAATGTTTTGTTATATTAATCCTCATATTTATGCAAAATTTGGTGGTGTATCAAGTTCGTTTTCAGTATTTTCTGTTTTCTTTTTATTTATTTGAGCCGTCGATTTCACCCCCTTAGTCCCTGAATTTTTTCAAATCTGAAAGATATGTGTTTTCTCGTAATAATCCTCATCCTCAAATCTGAAAGATATGTGTTTTCTCATAATAATCCGCACATTTATGCAAAATTTGGTGGTGTATAAAATTCGTTTCCAGTGTTTTCTGTGTTTTATTTGTATTTACTGGTCCCCTAGATTTTACCCTTGTATCCCCTGAATTTTTTCAAATCTGAAAGATGCAAGTTTTCTCATAATAATCCTCACATTTGTGCAAAATTTGGTGGTGTATAAAATTCGTTTTCAGTGTTTTCTGTGTTTTATTGTTATTTACTTGTCCCGTCGAATTTACCCTTGTATCCCGTGAATTTCTTCAAATCTGAAAGATATACATATGTTTTCTCATAATAATTCTCATATTTATGCAAAATTTGGTGGTGCGTAAAATTCGTTTACAGTGTTTTCTGTGTTTTATGTTTAATTACAGGTCCCGTCGATTTTACGCTTGTATCCCCTGAATTTTTTTAAATCTAAAAGATATATGTTTTCTCGTAATAATCCTCACATTTGTGCAAAATTTGGTGGTGCTTAAAATTTGTTTTCAGTGTTTTCTGTGTTTTATTATTATTTATTTTACCATCGATTTCTTCCTCTCATCCCCTGAATTTTTGAAATCTGAAAGATAAATGTTTTGTTATATTAATCCTCATATTTACGCAAAATTAGGTGGTGTATCAAATTCGTTTTCAGTATTTTCTGTTTTATGTTTATTTATTTGAACCGTCGATTTCACCTCCTCACCCCTGAATTTTTTCAAATCTGAAAGACATATGTTTTCTCATAATAATCCTCACAGCTGTGCAAAATTCGGTGGTGTATAAAATTCGTTTTCAGTGTTTTATTTTTATTTACTGATTCCGTCGATTTCACCCTTGTATTACCTAATTTTTTTCAAATCTAACAGATATATGTTTTCTCATAATAATCCTGACATTTATGCAAAATTTGGTGGTGTTTAAAATTCGTATTCTGTGTTTTATTTTTATTTACTGCTCCCATCGATTTTACCATTTTATCCCCTGAATTTTTTCAAATCTGAAAGATATATGTTTTCTCGTAATAATCCTCATATTTATGCAAAATTTGGTGGTGTATAAAATTCGTTTTCAGTGTTTTCTGTGTTTTATTATTATTTACTGTCCCATCGATGTCACCCCTTCATCCCCTGAATTTTTTTTCAAATCTGAAAGATAAATGTTTTGTTATGTTAATCCTCATATTTACGCAAAATTTGGTGGTGTATCAAGTTCGTTTTCAGTATTTTCTGTTTTATTTTTATTTATTTGAGCCGTCGATTTCACCCCCTCAACCCCTGAATTTCTTGAAATCTGAAAGATATATGTTTTCTCATAATAATCCTCACATTTATGCAAAATTTGGTGGTGTATAAAATTCGTTTTCAGTATTTTCTGTGTTTTATTCTTATTTACTGGTCCCGTCGATTTTACCCTTGTATCCCCTGAATTTCTTCAAACCTGAAAGATATGTGTTTTCTCGTAATAATCCTCATCCTCAAATCTGAAAGATATATGTTTTCTCATAATAATCCTCACATTTATGCAACATTTGGTGGTGTATAAAATTTGTTTACAGTGTTTTCTGTGTTTTATTTTTATTTACAGGTCCCGTCGATTTCACCCTTGTATCCCCAGAATTTTTTCAAATCTGAAAGATATATGTTTTCTCATAATAATCCGCACATTTATGCAAAATTTGGTGAGGTATAAAATTCGTTTTCAGTGTTTTCTGTGTTTTATTTTTATTTAGTGGTCCCGTCGATTTTACCCTTGTATCCCCTGAATTTTTTAAATCTGAAAGATATATGTTTTCTCGTAATAATCCTCATATTTATGCACAATTTGTTGGTGTATAAAATTCGTTTTCAGTGTTTTCTGCATTTTATTATTATTTACAGTCCCATCGATTTCACTCCTTCATCCCCTGAATTTTTTCAAATCTGAAAGATAAATGAGTTTTTATATTAATCCTCATACTTACGCAAAATTTGGTGGTGTATCAAGTTCGTTTTCAGTATTTTCTGTTTTATTTTTATTTATTTGAGACGTCGATTTCACCCCCTCAACCCCAGAATTTTTTCAAATCTGAAAGATATATGTTTTGTCACAATAATCCTCACATTGGTGCAAAATTTGGTGGTGTATAAAATTCGTTTTCAGTGTTTTATTCTTATTTACTTGTCCCGTCAATTTCACCCTCTCATCCCCTGAACTTTTCCAAATCTGAAAGAAATATGTTTTCTCATAATAATCTTGACATTTATGCAAGATCTGGTGGTGTATAAAATTCTTTTTCACCCCCTTATCCCCTGAATTTTTTCAAATCTGAAATATAATTGTCTTATTAGCACTCGTCAGTAGCACATATGTTGTGCATTTGCCTTACTTTACCTTACCTTAGCTTACCTTACAGACAGCTTACCCGATATTTCTTTCACATATATATATATATATATATATATATATATATATATATATATATATATATATATATATATATATATACAGGGTGTCTAAAATAGGTGATACCACTATTGCTATCTCCGAAATGGTAAAAGATACGAGGTCGGTTAAATTAGAGAAAATGTGCCATTTCTAGTCCCTATTCATATTCCGTTTACGGAGTTGCCAAATTCTCTATAGTTTCTTATCTACAGGGGATTTTTTAAAAATAGTCAAAACTTTAATTCTTAAATATCTCGAAAACTATTATAGTTAGAAAAAGTTGTTCTTGCAAAAATGACACGATTTTTTACCTTCTCTAAAGTAACGTTATTGTTTTGTTTATACCATTTGTTTTTACTGAGTTACTGATACTAACTTGTTTTTTTCAAATACGGACCTGGATTTTTTGCTGCATTTTTTGAAAGAATACTTCATACCCTTTACAACTATGTATCACTTGATTATGGTTTTCGACGTTTTGATCAGGAATAACAACATCATCAGGATTTTCTATCGATACGGACCTGGGATTTTCCATGTTAAGGCACACTTTCACAACCTATCGCTGTGGTTTAAATTATTCAACTGATTAATTTTAAACTATGTTCATGATTACTAACCAGAACCCTTTGGTCATTAAAGTTTATCAAATTGCACTTAAGCCAATGAGATATTGAAAGCAAAAGTTTAGCAGACTCAGATCAGATATAATTAGCGGCCTTTATTAACAGCACCTAACTAGTGGTTAACTTTACTACATATTGTAAAATTTACCCTTAATGATATGTCTTCATTATTTACGTTTTTAATATTTTCGTATCCAAAAATCACCTTTCAGTTCAAAAGATAATAATAAATTATCCTATTTTACCTAATGGTTTCATTTCTGCGGCAACTCATTCTGCTGGTATAGTTGAATTACTATTTACTGGCTTTGAAAACAAACCATATTATCTCAAATTAAAGACCTTTAACTATATTCTAGCATAAAACCATTGTCATATTTACTGGGTTCGGATTATAAGGAATTCGAATCTAAAATCCGTTTTGTGCATTATTTTTTGACGTTGCGTTGAATTATAACATATGGACGGGCGGACGAACAGGTTGATGGACGCGATTGGACTGACCACACGAAGCCAATAACGCCTCTAAGAATAAATTATTAGGATTTGTTATAATTAAAACTAAGCTTATGCTTTTTTCAGGCGTTGCTTGAACCAATTTTACAAACTTGAGGGTCCTGGATACATGATTGTAATTAAAATTTACCAGTTAATACAATTTAATCCATAGTTACTGATTCTGACCTAATTGTCGCCATAATAGGTCGTGAAATGGCGCATTAATTGAAAAATGCCTGGTCCGTACTGGTAGAATATCCTGATGATGATACTATTCTTCACCAAAACGTCGAAAACATAATCAAGTGATACACAGTTGTAAAGGGTATGAAGTATTCTTTCAAAAAATGGAGCAAAATATCCAGGTCCGTATTTGAAAACAAGTTAGTATCAGTAACTCAGTAAAAACAAATGGTATAAACAAAACAATAACGTTACTTTAGAGAAGGTAAAAAATCGTGTCATTTTTGTAAAAACAACTTTTTTCTAACTATAATAGATTTCGAGATATTTTTAAAAAATCCCCTGTAGATAAGAAACTATAGAGGATTTGGCAACTCCGTAAACAGAATATGAATAGGGACTAGAAATGGCACATTTTCTCTAATTTAACCGACCTCGTATCTTTTACCATTTCGGAGAGCAATAGTGGTATCACCTATTTTAGACACCCTGTATATATATATATATATATATATATATATATATATATATATATATATATATATATATATATATATATATATATATACATATATATATATATATATATATATATATATATATATATATATATATATATATATATATATATATATATATACAGTGTGTCCGCTTAAGTTCTGTACATATGGGAAACTTTTTTATTATTACTTTTACGATAAAAAGTTCTGCTTCCTGAGAAAATGATATTAAACTATTTAAACTTGAGATACTATGTACAGGATAGTCAAAAATTAAAAAAACTCAAAATTGGCCTAAGAGAGAAGTACCTTTAATTTTAATTTTAGAGCAAATTTGAATAAGAAAATGTTGCTTGGCGTTAAAAATTATATCTGTTTATACTCTTAATTTTAACTATTATTAAAAATGAAAATTATTTCAGTTTTATCTTGCATACTCAATTTCAACGGCATATTCATCTACTTAAATAGTCAAATTAATGTTTCAGACAAATACCATAGCTGACAGTTACAATTAAAATTCAGGTGGGAAATTGTGACAAGATATTGGGCATGCCATTAAGAATTAAGATTTAATTTTTTAAGTTTATTTTTAATAATAGTATACTAAGAGTATATGTAGATATAGTTTTTAATGCCAAGCAACATTTTCTTATTCCATTTTGCTCTAAAACTAAAATTAAGGGTACTTCTCTCTTAGGTCAATTTAGATTTTTTTAGTTTTTGACTGTCCTGTACATACTATCTCAAGTTTGAATAGTTTAATATTATTTTCTCAGGAAGCAGAACTTTTTATAAAGAGTAACTTTTTTTAGTAAAATTAATAATAAAAAAGTTTCCCATATGTATAGAACTTAAGCGGACCCACTGTATATATAAAGAGAATTATTGTGGGCATGTCCGCTAAATGAACAGAACAAAATGAACAGTTAGAATGGTAACCCGTACGACACGTGTTTCTGCTCATTGGCTTCATCAGGCCCATGTATGTGACCATGCCTCTCAACATAAGTCGAGACGCACTCGTCACATACGCAGTTACGGGTGTAACCTTAAAAAAAAGAGAAAAATTAACAAGGACCACAAACAGGAGCCAGTACACCCATTTGTGGCTTCAGCCAAAAGACCCCTTTTTTGGGGGCAACAATTAGCGTCGCCGACGGAGGCAACTATAGCCACCTGCCGTGGTATCCTATACCTAAGCCCAAGTGAAAGAAAAAAAATGCTAGAGACTAGCGCGGATCGATACATAAAAAAAAGAGAATTATTGTGGGCATGTCCGCTAAACGAACCGAACAAAATAAAAAGTTAGAATGGTAACCCGTACGACACGTGTTTCTGTTCATTGGCTTCATCAGGCCCACGTATGTGACCGTGCCTCTCAACATAAGTCGAGACGCACTCGTCACATACGTTTGTGGTCCTTGTAAATTTTTCTCTTTTTTTTAAGGTTACACCCGTAACTGCGTATGTGACGAGTGCGTCTCGACTTATGTTGAGAGGCACGGTCACATACGTGGGCCTGATGAAGCCAATGAGCAGAAACACGTGTCGTACGGGTTACCATTCTAACTTTTAATTTTGTTCTGTTCATTTAGCGGACATGCCCACAATAATTCCCTTTTTTTATGTATCGATCAGCGCTAGTTTCTAGCATTGTTTTTCTCTTTCACATGGGCTTATAGGATACCACGGCAGGTGGCTATAGTTGCCTCCGTCGGCGACGCTAATTGCTGTCCCCAAAAAAGGGGTCTTTTGGCTGAAGCCACAAATGGGTGTAGGTACTGGCTCCTGTTTGTGGTCCTTGTTAATTTTTCTCTTTTTTTTAAGGTTACACCCGTAACTGCGTCTGTGACGAGTGCGTCTCGACTTATGATGAGAGGCACGGTCACATACGTGGGCCTGATGAAGCCAATTAGCAGAAACACGTGTCGTACGGGTTGCCATTCTAACTTTTAATTTTGTTCTGTTCATTTAGCGGACATGCCCACAATAATTATCTTTTTTTTATGTACTCATCAGAGGCCTTACAGTAGCATGAGCATTTCTGCTCCCAATATAATTCCACAGTTCTTGCCTATAAAAGACAAACTGAAAGTTTTGAAAGGTAGAAGTTCTTGAGATTGCTCTCTGAGAAATGTCATAGGGATCCTTATCGGATCTCCCATGGTAGCTTGGATGTGGGAGTCTCGCGACCTCTCCACACTACCTGAGACATTCTCATTTATGAACATAGTTAAGTATGTTTGGAATTATCTGGAGAACTACTGTTTCGTCTTCCTCGGTGTCTAAGTTGTTAAAAGACACCACATCGACTCATCAGAGGCCTTACAGTAGCATGAGCATTTCTGCTCCCATATAATTCCACAGTTCTTGCCTATAAAAGACAAACTGAAAGTTTTGAAAGGTAGAAGTTCTTGAGATTGCTCTCTGAGAAATGTCATAGGGATCCTTATCGGATCTCCCATGGTAGCTTGGATGTGGGAGTCTCGCGACCTCTCCACACTACCTGAGACATTCTCATTTATGAACATAGTTAAGTATGTTTGGAATTATCTGGAGAACTACTGTTTCGTCTTCCTCGGTGACTAAGTTGTTAAAAGACACCACATCGACTCATCAGAGGCCTTACAGTAGCATGAGCATTTCTGCTCCCATATAATTCCACAGTTCTTGCCTATAAAAGACAAACTGAAAGTTTTGAAAGGTAGAAGTTCTTGAGATTGCTCTCTCTCTCTCTCTCTCTATATATATATATATATAATATATATATATATATATATATATATATATATATATATATATATATATATATATATATACCGGGTGCCCACGAGTTTACTTAGGCGGCTATGGAGATCATTTGTCGCATGAACTGCTTCATGATCATAACCATGTCAATTTCCAATTATTTAATCAAGAGTGCTATGGACACCTGTCATATTTTCTGTTAATAATATAACCCCCAAAACAAATGAACAACGTCCTCAGGGAATTTCAAAGAGTTCGTCTGAGAGAAAACGGTCAACAATTCGAACACTTAATTTATGGCTAATTTCTTACTTTTTAAAATGAAAACCTAATAAAATTCACTAGCACTACTCTGATATTGTTAATTATGTGTATCCTTTCTACATTTTCTTAATGCAACTGATCTCCATAGCCGCCTAGATAAAATTAGAAAGATTGAAATTTGGAATGCATCTAAATTCTTAGCTGTCCATATCTCAAGAACTATCAACTTTAGACCTGGGACGGCGTATACAAAAATTATAGAGGAAAGTCAGATAAATTAGAATTTAGAGTTTAAAGTAGGGCATTCAATTGAAATTATTGAAGTAATTTGTGCCCGAATGTCATATTTTGTAGCACTTCCGGTTGCACCGGAAGTGAGATTGTCATGACACAAGCATACAAGGCCCCTAAAAAGAAGTAAGAATAATATATTAAACTTTTCGCATATTCATTTGTTTTATGTTAAAACAGTATAGTTTGCGGCTCTTTCGACATTTTCAAACGTCATTTTCTTGAAAACTGTTAAAGATAGATATAGGGTATGATACCTGTTTTATAATTAGAATTTTACGTAGAATCCAAATTTTAAAAAATATACAGGGTGTTTCGTTTGAAATAACAAAGTTGACTGTATTTCCGGTTTAACCGGAAACGATAGTCAGATGTTCGGGCACTCAAAATCTGCATCTAAAGCAACCATACGAGTTCCCAAAATTTCAAATCGAAATATTATTTCTTAACAAAATAACGAGCTGGTCAGTAAACTCGTGGGCACCCGGTATATACAGTGACCGGCAAAAAGTTCGCAACATATGGAAAAATTTTTATTAGGTGAGTATTGGAAAAACTTTTCCGGGGATCGGTTCTGCATGTCCGATAACCTAAAAATCGATTTTGACATACGTCACGTGACCACTGGTATAGCGTCAAATTAAAAAAAAAATTGTTAATTTACAAAAAGTGAGGTTAGTTGACGAGATATCAAAAAATGTTATTTGAAAAAATTGCTTAGAATTAAATTCTAGGTCCTTGTGCAAAATTTTAAGATTTTATTTAAAAAAATTGGAAAACTCAATTTTTTTTAAATATTTTTTTATCGATTTACAAATTTCCAGTTTTTTTCGTTTAGATAGCTTGGCTAATGTAAAGCCCATGTATCTGGATGAAAATAAACGAATGTAGTAGTTTTTTTTACAATTGACAGGACAAAATTAAAAAAAACAGGGTTTCGCCGGACGCTAGCTGTTGCAATGATTTGTATCTAGCAGCAGTGTCAAAATTTTAGAGACATTTCAATGAGATTACATTGAGAAAACCTTAATCGTCTTAAATATATCTGAAGTTCGACTTTTTGTAAAGTTAAGGGGAGTAAAATAGATAATAAACAAAAAATTACCTGTTTATTTAATCGAAATTTCATAAACGAAAACCAATGTAAGAAAAACTTAAAAGTAGTCAAATTCTGTACTAACAACATAAAAAATCATTGTTTTTCCTTGGGTGCACAAAATTTAAAACTCAGTATGACCACCATTTCTCTCCATACATACTATTGTTCTCGAGCGCAACTCTCGATTAACATTTCGGAGCATTTTACGATTTATTTGCAATACACAATTTCTAATGACATTCTCTAAATTTTGTATATTCCTAAAGGATCGATGTTTGTAGGTATCCCCACATAAAGAAATCTAACGGAGTCAGATCTGGTGATCTCGCAGGCCACGGATTTTCAGAAAACCGTCCTATCCACTGGTTTCCAAATTATTGATCCAGCCATCTCTTCACCTCATTTGTGGAATGAATGCTAGCTCCGTCTTGTTGAAAGTATAAATTTCTTCTTTCGGCTAATGACAAATTGTCTAAAAAGTCAGATATCTCAGTTTGTAGAAATTCTAAATATCGTTCTGAATTTAAATTGTCTCTAAAGAAAAAAGGTCCCACTATTCTGAGGTTGAAAATTCCGCACCACACATTAACCTTAAAACTATATTGGTCTTTACTCTGAATTACAAAGTCTGGGTTTTCGGTGGCCCACCATCTACAGTTTTGTGAACTGACGGTTCCGTTAGAGGTAAATGTAGCTTCATCCGAGAAAAGAACGTTCTTTGGGAAATTAAAATCTTCCTCAATCATACCCTGGAACCAGGCACAAAAATCGAAGCGGGCGTCATAATCCCTATCTTTTAATACTTGTACAAATTTAGGTTTGTACGGATGAAATTTGTTTCTTTTTAATATCCTCCGCACAGATCTTTCGTGAATGTTAGTGATCTCCGATATTTTGACTAACTGCTAATTGGGGTGTTTCTGTGATCGACAAACACACATCCAGAGAACCTTCGTCACCTGTTACCGGTTTTTCATGGGAAACTTTTACTGATTTTCTACCGATCCCGTTTCTTTAAATTTATTGACTAGACGAGATACTGTGGAATAATGGAGGGATTTATCGGGGTGCCTCTCATTAAAAATTGCTGCTGTTTCTCTATGGCTTTTGTAATTATCTCCAGAAATTAAAATAATTTCTATCTTTTCCTGAAGAAGTAGTGTGGGTGCCATTTTAAGGAATAAAATATTAATAAACTTATGTAAAATATCAAACTTAGTAAGATGCGAGACATAAACCAATGACATAGGTTGAAATCAAACAAATTATAATTTGTTTGACATTTTTCTGTTGTTTTTAACCTACTAGATTATTTGGTTGTTTTAATTTCAGAGCCTGCTTTAGTAGTTTTAAGTACAACTAAATAGACCTGGTTGTTAAATTTATGTGCGAAAAATCTTAATAAAATCTTGATACAGTCATTTCATTAGATTCAAACCATTGCAACAGCGAGCGTCCGGCGAACACCTATTTTTTCGATTTTGTCCTGTCAATTGTAGAATTCTAGATCTGACTCCGTTAGATTTTTTTATGTGGGGATACCTAAAGAACCCTGTGTACAAACATCGACCCTTTAGGAATATACAAAATTTAGAGAATGTCATTATAATTGTGTATTGCAAATAAATCGTAAAATGCTCCGAAATGTTAATCGAGAGTTGCGCTCGAGAACAACAGTATGTATGGAGAGAAATGGTGGTCATACTGAGTTTTAAATTTTGTGCACCCAAGGAAAAACAATGATTTTTTGTGTTGTTAGTACAGAATTTGACTACTTTTAAGTTTTTCTTACATTGGTTTTCGTTTATAAAATTTCGATTAAATAAACAGGTAATTTTTTGTTTATTATCTATTTTAATCCCCTTAACTTTACAAAAAGTCGAACTTCAGATATATTTAAGACGATTAAGGTTTTCTCAATGTAATCTCATTGAAATGTCTCTAAAATTTTGACACTGCTGCTAGATACAAATCATTGCAACAGCTAGCGTCCGGCGAAACCCTGTTTTTTTAATTTTGTCCTGTCAATTGTAGAAAAAACTACTACATTCGTTTATTTTCATCCAGATACATGGGCTTTACATTAGCCAAGCTATCTAAACGAAAAAAACCGGAAATTTGTAAATCGATAAAAAAATATTTAAAAAAAATTGAGTTTTCCAATTTTTTTAAATAAAATCTTAAAATTTTGCACAAGGACCTAGAATTTAATTCTAAGCAATTTTTTCAAATAACTTTTTTTGATATCTCGTCAACTAACCTCACTTTTTGTAAATTAACAATTTTTTTTTTAATTTGACGCTATACCAGTGGTCACGTGACGTATGTCAAAATCGATTTTTAGGTTATCGGACATGCAGAACCGATCCCCTGGGAAAGTTTTTCCGATACTCTCCTAATAAAAATTTTTCCCATATGTTGCGAACTTTTTGCCGGTCACTGT